>CAUJNA010001269.1:555235-637735 GCA_963377175.1 Effrenium voratum | reverse complement strand
CATTGTCCTAACGGTGGTGAACTGCACCCCAGGGTGCAGTGCACATGGCCCACACCATGGCCCGCCCTTGCAGCTGTGGAGCAAACCATCTCGAGTGCGAGCCACCCACTCCTCAAGGCCCGAGAACGGCGCCGAACGGAATAGGGTCCCATTTGGCTGTGCCTAAAGAAACGGGTATCCAAATGGAACCCAAGTGGAAACATGGACCAAGATCTGCGGTCCCCTGTTGGTTTATTGACCCACACCCATTTTGCGACCCGAACCGCTTTCTGGAATTTCCACCCCAAACTTTTGGCCGACGTCTCGGCCACCCGAAGCCTCGGTGCGTGCTGAGTCTTGGAGAACGGGTGCGAAAGAAACACAGAAGCGGCTCTTGTTCTGAGCAGTTGCCTTTGCCGGTTTGCCGACCAGCCTATAGGTTCAACGGGTCGGGCAAAGGCGTGGGTCCCAAGGTGAAACTAGAAATGGTGAGTCAGCCATTTCCCTTGAGCAGCCTTTGGGGACTAAGGGGATGATCAACTGTTGGCACATGCGGCAGACTGCTTCCCAAGCTGCGCTTTACCCTGTGGCTCAAGGTGAAAACCGGTGAAAACCGCTGCACTTCGCAACAAGAGAGCCGGAAAGGTTCCGCCAAGGAGCGTGGCCGATATAGGTATGCTCCCAGTAGGTCTCCCCAGGGCTAAGCTCAAAGATCTTCCTCTCCTGGATCTCTTCCAGAGCCCGCTACTAGTGATCCTTTCTGAATCTCAAATATCAAGATTGTGGGTTGTTCACAATGGGGGGGAACTCTGATCCGCAATCTGTAGTGGGACACTCGACACCACTAAAAGGAAAACGACCACCACCACAACCACCACCACCACTAGCAGCAGCAGCAGCAGCAGCAGCAGCAGTAGCAGCGGCAGCGGCAGCGGCAGCACCACCACCACCACCACCACCACAAGCACCAGCACCGGCACCATCTGCACCTGGCATAAGGCTGTCTTCAAATAAGCACGCGCGCGTGGATCACGCTGAGCCAGCGCCCAATGGTGTTCTCCGGTTCCTGGAAACTCACTGGGTATATGTGTGAAAAGCAGGGAATCCCCAAAAGAGGTGGTTTCCTTGTGATTCCTCTTGGTCCCCTCTAAAACACCCAAAAAATGATACCCCCAAAAGAAGGCAAACCCATGTCTCATTTGCACCCCAAAAGAACCTTCATGGGTGAAATGGGTCTAAGACCCAGGCCCCCACAGGCCACCAAAGGCTTCAAGTGCCCAGTGGCAAAGTGAACCAAACAATCCAAGGAATCCGTGTCTCCGAGCACATGGGCGACCTTCAGGGAGTTTGTGGCTGGCCAATAAACAAAAGCACAGCAACAAAGTGAACCCTCCAAAACGGGAAAGCAAGCGCCACTGATATTCAATCTGGGTTGTGTTGCACCCGAAGGGAAGGATGCCCTCTCAAAGGGGGCAACCCCATTTGAAATGTACCAGGGGTTCTGAATCCAGTGTTCGCGGGTGGTGTGCATGTGGTGTGCAAGGGAAACCGAAAAGAAGGAAGCAACCCGAGTGTTGCCCCGGCCGTTAAGAAACACCCAGATGGCCAGTTGGGCGCGCAGCTCTTTTGACCGTTTGCATCTCTCTGGCCGGTGCAATGGCTTGAATTAGGGGTAATTAATTCGCGCATGACATCGAGACACGGGTATGTGCTGGTCTTGGCAATCTAGGCTACACAGAAACTGAATTCCTCAGTGGATTGGCCAAAACAAGTATAAACTTGCTGCTTACCATTTCAAGTCAGGAACTCAGGGCGTGAGGTGTTTGTTGACTGGCTGATTGGCCATTGCTCTGGCAAGGGCAACTCTGGTGAAGCCCCGAGTCAAATTGGGAATACAACCATGTTCGGACAACAGGGCGACCCTCCAAGTAGCAACGGTTCTCTCCACCACAACAATTACACATGAAGAACGACTGGTATCTTCCATTTGGTTAAATAAATATATATCTATATATATATATATTACCAGTAGTGATAGATTCCCTTTAAAACCAACAGGGGAAAATAAACAATATTCTTAAGCAAATAGTGGGGAATCAACCCCCAGAAAATTTTGGAACCCTAGGCAAGCGGGGCTCCCCCCCAACTTCAGGCACATACCCAAACTCGCTGGGGCTAAAGCCACTTGAACCGCCGATTTCAGAGCCCTGAGACATGCACATGGTCTCCTTATATGAATTCCAACTAGAAACCCTGTGGTGAACACTCAGCTAGGGATGTATGACCAACGAATTTTGAGGAGGGGTTAATATGGCATAATATCCACTTGCAACCAGTGAAACAAGCAACAATCATCAGGGTTTGCTGGCCAGAAGTGGGAAAGCCAAAAGGTCGAAAGGTCCACTTGCTTTAAAACTGTAGGCAACTGAATACATCTCAGCCAGCTGCAAAATTAAGTAGGAATGGATGTCTCGAAGCCATGCGTAATCCTGCTTTGAGACAAACCCAAGTACGTCAAGTAGCAACGTCCGTGGATGTTCCTGTAGCTAGAAGGGCCTTAACTTGGTAACGTTGGATCCCCTGCAAAACATTGTCGCTGCCGGCAAACAATTGAACATGAAAAGCGCACACAGAATCGTGCCTGTCAAATCATCATTAACGTAGACTTTGCCCCCCAAATGTGGCCTTTTAACGGACAACCCTGCAAAGGCAAACTAGATCAGCATTGGACCTTCAAAAGCTGCTTGTTGAACCATCCAAAGGGGACGGAGGGTCTTTGTTGATGGTACCTCTCGGGGTGGGTTTAAAGGACAATCAAAGGGAAACCAAGGTCCAAATCTCTATTTTGACATATCAACAAGTTGGGTGAGGATTCAAGCAACATGATTGGAAGATGCTACATGCATCGTCCTTTGGTGCAAGCGATCGGAACCCGTTGATCGGAATCCGCATGGCTCCCTGAACACGGAGTCCCAGAAAAAGGCGTTCAAGAAACCCTCTCCAAGTTTTGCAGCTCCGTCTCCAGCAGCGCATTCGCACTGGCGCTCTCCTGGAAGCACGGCAATCAACGGTGAAACTCCACAAAAGTCGTCCACCCCAAAGAAGACATTCCTCACCCGCCCCCCCCCCAAAAAAAAAAACAAGAGGAAAAAACAAACAAAAAACTGCACGAAGCAAATGTTCGGCTTTCGCTTTCTCGCTCCGTAAAAATCGATCGGGCTTTTGGGAGCGAGCCATTGTCCGGCTTTGCGTTCGGTTGTATCGTTCCGGAAAAATAGTATGAGCCCCCACCCCCCCCCCGACCGACAAACATACCTTCGCTTTGGGGGAGAAAACAAAAACCATCGATCGCGCTTTTGGGCGCCATCGTCCTGAAGGAGCTGTACCAGGTCCGCGTTCTGCATCTCAACCTCAGACAGCGGCTCCAAGTCTTGCAGCTCCGTCTCCAGCAGCGCGTTGGCGCTGGCGCGCTCCTGACGGCCGGGCCAACGGCGGCCGGGACCCTCCAGCAAAAGTCGGGGCCTTTCCAAAGCGAAGTGGCTTCAACTTGCCACCAAGGCAGGTGGTTTCAACTTTTTACCCCCAAAGGTAAGTATTTTCAACACCCCATGCCTTCCCCCCATTCCCTGAACCCCACCCCCAAAGGGTGGATAATTTTTAACACCCCATGACCCCATGCCTTCCCTCAAACCCCAAACACGGCAGCCCCGAAGTTTCAGCAAGCGCCGCTTCCCTCGCAAAAAACCCATCCTGCAGGAGCAGCACCAGGTCCGCGTTTTGGGTCTCAAGGCCCTGGCACAGCAGCAACATCTCCTCGCCGGAGGTGGATTTTACGGGGAAAGCCTCGTCAAAGAGGGACAAATGGTGGCTGGATGTCTGGAAGGCAATAGGGGCCTTTAAGGAATGAACAGGCCTGTGGGGCACACCAAACCACCTCAAGATGTCATTTTCATGGCCGTAGTCGCGATTAGTATACCAGTGCAGACACTTCGGGAAGTGGCCCCTATGACTTCTCGGGTATCTGTTGCGGGCAAACAAGAACACATAAAACACGGTCTTGTGTGCGCGTGTGTTCTTTTTGGAGACCTTCATGTATTTTCTACATTCGGTTCAAAGGAACAACAAGGAAGAACCCATTCCGGGGAAAACATGGGGAAAAAACAAAAAGCACACATTGGCTGCCAAGCGCCTTCCTTGGTTCGATTGAGAAACTCTCCCGGTCCTCCGCCTCCGGGCGCTTGGGCGTCCGCAGCTGCCGCCAGGCGCGGAAGGCCAGCTCCGCCAGGGCGCGGTGCTGCAGGCAGCGCGCCAGCAGCCTCTGACATGGAGCCGGTTCAGAGCGAGTCGTCCGGGGCGGTTTGGGGTGGTACTGCGGTTGGACATAAATCCCGGTGTCCACCACAGGGTTTTTTGTAAAAATTCCCAGCCATGCGGGTGGGGGAGGGGGGCAGGAGGGGGAGGGTGTGGGGGGGATTGGGGGGGAGGGTGTGGGGGGGATTGGGGGGGAGGTTGTTGGGGTGTTGGGGAGGGGGTCTGTACCGCCCACACCCTCAGAAAGGGCCGAGCAAAGGAAAGGGCCTGCCTGCGTCACCCGACTGTTCGCTTGAGGGGGGGGGGGGCATGGGGGGATTGGGGGGAGGGTGGGTGTCCTGTTGAGTTTCCCTTCGACTTCGTCCAAGAGGATCACCGTCAGTTTCTGGGGACCACCAAAAAGATGTGGGCAGAGTTACCCAAGGTCGTTTGGGGGCAACAACAAAAGGATAGCTGGGGTGAACCACCAAAGTCACTTCGACTTTCCCACGTACCAATGGGCATATTGATCACCCTCCGTATGGGTGACGCCCAATGAACCAGCCAAATGAAGCCCTTTTGTAAACCTGTCAGGGAACCATCATTTTCGTAGTTTGAGCATTCCTCAAACTCGGGATATTTTTCGTATCAAGGTCCAACATAGAGCCATATCATTGAGAATCCCCCCATATCCTGATTCGGAGCGGATTTGAAAGGGGAGCCGTTGCAACCCTCCCAAGGCTTCCTTGCTATGGATACGAATTAGTATTGGAGTGAGAGACTTAATGAAACAAAGAACAACAAACAAAACACATGAGCAAAAACAACCAGATGGGGAGAATGTTGAGTTCTCTCAAGACATTAATAACTTCACAAAACCTTAAAACAACCCATGGGGCGTAATGAACATGTATTAATCAAGCACTAAAACAACAACCACACTGCTTGCAAAACCTTCATCATTTCTTTAAAGGGTCATTGAACCTGAAAACGTCAATAATCTTGCCAAGAACGACCCCCAGGACAAATCAAACAACAAAAACTACTAACTTCCGAGATATTCTCCTGGAATTCAATCGTAAATTTCAGATCATCAGCCCAGCTCACTTCAGACTGGCCTGGAAGGTGATGTTTTCAAGAAGCAGCGGAGAAAAAAAACGGGGGGGTCTGTTGTCCGAGGCGACACGGGGACTCCGCCATGTCAAGTTCCCCTTATCATTTGTCTTTGTCCGGAAGACAAAGGGGTTTGTCTCAACATCCCCTCTCCAAAATGGGCGGGTTCGCCTCAGAACCGAGCCACGCCCAAATGAGTGTCATTTGTTGAGGGCCACACGTACCTTTGTGGTTTCAAAGGGAAGCCAAAAGGAAAACCGAAGCCGTTCCGGAAAACGTCCGATACCAAAAGAGCAACGAGCCACACCAAAAAATGGCCAAGCCGCGTATAAGCGTAGATGCGCTTCGCCGGGTTCACAGAACGCCAGGCGTGGAAGGCCCTAAGCCTCGCCAGCGCAGTCTGCAAAGAGCCCACTCTGCGCAGGCACACGGAGAGGAAGCGCTCCTCGGCCATCGGCAACCGACGGCTAGCCTATGGGGTGGCACAACGCGGACTGTTGGGTGGTGAAAGAGGTACTAAAAGGAAACAAGCATCTTAGGGGACCAACGCCCCCGTTTATCCCGTTTCTTGGCACATGTGGTGGCTCAGTGCTCCTTTTGGGCTTGGTTGGAAGGAAGGGAAACTACATGGGACACCCACCCATTTTGGGGTTCCCGCTTTTGAAACGCACACCCCTAGGTGTGGCGCGAAATTGAAGAAGGGGACCACAGATGGTGTCGGAAACAAAACAAAAAAGCGCTGAATCTCTCCGCTCACAAGTCAGAGGAGCGGAGGTCAAAACCGAAAGGTCACTGGTTGCCTTGCCACGTTTCAAAAGGGACACCTGAAGGAAACCGGGCCCCATGCCAAGTTGACGAGCAAATTCCCATAGACACGAAGCAAGGAAACGGGGGATGGTCACAGCCCAAACCTGCGATGGGCGGCTTCTAGCCTCGTGTCTGGTTGTCTTCCATGGGAGTTAAACGACCTCACATACCACTGAGGTCAAGGACACCGTTCCGCGCCTGCGAAACGAATCAAAGTGTCGTTTTGGAGAGGACTGTGGCTGTGACTTTTGTTGCTTTCTTGAAATAAATATGTTTTGAGTAATATTGAAGCTTAAAACTAAAGGAACCGCTGCTAAAGTTTAGTTTTACAGTAGAACCGAGGAAGATTATGGCAATAATATCAGGTCTGCGATGCCCTCAGATGTTCGGGCAGCACACGCGCTACCATAATCACTACCAAGAGGCGTCTGGTGATTTCTAGCACACCAAATTGGCAGTTGCGTCATAATGGTCATTACAGGCATGCCTAGTTTCGAAATGGGAACCTGTGCGACACAGTTGAGGCTCTGAAGTTTCAGTATGGAACACTCTGAACAAATGCTTGTAAACTCAAACATCATGGGCGGCGTTTCTTGTTGAAGCAGAACCTCTTGGTTGGGTTGAGACCCCCGGATTAATAAACCCCTGTCTATTAAACAGGGGTGTTCCGATACCTCCATGAGTGATACATCCCCACTAAAGCCGGGGGCACCCCCATATCAATACAGAGGATTTTCTTAATCGGGGTCAACATTATGCGCCTAAGCCCCCTTTTCAGGTGGAGGTCCCTAACCCAATGAAGGTCCAGTGATCCTTAGGGCACATGTAAATTGTAAATTCTACATGGCGTCCAGCACAGGGCAACAACTCAGAAATCATACTCATGTAGCATTCATGAGCGGAGATCCGCCATTTTACAATGAGGATGAAGGATGGCCTCGCGAGTCGGAAGCAGGCGATGAGCCGGATTTTGAAAACGAGCCAAAGGTTCAAAATACCAATCACACCTAGAAAACTGGGAAGTATTCCTGTGTCGCTTGGACTTCGCAACATATCAATGGATGGCTTGCTTTGTGGGAAGCGAAGGGTTCGCCCTTGTCCCAATTCCAGGTTCCGTTTTTGGGAGCAGAGTTGTGGCCTATAGCCCTTTCTGTGACACCAAAGCTGGCCATCCCTGTGACTACTTTGTCATTGTAAATTGCAAGGGGGGGTTAGTATCGCGGAAAGTGGCCCTAAGCACAGTTTGCGACAGCCACGCTCGCTTCTTGGTCACCTCTGTTTCTTCTCTGGATGGCATACACGAACTGCTAAGCTAGCTTCTTTGTCAGGACCCACCAACAAACCATTACTTCCGCGAATTCTACAATGCTTCCTAAACCTGAAATGAGAACCAGCACTGATGGCGTCCCTGACAACGCTGATTGCCAGAAATCCCCTGCAGCACCAGCTGCATCCCCTGCATTACCAGTCTGCATCCCCTGCATCAACAGCCTGCTACTGGCAACCCCAGCATCACTAACGTCATTGCTTGAAGTAGACCTCCCAAAGCAAAAACTGGATGTTCAAGGCCCCTACGTAAAAACCGTCGACCCAACCTCCATTCGTGAGATTGTGGACTTCCCAACTCGGGCTTGCCAATCGGCAGCTCGAACCCGAGGCGCGGTGTCGTCCTTCACCGCAGACTGCCAGAGTCGCAAGGCGCTACGGGCCAAGCGCTCGGCCTCCTGACCATCCAGAAAAAAAAAACATGTTCCTGACATCGATCCAGGGATTGGTTCAACAGACCCTTTGTCAAGCTTTTCAATTTTCCTCGGGTTCACCGACAGGAACCGGCATTGATTGCCCCAAGCAATGTCCCTATGATTGGTTTACACTCTCAAGGTATCCCCTTGAAACGTCGTGGCCAGTACGGCACCTTCACCATGCCTGAGCCAGTTTGGCCCCCCAGAGCTCGACACAAATTGTTTTTTGTTTGGCCCGCAATTCCTTTCGTTTCATGGTATTCCTCTGGCTCTGCCCCGGCCAATCTGAATTGGCAGCTAAATGCCACCTCCTTGGGGGATGTGTGGACCCAACAAAATGGTGGCTTGCCTTTTGGTTTTCCTTTCCGCCAACCTGAACTCCAAATATCCAAAAAGCGCAACCCCATTGTGCCTTGTTCCTGGTCTCTCCTTTAAACCACCCGTAGACTGCCCTGAAACAAAACAATACACACCAAATGGCCCTGGATTTCAGTTGGGTTGAAAGGACAGCAATCACTCCGTCCTCAGATCCGCGAACAGTTTTAAGACGTGGGTACAAATTCGGAAACCCCACTACTAAGCCACCTAAAAGCCAAAGCCGGATGGCTTGGGAACCACCAAGACAGGTGTCCTTTAATGTTGACCCCATATTTATCAAAAAGCGACGATTCCCAAACCCGACACCCCTCCTAGGGGTCACCCCTCCTATTCATACCCTGGGGTTGCCTGGTGTCTCCCTAGGCACCATTCAAAGAATGGCAAGGACCCAATCGGTTCTAGGAACCCATTGCTTTGAACCCCAGGGCCTCCTCAGTTGTTCAGTGAACCCTGAAAAAAACAGGGGGAACCCATTTTCGGGGCTTGGACCCCTTTTTTTAGCGGAGTTGGTGCCGCTGAACAACTGCGTCTCCTTTCGCCTGTTGGCGGCTTCCGTCGGTTGCGCGTTTCGGCTCGCTCCTGGCTCCGGAGCTGCGCGTAGAGCCGCTCCAGCGCCAGCAGCGCGCGGCTGGTGGCCAGATGCCGCTCGCCTCGACCGCGCTGAGGCGCTGGGGGTCCCTTGAAAAGTTAGCGAATTTGCGGGCAAAACCGCATCGATGAATCTGCTGGTGGATTTCCCCAAAGTTGATGAAGTTGCCGGCGGTTTCCCTTGAAACGATCGCCACTTTGGAGGTTCCTAAAAGGGAAATGGATGCGATGTCTCAAAAGAAGTGGAACACAACCATGGAGGGGGGTCCCGTTCGTTTCCATTTAAGCCAAGATATAAACAAAAAGGTACCCTTGTGAAGGGCACTGCTGTGATGAACACCCTACCTAGTAAGTTGCCAATATATCCCGAGTTAAGCCCAGGTAACCATGGATATCAACCAAATACCTCAGTTGTTCAGTGACCCTGGAAAAAAGGGAACCCTTTTTGGGGCTTGGACCATTCTTAGTGGGGGCAGCCGCAGGGAAAAACAATTGGTGCCACTGAACCACTGAGATATTAGGACTCCAAGATTCGTTTCAGGGGATGCCAAGCCCGGAAGCCAGCCCCTGAGGCGTTGCTCCAAACCTTTGGCATAGAGCTTCGCTTCAGACCCGTGGACCACCAACCTTTTTGGTGCGCAAACCGTAGCATGAAGGCCCCCAAAACCGATATTGGTGCAAGAGCAGAAAAAGGGTCTGTTCGCAAATCCCAAAGACTCCTGTCATGGACCAAAACGGAACCCTGGTAAGTGGAAACATGGACCAAAATCTGCGGTTTGCCCCTCCGATCGTTTAATTTTGAGCGCCACACCCATTTCTCCTTCCCACCTCTCGAAGCGATCGCCAGAGAAGTTTTGGCGAGTTGCCGCTCCAATGCCAGGCCCAGGCCCTGAAGCAGTAGCTTTGCAGCACCAGGTCTTCCAGCTGCAGCCTTGCTTCGGCTTCGTGCGGCTCGCTTCGATGCCCTCACCAAACAGTTTTAGACATGTGGCTGTGGTTGTCAAAACCCATGGGATCCCATTTTGGGGGGTTTTCGGTGAATTCACCGCTGGGGGACGATTTGGATCTTGACCCATGGCCATGTTGCTTCTAGGAAGCCTCAGGTCTTAGGTCGGCTTGGTTCTTGAAAAGCTATGTCGCATGGCTGAGATGTGCTGTTCTGCTTGAGTGCCTTTCTGACCTCAGTGATCAGCAATCAGTAGGCGATTCACATTGCCGGCCAGCAACAAAAGGCACAATCTTTCCCGGCTGGTTGACGCAGGTACAAGAAAAGTAACACGTTGGAGCAACAGTTGCAATAGATCGGCTCACTTGTCATGAAAAACACGCAAGTAGGATGCATCGGAAAGGGATGGAAAGGGTCCTGAGCAAACCGTGCCTGCAAAAAAGCCAAACGGGCTTGAAAACGAAACAAACACGGATACTGCGCCATTGCGCGTTGAATTCCTTTTTTTGCGCAACACTGATGAACCAAGGTCTTGGAGGGTGGCTGAGAAATCACGGCGTTTGTGTTTTTCCAAAACCAGTATCAGTTGATTAAATTTGCCACCAACCACCTCTACATGCTCAAAACAGAGAAGGGCCACTCCTGAACGTCGGGGACCCCATAGGACCCTGGTTTGCTTTCAAGCCCAGGTAGGCAATGGTATGGAGTAACGGTTAGTTGCTTGGAGCCAAGTTGGGCGGGTTCAAATCCTCTCAGGTACCACCGGGACCGCTCAAGCCGCCGCGTGGTGAACCTCAAAACCGTGCGACTGCTTTCAAGCCCAGGTGGAAACCTTGGGGCAAAGACCTGGCGTGTTGGGTCGACCAAAGACCAGCCAGGGACACACGGGGAAACCAATAGACCAAAGAAAGTAAAGACCACCCGCAAAAAAATAAAGAAAGAAAAGAACACACAACAAGGATAACAAGCAAAGCAAAGAAGGACGAGAACACACACACACACAACAGGGAAACATAATGGCCATATAAAGCATCAAGGAAGCGAGTCGGAACCCTCGGCATCCCAAGGGCAACTCGACTAAGTCAACGCGGTAAGGACTGGACCAAAAAATAGCTGGACCAGGTAAACCAACCCCCCAGCCTCCATTTGCTGAAATCCCCAGGAAAAATCACATGATTCCAGCAGTGACAGATTCCCCTGGACCAACAAAAATATTTGTAAGCCAACAGAAGCAAGCGTCACCTATGTCACTCTGGTGCTTGCGGGCCGCTGGTCGCCCAGCATCTTCCAGGCCGAGCGCTGCGCGTGTTGCGCGAAACGGGCGGATTCTCTCCACTGGTGCAGCAGCAGTCGGTAAGCGACCAAGACCTGGAAATGGACGGAATGCCATGAAATTCCAGGTGGGTGACAAGTATGATTGAATATATTTTCCCAAGAACCTTCCTGGAGACAAGCAGGTTTTGCCTACAAGAACCTAAGTTCCTGGAGATTATCCTGTGCAAATAGACTTGTTCTTGGAGGATCACGCATCACAAAGCATTGCAAACGGCCTGAAACACGATGAACAAAAAGCACCAACAGCGGAAAGATCGGGACCCCCGAAATTGCTCAGAGCTCATCCAAGTAAAGACTCAGCCAATCAGTGGGCGAGCCAATTCATTGTTGTATTCCCAACCGACAAACGGCGATCCACTGGTCGCAAAGTAGAAGGAACATGCTCTTCTCTCCCATAAAATGGGCATGGTCCATGGTTTGTTGGGTGTCAAAATTGGATGATGTCCTATCATTACGGGACCCCTTGGATGGTGCAATAAGGGAAAACCAAAGGAAACCAACCACTTGCCGAGCTTCGGGGAACACCGGTTGGTTCCACTTAGTGTTAATTGAAACCATATTTTTCCAAAAGAGTTGTTGGCTCGTTTTGCCCAATGAGCAGCAAACAACAAACACATCATCGTGCGTAGCAAAGTGGAATCGTCATGTTGACTCACCAATTCTTGTTCATCTGTTTTCACCCTCCAATAGGAGTCCCCGAATTCTAGGAAACAGGCACGCACAAACACGTGAAACAGCGGTCAACGCTTCTCCTACCATTGCGTGCCTTACCCTACGGCCTTTGTTCAGCTCGCAATTCCGGGGGCCGAAGGCCAATTTTTTTCAAATGGACCGCATTGAAAGCTCCAGGAGAAGCACCACCCCAAAGGTCATTCGTTGATTGAAGGCTCTGGTTTCATGCAAATGACATGGAGGCCACAACAGTACAGGCACTGGTTGCTGAGCAGCCGAATCTTTTCAAGTCATAGGAGTCATAGGCTGCGCGCCGCGAGTTGCCGGTTCCGCCGGCATTTTCCAGGAACGGTTCTTAGACTGAGAGCTTTCGGGGTAGGGTCCCAACCCCTCTCCTGACCCGTCAGTGCGTGTTTGCAAATTTGCTTGGTGGCAAGTTCTATGACCCGCCTGGCTTACAAATCAGACGTGACTGGATCTCAGAGCTAGTCCTATCCCACCCCTTTGTTTGGTGCTTGATTTGAAAGCTCCCTAAACAGAAAAGCTCAATCCTGAGAGGATAGCCCAAAAAAGAGTCACAGCGTTTACCACGAAAATTGTCGTCCCAAAAAGCTTAAAGTCCAAGAACTCGGGAAGTGAGAGTCAGGGTACCACTAGAGGTCTGGGTAGGTATGAGAATCTCCCCGCTCCTCAAAACCAACCGCCATGCCTGAGTCCGCCAACCGCTGAGGCTGTGCCTGAGGAGGTACCGGTCCTGGCATCATTTTTTTGCTTTGGGAAGCCAAGATCTCAACTCCCAGCGCTCATGTCTTGCGATGTTTGCTTGGTTGCTGCAACGACCCCCCCTGCAAAAAGTTGAAAGCTTTTTGGGGGGTTCGGTTTACTGGAAAACCCCTTGATTTTCCAAAAAGTGAAAGTCTTAAGATCCAACCCAATAGCAGTCAAGTTTGCAGGGACACCTCTTCTGGCTCAATCTCCGGCTCTATTGCTGTACAGCATTTGTAAACGGCTCAAAGACTTGGTTGTGTCTGACGCCGAAATGGGTTGGTGATTGAACAATGCTTAAAAAACCAGCCGCACAGATTTTGCTCTGATAAATGCATTCAGAGGTTTCACTTGGTTTAAGCAAATCTAAAACCTGTTTTACTACTCCAGGGATCTCCCTTTGGATTGGGGTCGATGGCATCTGCGAACATCTGTAGAAGTCACACACCAAGCCATCCCCAGGCAAACAAATCCTTCACAAATGACTTGCTCAGAAAAAAATATGTGTGAGGTCCAGTCCATGAGGACCAGCAGGGATCCGGATGCATACACCGATCGAACATTGCAACTTGTAAATGGTGGTTTCCAACTTTATTTTGGTGGAAAAAACAACATGGTTCAAATGGTTGCAACATGGAGATCTTTTAAGGAGCCCTGACCAGGAAAGGGTGTTTTTTACCATGGTCCCTAGGAGACATGTGTATTTGGCTGTGGCTCAAAAAGTGGTACTATTTTGTGGGCCCCTTGGATGGAAACAAAGACCAACATTTTGAGCCACACCCATTCCTCCTTTTTCGTGGCACGAAAGTGGTTGCCTAATTGGGACCCGTTTCAGGATGTATTGATTGGGAAACCAAAAAAAAACACCCGTTGTACGACTTACCTCCTTTTGGGTCACCCCTTTGTTTTTGAGCGCGCTATCAACACGAAGTCTGCAGTTTTGCAGAGAACTCGGAAAGGACTGATTGCAGTGCAAACGAGTCTGTCTTTTTTTGGGGGGTCCCCACCCCCAGAATAGTTTTCCTCTTGGCTTCCCTTTCAAACACCGTCAAACCGGCGTATACCAACTTCCCCTCAAAAAAAAAATGTCACCGACCCCCGCACCCCCCCAAAAAAAGAAAAGCACCACCAAAACGTCAACGCGCGCACCTCGGGGAACTTCCCACCCCGTCCGCTCGCTCGTTGGGGATCCCTCGAGATCCTCTCGGCGTGGAGTCCTGGCGTGCGTGCTCCGCCCACAAACGGCGCCGCGTCTGCAGCGCCAAACTCTGCCAGGCGCGGAGGCAGCGCTGCAAAGAGCGGCGCTCCAGGCGCAGGGTCTGGCTGCCGCGGTACCTGGACCCAGCGCTCCCGGTCCAGGCGCCCTAACAAATATATCTGCGTTTGGCGGTTTGGCGCTCGAAGTTCAGACCAAATGGCTTTGGTTTCTCATTGGGTTCATGAACCAAACAAGAGTTGGTCAGGCACACCGAGAGATATCTAGGTTTGTCGGTTTCGGTTTCCGTAACTAAAGAAGAGGGTTCCTCAAACACCCGTGTGGATCGATGACCTATCATGACCTATCCCATAAGTTTGGGGCTTGGTTGATACCTCAAAGTCAAACCTGTAGTGGGATGGGCTTTAACTAGATCCAACAAATGGACGTGGGCAGGCCATTTAAGATGGCAGTGTTCCAAAACCCGAGCCCAGCTTCCATTGTTGCAAGGGTAACATCGAACCGTCAAGCACCACCCTTTGCTTGGCACGCTCTTAAAGGCAAGCCACAACACAAGTTTCTCACAATTATTTTCGGACCCCGTTGGTTTTGGTACTTTTAGTTGAAACCCAAATGGGTGTTGGTCAAACATAGGTACCCAACATGGATCCCTTGGAAACAAAGACTCAAACCTGCGGTCCCCCAGTGCTTTCATTTTTGGCCCGTGCCCAAATGGTTTCCCTAAGAGACCCACATGGTAGCGCACAACCAGCCCTCAGATGCCCAGTGGATTTCCATGGGAAGAAAAGGCCATCCTTGTTTGGTTGGTTGACTTTGAAGGGCACCCCTTCCAAAAACAAAGTTGAACAAAGGGCACTGGGCAACTGGGAGCCAGGGTCCCACCGCTGCCTTTGAGAAGCGGACGCGCCTCACTCGGAGCGAGCGAGCGCTAGCGCGGCCAAGACTCCACGCCCAGAAGGCCTTGAAGGTCGGGGGCTTCAGGCGACTCGCGCGGGACGTCCAACCTACGGTGAGCCGCACATCGCAGCTGGTGGGTTGCGGCGAATCATCGGCGATTTTTTCCTTTGGGAGTTGTTTGGGATATCTTTAGGAAAATCCGTAGATGGTTGTTTCGAAGGAAATACGCATGTTTCTAACAAGAACATCTAGTCATCGCCTAATAGATGTCTCTAGGAAATTCCCTGATTACAATGAATTTTCATGGTTGTTTTGCAGGAAGTACGCATGCTTCTCTAAAAAAGTCTAGTCTACAGATCCAAAGAGCGGCCAAGCCACCGAGCCATCTCCGGAACCGGGCGTGCTGGCGCCACACCATGACCGCGCAACGCAGCTCTTGCAAGGAACGGCGCGCCGCAGCCTGGGCCGCGGAGTTGGTGACGCTTCCATAGCTGCCCAAGCTGTGACAACTTGTTGGTCGAAACGGAAAATGGAACCCGCAAAAGAGAACCAGCTGAAGAGTCTGGCAATCCACCCTGCAAGCTGTGACAACTTGTTGCTGCTTGAAATTTCTCCAAAAGAGAAAGATCTGAAGAGTGTGGCAATTCACTTTCGGACTACCCTGCAGGCAAATTGCCATGGACGCTCACGTTCTCAATTCCGCGGATTGAGGGAGTGAGCTTTGGGCATGCTGGGAGAGGGTGAGACTGTTTGCCAAACTTTGGCTGGTTGGTGTCACCCTTTTTGCAAAAAACACAACTCACAATGTTCACGAGGGGAAATTAATCAATGGCTCAATAATAAGATACACTTAAACTGCTTGTATACCTGGCGTACTGGCGTGACCATTTCTTCAACATACACAAGCTTTCCTTGCACCAACCGCTTGCCGTTTGTAGCTGTTTCTCGACAGCATCCATGCCCAGACTCAAAAAACCGAGCGGCTGCACCCAGCAGCAGCTCGCTGCGGTCTCTCGCACACATTCCACGAAGCTCCTGCTCCGCAGCGGTCACAAAGCAGCGCCAGCATTGGAAGGCAAGCTGAATCCTTGGTTGACGTTGGAAGGGGAGCAAACAAAATATGTTTTAGCAGTTGAGTGGTTGGATTTCAACTCCACTAAACCACAATAAGCAAACATGTAAAATGTGTCCCAACAACAACCAAGAATCATCGCCCTGCCCTGCTCTAGCCGCAGCAACTTCAAGCAGTGGTTGCAGCGCAAGCGCTTTAGCACCATTGCGTGCCAGCAGGCCCAACAGCCGCGCAGCAGGACAGCATCTTCTGCTAGGACCCCGCTGTAGGTCAGCTCTGTGATTCTATCCACCACGCGCCGGCCACGTCGATGCCATCGCCATCGCTGCCAGGCTGTCCGTAGAAGGTCGCGGCACCCGCGGCCCAGCCACAGCGTCAGGGCCCGTTCCTTCTGCAAATCTGCCTGCCTCCTGAAAGCATCCTCGGCGTCAGCCTGTTCTGCAACGCTTTGTCTGCTGTGGCGCTGTTGAAGTATGAGAAGCGACCATGCTCGCAGGCACTGCAAGAAGATCGAGCACCTCCACAATGCCTGAAGCGCTGCAACCGCCTGAGCAGAGGTAGATCGTAACCGATCACGGCATTTCATCTCTCCAAGCGCAGCTTCCTGCTCTGAAGCTGTCACAAAGCAGCGCCAGCATTGGAAGGCAAGCTGAATCGTCGCCCTTCCCTGCTCTAGCCGCAGCAACTTCAAGCAGTGGTTGCAGCGCAAGCGCTTTAGCACCATTGCGTGCCAGCAGGCCCAGCAGCCACGCAGCAGGACAGCATCTTCTGCTAGGACCCCGCTGTAGGTCAGCTCTGTGATTCTATCCACCACGCGCCGGCCACGTCGATGCCATCGCCATCGCTGCCAGGCTGTCCGTAGAAGGTCGCGGCACCCGCGGCCCAGCCACAGCGTCAGGGCCCGTTCCTGCAGCTTGCCTTTCCGCGCTGCTGCGCCTGGGCCCAGGCGAGCTGGTTGCCAAAAGACAACAAAATGTTCGACACAGAATGCCCCAGTCGCCCTCTCAAATATGGAACATCCAAGAGGATCCGGAAATGAAACATAGAATTCTTTGCTCCCCACACTGCATGCTCCGTGCTAAAGGGTTTCAAGGTGAGATAAAAGGATTCGGGTTCGCATCGATGCATGTAATGTTGACTGCGCTGGCTCGCACAAACGTTACTTGGCAGCTGATCAATATTCCTGTTTCCGGAAAACGCCATCTTCGCGAGAAAGAAAGTTTCTTTCGCAAATCTTTCGCGACTCCATCGCCACGCACTTTCGTTTGCAGCGTGCGCTCTGGAGCCATTGTGACTGCTGAATTTATGCTTGCAAACACGGTAGCCGCAGTTCACTTGCGTGCAGTACGTAGTGTTAAGTGCAAGCAGTTACCGTCATTCGCCCTTGCCACTTGCGCTTGCCGGCGATGCGCGGAACCTTGCAACAAGCTCCCTGGCCTTTCGCCGGTCTTTCGCGGATCTTTCGCGAAACTTGCTCCAAAATAGCCCAGCCAACGATATTGATTTGCACCATTCCCAACACAGGCAGGGAATCAATGATGCAAGTGTAGGTTCTGCGTATCTCCCTATCTACAAGGGAGCGGGGTCTGCAAATATGTAAGTGCACAGGCATGCCTCCAAGAATCCGACGCGGAATCTTTCGCGCAAAAATAAGTTTCTTTCGCGAACTCCATCGCCGATCTTTCGCGGAGGGATTTAAGCCAAGACGAATGGTCACCGAATACATAACTCCTTGCAAGGACCTTTTGATCAACCTTGCCAAAGATTGCAGAGTGTTGCCAAAAAGCTTGACTGGGAGGCTGCTCGTGTGAATCTGGAGAAAAGGGTCTTGTGCAAAGATCTCGGGAGGCACTGTTGCAAAGATGCACTGCATAAAATATGGTCGCACAATGCAGAAATCAACTAACCAGCCTTCCTCGCTCGATCCCGAGATCCTGGTGGTCTCTTCAGAGAAGTCTTGTTGAAGGTCTTTTCAGTCCGGTTTCCCTTTCAACCAACCCAAAAAAATGGTACCCTCGAACAAAACACTAGATGCCACACCCATTCTTACTTCCTGGGCCGCCCTCAGATCCCCTGCTAAAGGTTTAACTTTTAGCGAGTTAATATTCGGAAATCCCAACACTAACCCAACTAAACAGATCTAAAAAGCTAACTTGAACCGGATGGAGCCACTAATCCCCGGGGTTAAATAGAAACCCCCACCAATCCGCTAAAAAGATCTAAATGCAAAGCTGAACCGGATGGCTGGAAGCAGATCCCCAAAAGTGTAACTGTTAGTGGGTTAAATAAAACCCCCCATTATAAAAAAAAATGAACCGGACGGTTTTTTCGGGAGTTCCACCCAGTCACCCAGCCGGGCGTCTCTCCCCCCCGTTTACCGCGCCTTGGCTTCGGCGCATCTCCGCGGAGGTCCGGCGCCAAAGGCCCAGGGCCTCCGCCAGAACTTGGCGCCGCGACCGGCCGAGGCGCCCATTCTGCAGGCGCAGGCTGTGGATCCGACGGCGCCACCACGCCTCAAAATGCCAGGATGGGATGCGAGGGGTGGAGCGGGGTGGAGGGGGGGGGAGAGGGCAGCGGTGGAGGGGACAGGGGGGGTGGGAGGCCTCCCTCTGAACATGGCTGATGAATGAACTAAATGGGTCAATTTGCTTGTTCCTGCACTTGAGAGGGGTTGAAAAGATGGTTGGTGCCCTTTGACTAGTTGGGTTCACACTGGCTTGCTTAGATGGTCTGCGGGGTTGGACGAAACCGACCCTAGGCGCATTTGAAGGGAACCGAAAGGGGGCTATTAAAACATGATGTGGTTCGAACATGTTTATATAAGTGGTCGGCCCAACCCTTGTTTGGGGTCGCTAAATGGTTAGTAACCCTGCAGTGGTGTAGTCGTAGGCACCACCTCGCGATGTTTAGCTTGTGGTCACCACTTCGCAATCCTTCCCAAACCATCAAAGTAGGGTGTGCTTGTACGTTCCCTCTAAACATGACTGGTTGCTTGTTTTAAGAAATGGTTGGCATATTTCAACATGTTCGATCTTGAATTCCCAGAATAGCATACCCCTTCAACCGACAGTGGCATGACCGTTACTATGAATGGCATTTTTTCAAACCTTAGATAGGGTTCCTTCTGCAAAAAGTAAGGCTCTTGATGTGTTTTTCTTCAAGGGCATCAGGTAAAACCTGCCCCCACAAGGGCAACCCGAAAAATGATTGGATTCCTTGAGCCATCCTTTCACGTGAAACATGAAGGCCATATTGGCAAACATGGGAACAGTATGTCCACAAAGTAGGACCAACAAATGGTTGATGGTTCTTCTTCGTTTTCCTGGCGGGGTCCTTGCACGGCGCAACCTCGTCCGAAGGGTGCTGGAAAGGGTATATGGCTCAAGCTGATACAATGCCAACCCGTTAACCCCCTCCAACCCCTTCCCCCCCCTTCCCCTTCCTTTCGCCAAACAAGACCCGAATGAGGCCAGAAGGCCTTACCAAACAAGAAATCCGAAATTCATCTTCCGACAAGTCTGCCAATAAACAACGATATCTCCACCCCAACAATACTGCGCATGCTAGCTGACAACTGTTTTCTGCAGCTCCCTACTAACCATTGACAGACCCAAAGAAAACACACACATGTGCCAAACAAACCATTTAACTTGTAAACCCCTGAACCTTCCACCCCCCACAAAACCACCAGCAAGACACACTTCCGACCGGTTTCGCCCGGGGCGCCAGCGCCGCTTTGGCCAAGCGCCGCAGCGCCTCCGCGGCGGTGAGCCGCAGCAGGCGCTCGAGGACCCGACTCTTGGCCTCCGCGGCCTCGCGGCTCTGCGCGGCCGCGCGGCGCTGCCGGTCCCCGCACCGCAGAAGCACCTCGGAGAGAGAGAAACGAGCCGCCGGGGGTGTTGTGGGGGGGGGAAGAACGCGGCAAACTCTGGGCTTCATGGGTCTAACATGTGGAGCTTTGTGGGGTGGTTCGGATTGACCCAGTTTTCAGGGGGTTTTACTACAGAGTTCACTGGGATGTCCAGTTTTCAGCGGGTGGGGAAGAACGCTCCAAAGACACGTTCTTGTTTGTATGAGATATATAACTTCGGCGCTTTGGGGTTCATGTTTCGGTGGTGTCTTTGTCTTCTCTGCTTGTTTTCTCTCCGAACATTTTCTCAGCGAAGTTGTGGGGATCTCCAAACCCAGTTTGAAGGTAAGGGTGTTGGGGAAAAAGGGCACTCCATGGCACTCTTGTTTGGATATTTCTAGGGTGCAAACAAACTTGACGAATTCTCACATGTGTTGCCCACAATGGCCAAATAAAATTACTATTTAAACAACAAACAAAACAACTGGGTCGTTTTCTAGGTGAGGATAGTTCCAAGAGTAGATGCCCATTGTGTGGGGTGGCTCACTTCTAGAGTCTGAAGTTGACAGTCTCTAACATCTTCACGAGATTATGCATATCCTGCTGGCTGAGAGTCCCAAGAGCAGATGCTCATTTGGGGTTACTTATTTCCCAAATCTCCAACAAACCCAAAAAAACCTGCAGGATGTTTCTAAGGGTGAAACACATCTGCGTAGTGTCTCAAGTTGTCATCAGACTTTGGTACAACTTGATTTCGTTTGGTACAAATTCGACAAGTTGATTCACGTGACAACCACAATTAACGACAGCCTGATTATTGAACCCAGTCGTGAAAGGTAAGCTGGGATGAATAAACCCTTCCGGATAACCTCCATTTGTTTGAGTCCCTGGAAACAATAAACATATATGTCCAGTAGTGATAGATTACCTTTAAAGCCACCAGGGGAAAATAAAAACAATTACTATTCTTAAGCAGGTGGAAGATAGCTTGCCGTCGTGGCTTTTCTGGCGGGAACATACTTCTGTGGTGCACTCCTCCCTTTGGTGCCGTCCTGCGGAATTCGAAGTTGACAAGACCTCCAGCATCTCTAAGGCAGCTAACAATTATTGGCCCCAATCACATCCAATCAATCACAAACACAAACCATAAATCAATGAACCAACCAACAAAGCAAATCAATGAATACATCAAAAGCACATTAAGTCTAATAAGTGAACAAATATGAACAAATACACAAATTAGCCAATCCAACAAACAAGGAAACACACAAACCAACACACACACACATGCAAACAAACCTACACACAACAAAGCAAAAGAACACACCCACTCACTCACTCACTCACTCACTCACTCACCCACCCACCCACCCACCCACGCACGCACGCACGCACTCACTCACTCACTCACTCACTCACTCACTCACTCACTCACTCACTCACTCACTCACTCACTCACTCACTCACTCACTCACTCACTCACTCACTCACTCACTCACTGCACAAACACACGAGCTAACAGCTCGAAACATAACACAACACGACAAACACATGCACGGACGGACAGGCGGACGGACAAACAAATAAAACAACCGCCAAATAAACAACTCAACCAAACCAAAAAACCAACCGCCACCAACTTCAACCAGGCGTCCAACCCACATTGTTCAACAAGCAAACACAACACTTGTACTTCCAGCCCCAACCTCTTCAAGAAAACCACCTCTTTGGTGAGACTTACCCGCCCTCTCCATGCGTCTTGGCGCCAGAAAGTGCCAATGCCTCAGCACCAGCAGCGCCTGTGAAGCCAAAGTCAATCGAATCACAAAGACTCCAGGTGAGTCATAATCAAAACCCGGTACAAAAATGGTCGACCCAGAACCATGTAAAGAACTAAGAAGGTGGATATCCGCAGCTATTTATGGCTGGGATCGTCCCTTACTAACCTTCACTTATTCGGGTTTTGATTGTGGCCCAGGCTTGTTTCAAGTTGACAGAATATGACATCAGGCTTCCAACATAGCAATTCTGTGTCAGTCCCCAGGTATCTACCAATACTTGGGCCGTTCGGAGGGTGCGTATATATCCCACACAGTGCGTGTAACGTAGCAAAATCACACCAACACCCAACAAGCTACGAGCCTAATGTGAGTCAAAGATCAAAGATTAAATGTACCCTCAATGCACCTTCCAGCCTGTTGAGCCCTGTTTTGGGAACCTGCCAGTTTTCATCCCAATGGAAAGCCTAAGACAAACGCAAACACATCATTTGGCCATGGGTCAAAATCCAAATCGTACCCCCAGTGAACATCCCTATCCAACTACTAAATTCGGTTCTAAAATGGGTCTCAAGTTCGCTACTTCACCCGCGACCAGACCAAGGGATTTGCTCGAGTTGGCGAGCTGGCGGCTTCTTCGTCCAGGGCAAGTGGCCACAAGCCAAGAGCCAGTTCGATTCCGCAATTGTATAGAACCTTCCGCTGAAGAGAGCGCAAAGGCGAGACACACACACACACACACCCAACACAAACACACACAAACAAACAAACAAACAAACAACCAACCAACCAACCAACCAACCAACCAAACACACACACACACACACACACACACACACACACACACATTCGTGTGCATGAACAAATATGTGCTTGTTGACCTGCACACCGCCACCTCCAAACACCGTGAATCAAGTGCTTGCGACACTGCAAAATATGACCGCACATGCATAGAACTGTACGTTATTGTACTTGTTTCCCCTTTGTATCTGTAAAGAGAGCACTCAAATTTCATGAGCATGAGTAGCATGGACGACCAACTGCAACGTTGGCTCAAGACGCATCGGAAAAGGGTGCGCGCTAGTTTTTACCCCAACATAACCGTAGGTTATGAGCCCAAGCCAGCCATGATGCGCAGGCGAAGACAACAACAAGATCTTGTTCGTGAAGGAGAAACCGACGACCAGGCGCTGGACAGGATGATCCGCGAGCATGGGTCTTCCCGGAGGGCAAGGTCGGAGAACCTGGGGGAGAGGCGCGATTTTCGGAGGATGACAGCTGGTGGGGAACCGGCGGGTCGGGAACCCGAGGTGTGGACGCTGCCTCCGGGACTACATCACGGAGATGAACATGGTGCGGGAGGGGCGGGAGACCGTGGCCCACCTTTGCCACCTGGAGAAACGGGAATGGAGAGGCCGGGCCAACATCCTGGAGAAGGACAAGCCCGGGGCAGTCGTGATGGGCAAGGTCCGGGACAGCAAGAAGGGCAGGTTCGCGGCCAGGCAACTCATCACAGGTTGGATGAGAATGATGGTGACGGGACGGGAATCCTTGATCCTCGGCGGTATCAAGAGCCTCGCGGAGATCCTGGGTTTCCTGGAGGGCACGATCAAGCCTTTCGTGGAGGCCACGGACGTGGGTTTCCTGGAGGACATGATCAGGCGGGTCGTGGAGGCCATGGACATGGGCTTCCTGGAGGGCATGATCAGGCAGGTCGTGGAGGCCATGGACATGGGTTTCCTGGAGGGCATGATCAGGCGGACCATGGAGGCCATGGACGTGGGTTTCCTGGAGGGCATGATCAGGCGGACCATGGAGGCCATGGACGTGGGTTTCCTGGAGAGCACGATCAAGCGGGTCATGGAGGTAAGGGACATGGGTTTTCCGGAGGCCATGATCAGGGCGCTCGTGGAGGCAACGGATCCGACCTTGTGGAGGGCACGATCAAGGCATTCGGAGAAGCAGCGAACCAGGTCTGCTTGGAGGATTGATGGAAGTCCGACCCAGGCAGTTGGAGCCCTATGCCAATTGGACGCCGCAGAACGACCCCTACGGCAGGAATGGAGGCGGAACACCGGGCCCTGGAGCGGTGAATCCGTTCTGGAGTCCTGAGGTGCAGCAACGAGTGGCCCTTGGTCGGGTGCCGCCTGGAGGTGCTTCATCGCAGGAGCGACGGGAACCTGGCTCTGGAGGAGATCGGGAAGTGGAAGACCTACGGAAAAGGGTTCTTCGAGAAGCGGAGGAGACCTTCGAGCGGGAGGTCATGAGGCTGCAAGCAGCAAGGGCGGGAGACGACGTTTCCTACAAGACGGCGTCGGACGGAGGAGCAACTGGTGGTCCGGTACCACCGCCTCACCCTGAAGCTGTGAGGAACTTTGGCCATGGATGGGCCACTGAGGATCGACCGCCTCCACCGCCGCCTCCACCGCCTCCGAGACCGATTGAAGGTGAGGAATTTGGAGCTTCCTAGTCTACCCCCACCTGGAGGTGAGGGGTCGTCGCTGCAATTTGGAGACTGGGTGACGGTCATCACCCCGCTGATGTCAGACATTGCGGGATCGGCCAGGCTGTGGTGGGAGCAGGTCCTGCAGAAGGCGGAGCTTACCTACGCGGAGTGGCTTACGGCGACACCGTTGGAGAAGCTCCGGTTGAAGCCCACGCTGGGGGATGTTGAGGCACACAATCACCGGGTTGAGCAAAGGGGATTGTCGATGCTACTGGCGGCCTTGCCGGACCCCATCAGGAGGGAGATCATCTCTGCCCGGATGATGTCCGCGACGGAGATCATGTTCCGGCTTCACCAGGTGTATCAACCTGGAGGCACCTCGGAGAGGGGCAACCTGTTGAAGCACCTCACCGACCCGAAGGTGGGGGCTAACCTGAGTGATGCTCTGCAGACCTTGAGACTGTGGAGGAGATGGTTGGCAAGAGCGGAGGAGTTGGATGTGGCGCTTCCGGACGGGCTGGTGCTGATCACGGTCTTGGGAAAGATCGCAGAGGTGGTCGGCAAGACCGGGGCTCAGGCTTCATTTAGAATCTCCTCGGTTCGGCAGGAGCTGCAGATTGATATTCGGCCTCAGATCGGGAAGATCAAGCAGTTCGCGGAGTACCTGCAGGCTGAAGCAGAAGAGCTCTCGCTGACGACGGCGATTAAGGCGGCATCGACTCCGGGAGCAACGGGAACGGGCACGGCGACCTCTAGCCTGAAGGCGTTGGCGGCAGCAGGAGCTACGGATGCGACTCCGGAGGTGACGGACAACAGGAGAAAGCCCCAAGGCCCTGCTTGTAGGTTTTGGGGAACAGATGGAGGATGCAAGAAGGGGAGCAGCTGCACCTATGCACATTCGTGGGAAGGCCTGGAGAAAACCAACAGATGCTTTGCGTGTTCCGGGATGGGCCACTCAAAGAGGGATTGCCCGGTCAAGAAATCCACGACTGTGAGCCCTTGGAAGCAGCCGGCTCCAAAGGTGTCCAAGGTCAAGAAGCCAGGAGATGAGAAGGTGCCGACAGAAGGTCAGGCAGCTGGCGGCGAAGGGGCCCGCCTTAGTGGCTCACCGGGCTCCGCGGAGGAGGCGTCCCGGGAGGCTACGGGGTGGAACCCTGGTGCCGCTTCATCGGCTCCGAGATCAACAGGAGAGCAGGCCAGACCGCCCCCTGGAGGGTCGGAAGAAGCCTCAGGTTTGCTGACAGAAGTGGCAGGCCTGCTGAAGTCTTTGAGGTCTATCCGGGCGCTGCAGATCAAGTATGCTGCGGCCGGGAAGGAAGCAGGAAGGAGTGAAGAAAAGGAGCAGGTGGCGTTGTTGGACGGCGGAGCCACCCACGCGCTACGACAAGCTCGACGAAACGAGAGGGACAATCTCACAGCGGTGGAGGTGGAACTGGCCTGTGGAAGTACGGAACGTCTGCCATTTTGACGCTGGAGCCGGTGGAGCCCATCATACCGCTGAGGATGTTGGTAGACGCTGGATTTGTGGTGAGGTGGAATGCCAAGGGGTGCAGTATTGAGCACCCCGGCCACGGAAAGCGTCCGGTCATGCGAAGGTCAGAGGCGATGAAGCTGATGGACTTCTTGGATGCCCCGGAGAAGGCGGCTACAGGAACGATGGATGAGGAGCGGTGGCAGCGATGGTTTCCGAGCCTCCCGGATGAGGTCCTGAAGCTCATGGGCCGGGTGGAAGGAGAAGCAGAGGTTGCTGCACGATGCCCCTTCAATCGGAGATTGAGGAGGAAGTGGGAAACGAGCAAGGGCGTCGTGGTGCATCTTTTCGCTGGCCGTGATGCCAAGGAATGGCGGAAGGAGGATTGGGGCGGCTATAGGAGGACGTCAGGCAGAATCTCCATGACGGTGCGTTGTGGGGATACCTTTGGAGCCTGGCGGAGAAGGGGCTGATCAAGGCAGTGGTGGGGGGACCACCGTG
Source organism: Effrenium voratum (assembly GCA_963377175.1). Taxonomy (NCBI): domain Eukaryota; class Dinophyceae; order Suessiales; family Symbiodiniaceae; genus Effrenium; species Effrenium voratum. Next base: position 611,889 of record CAUJNA010001269.1, on the reverse strand, counting down.
CCGAACTGTGTCAAGATTGAGGCATCACCAACCTGGACCCCCACCTCTGAGAGGAAGGGACGTTTGCAGGTTTGGCCTTCCTGGCCTTTCGGAGGAGGACAGAAAGAAGGTTAATGGGGACACGGCGTTGTTCTTCAAGCAGATGGGCCTGTGGCTTCGGGCGCAGGAATGCTCCGAGGAGAAGAAGGGACCTGTGGGCTTCTTGCTGGAGTCCCCCATGGACCCAATGGAGTATGATCCCAGAGCGGTGGAGATGGATGTACCTTCTTTTTGGAACTTCCAGGAGGTTCAGGACTTTTGCCAGGAGAACATGATGTACCTGGTGAGCTTTGATCAAGGAGCGGCGGGCCATCCAAGGAGAAAACCCACCACGCTGGCAACCAACTTGCCAGGCATGGGGGAGCTCCACGGAATGAAGGGCCAAGGTCATCAAGAGATGGAGGGCGACCTCCGCAAGAGGCTGGTCCAGACGAAAACCTGGGCGAAATGGGCGCCTGGGCTGGTGGCGGCCATCAAGATGTCCCTCAAGGAGCTGGTCAACAGGCTCGAAGAGCGGAAGGAAGAGAAAGCCATGGAGGCAGGGGAGCTCAAGAAGATGACCCTGGAGAAGTGGAAGCAGCATGTGGGGCGGAGGCACACTCCGTTCAATCGACGGTGCCGTATCTGTATGCAGGAGGCTGGAGTGGACCGGCAACACCGGAGATTGAAGGCGGACATTCCGTCCTATGTCCTCAACGTGGACATTGCTGGGCCGTTTTCGACAGGGGAGGACGCCGGAACAAGCAGAAAGGTGAAGTATGTGCTGATTGGGACGGTCCCGATCCCAATTGGAGCTGGGGACAAGGAGCCTTCAGAAGCGGCCGAGCCGGAGGAGGAGGACCCAAATCCAGCAGATTGGGAAGAGGAGGAGGATCAACCCCGTGCATCAGATGAGGAGGCCAAGAGGCTCAACGACAAGGTTAAGGACGAGATGGCCGACGCTATGAAGGGCGTTGCGGTGCAGAACGTCACGATGGCGGAAGTGATGGAATCGAGGAGCGCCAGAGAGGTCATCAGAGCAATCAGCCTGATCTTTGTGAAGTATCGCAGCCTGGGCATCCCGCTGTACCGATCGGGCGAAGGAGTTCCTGGCGAGGCCGGTGCAGCAGTGGTGCTTAGAGCCCAATCTGTTGCTCACCATGACGGCGGGCGATGACCATGCGGCCAATGGACGAGTAGAGACGGAGGTCAACCAGGTGAAGAGAAGGCTGCGAGTGGTCCTCAAGGACTCCGGGGCTCCGGTGAAGCTGTGGCCTACGGCACTACGGCATGTGGTGCTTCAAAGGAACCAGATGCAGCTCCAGAAACTTGGGGTGGACACCTTCCCGATGCTTCCGTTCTACTCCAAGGTGATGGTAAAGACAAAGCGATGGCATAAGAAGGGCCCTCTGGCTTCTCCGTTTCGAGAAGTGCGCCTACTGGGTCCTAGTCCAATGATGAGTTGGGGCTGGGTGGTTCAGACAGAAGACGGGGCCATTCAACACACCAGGGCGGCTGTTCTGCCCGACGAGGAGGCCGACCACGCAAGGGACCTGGAGGCGGGAAGAGTGAGGTATGAGCTGGAGATGGAGGAACATCCAGGGAAACCGAGAACGCGGTTGACGGGCAAGCAGAGTCTGGAGCCAGGCCCTAAACTGGGGGGAGACGGAGAAGAAGGGCATCCAGCGGCAGATGGAGAAGGTCTGGCACCCGCTCTACGTGAACTGCGAATGGGGGGGGAGTACACCTCTCCATCAAAATCATGGAGTTTTGAAGAAAGCCTGGAGGACACGAAGAATCTCATGAGCAGCTACCAGTGGGGCTTTAAGGAAGCACTGGCGGAGGAGCTCAAGGTGATCCCCATGGATGAGATCACCGGGAATGGTCAAGGAGCAGCGATGGAGTTCCTCCTGGGCGGCATCAACCAGCTGGAGGATGACCTGGTGATCATGCAGGACCGGGAGAACAAGGACTTCCACAAGCTGGCAGGACTACAGGGAACAGATGGAGAAGAACCGGCGAAGGTTCTGCAAACCTACACGGTGCCTTTGCAGGAGGTGCGGAAGGATCTGGAAGCATGGAGAGAGGCCATGATGGACGAGTATCGCTCTCTGGTGAACACAGAGGTGGTCAAGCCTATCGACGAGTGCGATCTGGCGGCAGTTCCGGGGATTGAGGATGCCGAGTACGCCCCGGGGAAGCTGGTCACGACCATCAAGGCCCCGACGGGAAGAAAGAGGGCGAGAGCGGTGATCTGTGGCAATTTGCTGGCGGACGGCAACGGCAAGGTGGCGCGGACCTCGGCGGACAAGGCGGAGAACTATGCCGGGGGCATCGACGGGACGGCTCTGAGATGCGTTCTAAGAAAGGGAGCCCATGAACAGTGGTCCTTGGCGACGGTGGATGTGAAGTGCGCGTTCTTGCTGGCGCCCCGGAAGGAGACCCGGCGAACTCTTATCACAAGGCCCCCGAAGGTTTTGGTGGAGGCTGGGATCGTCAAGGCGTCAGAGCGGTGGTTGGTTCAAGGAGCCATGTATGGCTTGGACACCAGTCCAGCAGATTGGTCAGCGTTCCAAGATCAAGGGCTAGCGGGCTTCACCTGGCAGGATCGGGGGAGGACCTATGGCTTGGAACGGACGCCGGAAACCAGTGTATGGTCTATGGTGGAGTTTGAGGCCGGGGCTCGCAAGGACCCTAAGCCCTGCGGCTACTTGGTGATCTATGTGGACGACTTTCTGGCGGTGGGACCTACTTCCTTGGTGGAGAATGTCATCAAGCGGATCAATCAGGAGTGGGTCTGCAGCGCGCCGGAGTGGGTGAACAAAGCAGGATGGACGAAGTTCTGCGGTATGGAGTTGAAGTGGGACGAGGACGGTGAGATTCTCCGGGTGGCACAACCTTCGTACATCTCGAAGCTGATGCAGCGTCATGAGGTGGTGATGGCCAAACCGGCCCCGTTCTACAAGCCGGAGGTTCCTGAGAATCCGGTGGTCACGCAAGATGGCATCCGGGAGGCGCAGGGACTGGTTGGAGAATTGTTGTGGGTGCCGGTACGCACCAGGCCGGATGTGGCATTCGGGCTTTCCTGGATGTCGCAACATGTCACCCGGTGCCCTTTGGAAGTCGTGAAGGCTGGGAAGGACATGATGGCCTACCTTTACGGCACGAAGGACTTGGGACTGGTCTATGGGCGCTGCCTGGGAGACCGAGGAGCAGAAGGGGATCTTCCTTTTGCGAGATCGATGAGGCGGCTGGAAATGTACGCGGACATCTCTTTTGCGCCGCAGGGAGAGAAGAGCCACCAGGGAGTTTTGGGATTCTATGGTGGTGCCCTCGTCCAATGGGAATCGGGTCGACAACCTTTTTGCACCCTCAGCACGGCAGAGGCGGAGTTGGTGGGCTATATCGAGGCCATGATCATGGGAGACTCCCTTTGTGCAATCCTGGACATCACCGAAGGGGGATGCTGGAGCGCCAAGGAGGCGGAGCGGGTGATCTATGGGGACAACACGGCGGCCTTGGCAATCGTGCAAAGTCCTTCGGGGCCGTGGCGCACTCGGCATTTGCGCCTTCGATCCAACGTGCTGCGTGAACGAGTGCGAGAAGGGGAATGGCAGATCAGACATTTGCCGGGTAGTGGGTTGGTGGCTGACTACCTCACGAAGGCGGTCGCGGCGAGGACCCAGTGGCTTCGATTCTACTCCATGGCGGGCATGATCAAGGACGAGTCGGAGGTGGTTTCGCGGCCAGGACCAGGAGAAGCAGACGGTGGTCGGGTCATTGGCAAGGAGGCAGCGGTGAAGGTCGCTGCGATGAGTGGGTTGATGGGCATCATCGCCTGCTGGAAGCCTCAGGATCGGGGATCGTGCCTGATCCGGGATGTCTGCTTGGCATCCCTTGGAGTGGGTGTAGGATTCGTGCTGAAAGGCCAATGGGCCCAACCCAAGAGGGAAACAAGATCGGCTAGGGACAATGAACCAGCCGCACGTGAGGACAACCCAATGAGGGTTGCAAAGATGGTCAGAGAAGATGAACCGACCGCAGTAGAGGACCCCTTTGTGACATCAAGATGGGCTAGGGAAAATGAACCAGCCCCGAGGGTAAACCGGTGGATCTTTGCCGCAGGCCATTTTACCACTGCCCTACGGGCTGCCCTGCATCAGTAGGTAAGGGTCAGGTGCCGATCGGGGCACCGGGTGAGCCATGGCCTGAACCTCCGGGTGGTCCAGATCGTGGGTCATTGGATGAGGAGCCCGAGGACTTTTGGGAGGTGACGTTTGAGCGAGACTTCATCGTGGCGACCCGCATCCATATGCTGAGGAGAAACCGGGACTTTCAACCGGATCCCAGGAACATGCCTCCGGGGGTCAACGCTACGATGCTGGAGGGTCGGCGACAGACAAATCTGGTCTTCGTCGACATCAGACGCGGGCGGCGGGTGATCAATGACAACTGGAGGACGGATGTTTTTCGCGAAGCAGATGCCTGGACGGGATCTACGACGTTTGTGGCTCCTTTGCGGGGCAATGTGAGTTTGAGGGACTTGGGGATCACTTCAGTACCGGGTGAACGTGAACGAAGCCGCAGTCCGAGGGATGACAACAACCCGGATGACGCGGGACCAGCCCGTCCCAGGATTGGGAACACCCACGTCAGGGCCCCACAGGAGCGAGAAGTTCGACCACGGCTACGAGCTTTGAGGTGGTTGTTGAAGAAGCCATCTTCGGAGGAGAAGATTGAGGAGAAGAAGATTGAGGAGAAGAAGTCAGAAGATCCAGAGGAAGATTCGCATCAGGGTGGACCAGCACTCCCATGGGAGCTCGACCAGTACAAGGTTCCCCCGATGCTCAAGAGCAAGAACAAGGATGAATGGGATTGGTCCCAGCCGGGATGGGCAATCCGCGCACATGGAAAACCTCGGAAGCGCAAGTTCCACCCGATCCACAGGGAGTTCCCGCTGGATGCAGCGCAGCTGGAATCAAGGAGGATCACGGTGAAGCTACCCACGGGCACATCGCCTTTGGGGATTCGGTCCGTTGTGGAGGACAGCTGGACGGCTCATCAAGAGCGACAGAGGACTTCGCAGATGCAACCATGGCGGGGGTACACCTTCTTCCAGATCAAGGGCGGAATTCTGGCGGAAAATCCACGAGGAATCGTGCGAGGGCTTCAACGAGCGTGGATCCAAGAGCAATTGGGTCTGGTGGCGGAGAGATTCACCACGGCTATGCGCGAGGCAGCTCGGAGAAGCGGGGTAAGGACGCGGGGCCGGTCTTGACGTTCCCGGCGACGGAGACGTTAGGAGTTTTTCGAGATGAGGAATCCGATAAGAGGGCCTCGTCTTCGGACTCATCCAATTGGGATGTGGTCTGATGGTGTGGCAAATGCCACAGGGGGAGTGTGAAGAGAGCACTCAAATTTCATGAGCATGAGTAGCATGGACGACCAACTGCAACGTTGGCTCAAGACGCATCGGAAAAGGGTGCGCGCTAGTTTTTACCCCAACATAACCGTAGTATCAAAGGTAGCATAATGTAGTATCTACATGGGATCCATGCGAACAAATGTACTAGTCGGAGGGGCTGCCCTTGGAACGAATCAATGCCCCGGTCAAAGAGGATCACTTTGAAGTGGACATTTTGTCTGGCTCTGCTCCAGCTCCCAAACAGATTCGGATGTATTTATATGTGCTGTACACATTCATTTTGATTTTGGAGTAAAAATAACGATCGCATATTATACCCCGTACACCCCCCACCTCCCCCAATCCCTCCCCCAATCCTCCCCCCAACTTTGGCCCACAATAAGTCAACCATAAAGCCAATACACCCAAACGTGGGTTGCAACATATACCCTCACACAACACAAACCACGCAACAAGGAAAAACACTGCTTGGTTGCTGTTGAGCCCTTTGCAGGTGTGTCCGGTGGACATTTCGCTGCTGCCCAACAAGATCAGGTCCAAAGATCCCGCCAAGCACCCACAAAGTATCCATAGATTCATCCTTAAGGAGTCCATGAGGGTGTGTTTACCTGGTCCCCAGGAGACACTTGTGTTCCTCCTTTTTCGTGGCACGAAAGTAGTTGCCGAATCGATAAATTGGGACCGCTTTCATGATGTTTAACTGGGAAACCAAAAGGCAGGCCATTTTGGGGGTCCCCCAAAAAAACACACACCCATTTGCACTGTAAGTCCTTTCCGTTAAACTGTTGTTTTCACCACTAAAATGACCTTCTCAAAAAGTAAGTCCAAGAACTCAGGAAGTGAGCCAATAGCCTCCCACCCACTAACATGGACTCTGGCAGGTCCTGGAAGAGCATTTTCTATTAAAGGAACCCCCTGTCAGGCTCCATGTTGATGGGCGGGAGGGACCACCAATCAAAACCACCAATTGGTTACCCGAGTTCTTGGTAAACACAGGGGGCGTCCTGGAAGACAATTTTCTTTTGAAGGCACCCCCTTGTCAGGCTCGTATTCAAATATAGTCCCAAACAAGTCCAGGAACCCCCCCTGTAAACGCGTAGACCATAGCCAATTGGTTTTGGACCTTAGGTACCTTCTCCAGTTGGTTTCAAAAGCTGCGCTTCAAATCCAAAGCCAAACCACCAATCCAAACCAATCCAAGCCACCAAAATTAGGGCCCTGGCCGGGTAAAATCCAAATGGTGACTCAAGTAAGTCCAAGAACTCGGGAAGTGAGCCAATACCCGCCCACCCAACATGGACCGAGTCACCATCCCCTGAGTCGCCATACATCCCCTAGACCATACATCCCCTGCGTCACCATCCCCCCCCACCCCCCGCCTGCAGCTGGGCCCGGCACATGCGCAGCGCCTGCGCCGCCGCCGCCCCCAGGCGCCGCACTGCGCGCTGGGACTGGGACTTCTGACGCACCGCCCAAGAGCCGCAGGACCAACGGCGCCAATAAGCCCAGAGCCTCAGGTGAAAGACACTCCAAGTTGAACTTATTTGGGGTTGCTTGGATTTGGTTTGGTATGGTTTGGTGTGGTTTGGTTTGGTTTGGTGTGGTTTGTTTCGTGTTGGTTTGTTTTGGCTTGGTTTGGTTGCTTGTTTGCTTGTTTGGTGTTGGTGTTTGGTTTCTCCTGTGGGTCGTTGCTTATGATTCGTTGGATTGAGAACAGTGTTCACCTCTGATCGCTTTAGTAACTTGGGCAAAGTGACTTTCTTGAGGAACCTCACATTGGACGAGGGGCTTTATGCTTGGGCCTTTTGGTTGCAATCAAAGCCGTGGCCTGGTTTGTTCATCTGCTGTCAGGCCCCATATTTGGCCAACCAAAGGCCGCCGGGGCTTTGATGGTGGAGGGGGGGGGGTTGATGTAGACGTGTTTTGCTATGTGTAGAGTGCTATGTCAGTTAGCTATATTATATGTTCATGCAAAATAGCTATACATATAAGTAATATGTACATATGGGGAACCATGATATATAGTGCAAAGGTTCAGTTGGCAAACCGGGTCCCGCAAAGTGCAAGACAGAACAGGCAATAGGAAGCTGGAGTCCATCGGGTCCAACTAACAAAAAATGGAGCTACAAACAAACAAACAAACAAACAAACAGGTAGAGTGTGTCTGGCATCGTTCTGAAAATCGGGCTACCGAGCCATACTCCAATCTGAATGGGACGGAGATGAGCTCAGGTCGTCTGGCCAAGTTCAATCAAGGTGCAAATTTCAACGAAACAAGGCTGCAGACGCTGCCAAGAATGAGCAGGGCACCAATCTTTGGGTTGATTCTAAATACTGGGGGCTAAGTAGAGCTCAGGAAAACAACACTGACCCCTTTTTTTGACATCTGCTGTTTGCTTCTAAAAAAAAGAAAGGGAAAAAAAACAAGGAAACAAACAAACGGGCTTCATCTAGCACCCGGTTGAACCAACATGAACCAACACACGCCACATGCCCGTGGAAGGAGACATCCTTTTGCCGGGTGGCAGGTTCCTGGCCTTCGTCCTCGCCAAAGTGGCGGCTGCCTGAAGGCTTTGGGGGGGGGGTTTCCGGTTGAAGCGGGCCTCACAGGTACATCTGGAGCAATGCTTTTCCTTTGAACGACCATTTGGGCGTGGCTCAAAATGAACCAGGAGGGGCAAACCGCAGGTTTTGGTCCATGCTTCCACTTATCAGGGCAAGCCATTTTGGTCGGTTTTTTGAGCCACAGCCATTTAGAGGTTACTGTTGAGGTGTCACTTTCATGCAATCAGTAAAATGCCTGCGCCACTGCTGCTTTGAAACAGTCCTTTTGGTTTCCCTTCAAGGGGGACCAGTGGTTGAGTGCAAAGACGTGTTGGAATACATTCAACCTGCGGTATCATTCTCTCAACATGCTGAAAATCCCATTGGTGTAAACAACATCCTTTGAGCCAAACAGGCTGTCAGTTCACTGATTCACCCTGCTTGGAGCACCCTTTAGTCCGATTCACCGTGAGCTGAGCCGATTTTGGGGTAACATTTAAGGGGGAAACAACAGGGAACCCTCCAACAGCCCGTTGGTGTTTCCCGAAAATTGTGGGGAGCTGCGCCCCCGGATGGTTTATTTTTGGGCCAGTAGTCGCGACCCGCTAAGCTGAGTAGTAGATTATATATATATATATATTGTCACCTCACCAGTGGCAGGTTATATGGGGGTTGATCTAAAGGTCCATTACATGCGATGACCATTGGAAACAACCACCTGAGAAAAAAAGTTATCCATGGTCATTTGGGGGGCAAGGATATTGATCAACCCCCACAGATTCCCACAGATTCCAAGCCCTGGAGTGAACATCCTCACAAGAACTAACATAGGGATCGGTTTTGCGCGTTCAGGGAGCTTCTCAACATGGGTTCCATCCCCTATTGGCATCCGGGGACACCACCAGAACACCGCCATCGAGGCCAAAACGGCCAGGTCTCCAGGTCTCCCGCCTGCTGCCAAACCTGGCCGCAGGTGCGGGAAGACCTCTCCAAAGAGGCGGCCTTGTGCCAGCAGTGCATCGTCAGCAGAAGCTTTTCCTCAGAACCGGAAACAGACAACTGGATTTCCATGGGGAAAATGTCCCACTTCTTCTTTTACCTGTGGAGGTCCAAAAGACCAAGACCAACCAGAAGCTTCCTTTCGGTTTCCTTTGGGTTTCCCTTTAGAACATCCAATAGGGATTGCAGTTGGGCTTCCCATTGAACAGCTTTATCGCTTTTGGCTGACGTCCTTTTTGACCAGATTAACTCTGGGCTGTTTGATACAGGGCGGAGAAGAATCCTGGGCGTCTCGGACCTGCTTTGGTTGAGCTTCCCTTCCAACCAAACGAAAAACGAGTCCCAATCTTGGGAGACTCCCTTGGCAAACATGCAAACGGGGTGTCATTCCGTTTTTGCGGGGTTCTGTCGGGTTTCTTCGACACAGCCGGATAGCCCATGGTAGCCAAAAGGGTGTCTTCTAAAATTGGGGAAACTGGACGCGATGTGAAGTAACTTTCAGTCATATCTCATGTCCGATGGCTGCCAGCTCAAGCTCAAGCTTGGCGACAAGTGAGAGTTGTCAATGGACATCTGTCATTGTTTGTTGCTTGGTGTCCTTTAGCGTGCCCATTTGGAGCGACTCCTCTATTTTGGCAACAAAGCAAAGCAAATGTTTGCTGTGGATGACTATTGCACAGTGTGCAAACTGTTTCGCTCCCCGGGAGGCGACGACTCATCATGACTCATCTTTGGTGTGAGGAAGGAGCTAATTTTTCCGTGTGGTGGGATGACAGAAAGGTGGCGCCGTTGGGGGGTCGCATGACAGTAACATGAAGGACATACGTTTGACAACCCAACAGGTGACTGCTTGCCATACCCTGCGCTCCAGCTGGCAACAGGTTACTTTTGCTTGCCCTCTTGAGAGAACCCAAGGTATACACACAAACCAAAGCGCAAACAAGACACGCCCATGTGGTGCGTCAATACCAAAGGCCGCTCATTTCAGCACCGTTGGAAAGGCAACATGGAATATCTCACTCCATTTGAAGGAGGAGCTTTGGCACACGCTGCGCCCAAACCACAAAAAAGAAAATAGAGGTTGACCTTGAAGCTATGATTGAAAACTGCTGAACACAATTCTGGCAGGAAAAAACAAGAGCAAAAGGCTGGAATGCAAAGCATGAGAAACCGTTTCCACACCAATATAAGTGCAGCCCCTAGGTTTTCAAAAATGGTTGAACCTTGATTCGAAAAAGCATCAATCGATTCGGGTACGTATCAAAACAGAGACCCTGCGAAAAGGTGACTGTCCTTTCAGTTGTCCTGTGAACCAACCTAAAAAAACAGTACCCTCCACAAAAAACACGGCTTGCCTTCTCTTAGAGGACCCCTAAATGGCTTCGGTTTTCCTTTTGATGTCCCTTTGAAACTTCAAAAAGGCGGGTACCAACTCAAAGCCACGCCGATCTGCTTTCAGAGCTTCTCTCCGGACCTGTGCCGCGATCAGACTCAGGCGCCGCTGCTCTGAAGCGGACTGCGCGCTCTGCCCGCGCCAGGCGCGGAAGGCGCGGTGCAGGTGCGACGGACGCCGGGAGCGCTCTGGCGATCTTTGGCCAGATCTTACCTGGGGCGTTTCCGAAATCTGGGGCGCTTCCAGCCAGGGGTTGCCTTTTCCGCTGAAATGAACAGCCTCCTTTGAGAAGGGTTTCTACCAGGAGGGCTGCTTATTTATCCCACAAAAAAAGGCAAACCATGTTTCCAGCACCCCACAACAACTGTTCTTTAAATTTTTAAGTCCAAAATCCCAACTGTCCAAAAAGCAGCGGTTGGGGGGGTGCAGGTTGGTTTCCTGTTGGTTGCCTCTAAAAGCATCCAAACAAACAAGGTGTTTTCAAGACCCCAGGTGTTGTTGTGTTTCAAGGGAAACTCCACCAAAAAAGGAAAACAAAACAAACACAATAAAAACAAAGAGGTGCCGCTGGGTCACTGGACTTTCAACCTTAGTTGCACAGTGGCTGCCACAAAATATTCCTTGCCCTTTGGATTGGAAAGGAAAGTGTTCAACAAAAAAACACATAAAACAAACAGTCTGCAGCCAGGCAGCCCGTCTTGGGAAGCTGTCCCTGGGCACTCCGCTTATCTTTGGCTGGAATACCCCTTCCCTGCGACTCCCGTCCAAATGCGCCAGCGCTGCTGAGACCACCGCTCCATTCCACGCCTTGGAATCTGCAGCCCCAAATCACATCATTCAGAGCTTTGGGACCTGAACTGTGGCATCCTCTGGGGTTACAAGCCCCCTGTTTTGGTGAAGCACCTGATGGGCCCCGGTCACCGGTCGGCAGCTTTTTTCTGGGTTTCGCCCTTTGCCATAGGAGGCCTTTTCGAAGAAAACAAAAAAGGACCTGGTAAATGGAATACACCCCATCTAAACCAGTGCCATCTATTGCTAACGAAACTCACCTAAAAAGGACACCTATGCCTTTTGCGCGTCAGTTCGAACGATGGCCTGCAGCACAAAGTAGAGCAGGTCGTAGTCCCGCAGCGTGCGCAGCGCATTTGCGGCCTTCCGCCGCGTCGCGAGGAGCCGCTCGTGGCCACAGCCATGGCCGAGCCTCAAAGAGGGACCGGGGAAAGGACGGTCCAAACCAAACCAAAAGGGGAGGGACTCCCTACGGGGTGGTCCAAGAAGAACAAAGGGAGTGAAGGGTTCCATAGAAAAAGAAAAGAGAAAAACACACCCAATCGGGGTCATGGCTTAAAACGGCTGCTTTCCACTGCCGGGTAATCGTTGCACAAGGCTCAAATTAAATGACATCTATGTTCAAGGATTCTTGGTGATGGCTCAGGGATTCCCTCTGCAAAGTGGGGTCCCAAGCAAAGCCCCGCCCATTTGAATCCAAGCAGCAGTCCCCGCCAGGCCCCAAAGCACAGCTGCATCCGCCACAAGGGCAAGGCCCTTCCTGGGCCCCGCCGTTGAACGGCTAGGCGCCAATGCGACAGCGCGTGCTGCAGCCGATCCCGGGACTGGAAGAAGCAGATCAAGGTGGCGCTGCGCAAGGTGTAGTCGTCGCGACCTCGATCACTTCGATGACCTCCAGAGCCAAGTCAAACATGAAAAAAGCAATTAATCCCCCCCAAAGCGCTTGAATGCCATTTCTTTCTACAAATATCCCGAATCCCTGTCCGCAAAGCGCCCACCTCGCGTCACCGGCTCCCACGTCACCGGCGCCGAAGCCGCCGGAAGCGCCGAAGCCGCCGGCGCCGAGCAGAGCCGCCAGGCGCGGAAGGCCAAGTCCCTGTGGTGCCGCACACGGCGACGGCTCAGCAGCAGGGCCACCTGCGAAGCGCCGGACTTTTGCTGTGAGCCTCATGTCAGTTAAACCAATTCATAAAGTAAGGGCTTCTATACTTCCCTTGCATCAATTGAAAGTCCCAATCAAATCAATTAAAATATATAGGGCTCCTGTAGATTGTCCTTACATCATTTGAAAGGGACACAAGAACAACTGGCCCAGTTGACAATTGAATCCACGAGAGGAATTTGTTTAGGAACCCTGGAGGGAAGCAGTAACCCCGGCATCCAGTGGTTTCCAAAACCCCTGATTCCTTGAGAACCATCAAGTTTCTGACAGAAACAACTTTGAATGAGGAACCCAGGAAACTCTCAAAAGTGATTGGTGAACAACAATCCGAGGCTCCCAAACTAAAACATAAACCTTTCTAACGCAAAAAAAGGGGAGGGGGGTAACCCCAGGGTGGAAGTCAGATAGCACAATTTCCCGGTATTTCTTTAGTCATCCTGCATTTGCTTAAGTCCCCTGGGAAAAATAAAACATAAAAATATGTCCAGTAGTCATAGATCCACTTGAAAGCCAACGGTGGAAAAACAAGAAACACCAAAAAAACAAACTAGTGATAGACTCCCTCTAAAACCAACAGGTGAAAATAATATTAATAATAAAACATCTGAAGCCAACGGAAGATCCCCGGTACTTGTTTCGTCAGGCCCTCGTGTTTCACCCCCCCGGCGGCTTCCTCCCCTCGCTGCCGCTTCCGGCAGACGCCGCGCCGGCGCGCCTCGGTGCGGAGCAGGTCCAGCGCGGTGGTCTGCACCGAGAGCTCCACGGCCAGGGAGTCCAGGTGTGCGCGGAGCGCCAGCTGCTGCTCGTAGTCCTCCTACGCGCCCGCGCCGGGACGGACTCGTGGGTGGAGGGGGGGCTGGGAAGAAGGGGGGGGAAAACAAAAAAAAAACATGGGGAGACCCAAAGGAGAAACACGAACGCTTTTTTTGAGGGGGGTGGAGTTTTTTTTTGGGGGGGGAGTGTCTCCCTTTTTTGCAAAGTACCTAGACTACATGGCCAAGAACGCACACCCATATGATTTTCTTGTGGTTGTCCGTTCCAACTTCCATGCGATTTCTTCCCCCCAGTTTACTTGGTTGACGTTGGAAGGGGAGCAACATATTGAATCTTAGCAGCTAAGTGGGCATTTCCCACTAGACCACAATAAGCAAAAATGAAAAATGTGTTACAACAACCACTCACTGGCTGAGTGGATGGCCCAAAAAATGTCCAAACTTTACATTTACCACTAAAATGGTGTTCCCAAAAAGTTTAAAGTTCATGAACTCAGGAAGTGAGACCATGGTTAGAGTGAAAGGATGAAGAGAATTTGAGTCCTGGTAGCTCTCCCAGCTGCTGGGGAATCTCCCCCGCATGTCCCGGCCGCGCATGAGCACGGCCATTGGTCAGCTCATGGCGCTCGCTCGAACCGCAGGAACGAATTACAAGCCCCGAGGCCCTACCCAATGGCTGCAGCAAAGCAGAAGGCGGAAGCTGCTTTGCACGAATTGGCCAGACGGACATGACACAAATCGAAGGCTCCCAGAATGGTGAAGTGCTTGTGTCTAGCCTCCAGTCTGCTACCCCCGCCCAAAATTCTGCTTCTGAGGCAAGCTTTTGCTCGTGTCTGTGCTCATAGGTTATTGGACCGGAGGGGCTTCATGACTATTGCTTTCTTTCGGGATTCACAGTTCTTGGGGCTTCGAGGGATCTCCAACCAAGGGAAGAAACCCTCTGTAAAAACTCAGATAAGCCCCCAGAGCTTGCAAGCAGGGCAAGTCAGTGGGTTCCTTTTGCTCCTGCTTTCCATAGTCTTGATATTGCCATCCGGAGAACAAGGTCACCTTGTCAGGATCAATGTAACTTTGCTCTACCGGATGCAACAAGATATGTGAAGATACATGTCATGGAAACTGCAATCTGACAATGAGTCACCGAAGTGATAATGAGGAATCCCTGAAGGAACCGTCGTTGGGGCAGGTTCGGTTGCAAATCATGACCTTTGCGAGGCTGCGATTTCATTTGACCCCAAGAGCCCAAATGTTGTTTGTCTCCGAATAGGTTCAACCTCTGAAAGATTGGTGTCTTGCTATGAGTTTGTCCAATAGGGGCACACCTATTCAAAACACAACAACACACCAAATCAAGCCCAAAAACAAAACAAGATCAAAGCAACAAGCAAACAAACGAACAAACAAACAAACGAGCGGGACAAAAAAAACAAACAAACAAACAAATAAACAAACAATCAAACAAACAAACAAACAAGCAAACACACGCACAAACAAACAAGCAAACACAAGCACAAACAAACAAACAAACAAACAAACAAACACACAAACAGACAGACAGACAGACAGACAGACAGACAGACAGACAGACAGACAGACAGACAGACAGACAGACAGACAGACAGACAGACAGACAGACAAGCAAGCAAGCAAGCAAGCAAACAAACAAAAACAATCAAACAAACAAACAAACAAACAAACAAACAAACAAACAAACACAGACAAAAAAAGACAGACAAACAAACAACAACAAAAACAAACAAACAAACAAACAAACAAACAAACAAGCAAGCAAACAAACAAACAATCAAACAAACAAACACACAAACACACAAACACACAAACACACAAATATACAAACAAACAAACAAACAAACAAACAAACAAACAAACAAACAAACAATCAAACAATCAAACAAACAAACAAACAAACAATCAATCAATCAAACAAACAAACAAACAAACAACACATACAAACAAACAACACATACAAACAAACAACACATACAAACAAACAACTACACACAACACCGCAATACAGAACTGGACCAATGGTCCGAATCCATGTCTCGTGAATCGCTCTCCTGCTCGCCCTCACGCCAAAAAAGCTGCACTACCACGGGCAGCGTATTCACGAAGCCGTAGTTGTGATACCCATGGCCTGGGTGCCGTCGGGTAGAGGGTCGAGAGTGCCGTGCCGTCGCGGGCTGGTTGACCGGGCCGACCCTCAAATGGCTACCTGCTATTTTGACCCTCCAACTAGGCAAGCGGCTCTCTGGGAGCCGTGTAACTGTCACCGACAGCATTTTGCGTGTTTTGAAGTGCGAGAAGGCAAATTCACTGGTATTTGCGGTGTTTTTGCCTCATTTGACTCAAACTTCTTGCGACATGGGCTGTGCAAAGGGGGTCCCCGAAAAGTTTGTTTTTTGACCTAATACACGAGAAGAAGCTGAAATGACCTAGGCTGGAGGCTCCGTCGTGGGATGCTGGAAAAAACATACGTAGTAAATATGCCCAAAATCCCGCTTGTTGGAACACATAAACATAATGCGAAAATGAACGCTTGGATTACACGAGAAGAAGCTGAAATGACCTAGGCTGGAGGCTCCGTCGGCTATGGTGCACATGACAGCAGAAATAGAAGCGCCGCATTCATTGGCCCCCCCCCACCCCTCACCCCCCACCCCCCACCCCAAGCACAGGTGGTCGCAACAGAGAAGCGCCGCATTCATTGGCCCCCCCCCACCCCACCCCCCACCCACAGGTGGTCGCAACAGAGAAGCGCCGCATTCATTCGCCCCCCCCCCCACCCCCCACCCCAAGCACAGGTGGTCGCAACAGAGAAGCGCCGCATTCATTGGCCCCCCCCCACCCCCCACCCCCCAACCCCAGAGCCAGGAGGTCGCAACAGAGAAGCGCATAACATATCCTTCCTCGCCACCCCCCCCCCCACCCCCCACCCACAGGTGGTCGCAACAGAGAAGCGCCGCATTCATTCGCCCCCCCCCACCCCCCACCCCCCACCCCCCACCCCAAGCACAGGTGGTCGCAACAGACAAGCGCCGCATTCATTCGCCCCACCCCCCACCCCAAGCACAGGTGGTCGCAACAGAGAAGCGCCGCATTCATTGGCCCCCCACCACCCCCCACCCCCCACCCCCCACCCCCCTTCCCAACCCCAAGACTCAGATTCGATGACAGTTACACGGCTCCGAGAGAGCCGCCTGCCTCCAACTACCCCCAAAAAAATGGAGTATACTCCCCCATTTTTTTCAAAATTATTGGGGTGATGTCACATTTTGAAGGGTAGTTTGAGGGTCCAGGTATGTCACATGTCTCAAGTTGCTATGAGGCACAAACAAACATTTGTATGGATTTTGGCAATCCGAACTGAACCAAGAAAGGTGTCACGGCCCAACTGGGCAATGGCAAGCAACAAAAGGAACGACATGATTACGAAACACACACACACACACACACACCGAAGCAGAATAAGTCAATGCCACTGCAAATAAGCAGTGTGAAACCTGCGGGCATAGGGCACAGGGAGCACACTGGGCTTTGGAGGGAAGAGTTGAAGCAGGGCTTGCCTTAATCATGCAAAGGCCATCTGACCATCCGACTTCAGGCAGGATTTGAAGCCCTATGGTGCCGCTCTTGGAAGCAAACCTTTCAGGATCTGAAAGGTGAGATCCCCAGTCCATTGCTTCCTACAATCCCAGGAAAGTGTCTGGGCTGAAGCCTTTCGGGCGGAGTCGAGAGGATAGGCTGCAGGCTACCTCATGAGGATGGCTTTTGGGGGATAGAAAAGGGGTCGTTCAGTACCTCCTTAGAAGGTACCGAGGGACCCTCTGGTTTGATTCTAGTTGGGTGCTGACACCATCCCATTTCGCTACTTGCATTTGCAAGAAAGTTCTCCCTGACTAACCTTCTACCCCGAATTTTGGAGTTCCCCGAGTTCCTCGTGCCACGAGCCTCCCCATTTCCGCCCCTCCCCTCCGCTGCCGGGGGCTCCTTGGACTTCTCCGTGCTCCACCTCCCGGAAGTCCAGGCCTCGCACCGGGCCCTCGGCCGTGTCCTCCGAGATCACCGGCGGGCCCTGCGCGTCCAGCCTCAAGCCCCAGAGATGGCGGAGGTCGAAAATTTTTGGTCACCCCAAAATGGCCGGCTTGCTCTGGTCAATGGCCGTGGCTCAAAATTAAACGATTGGAGGGGCAAACCGCAGGTTTTGAAGTCCATGTTTCCACTTACCAGGGCAACCCATTTTGGTACCGGTTTTTTGAGCCACAGCCAACTGGCTTGCCCTGGTAAATGGAACACATGACTAAAAAAGGCGGTCCATTTCCTTTCCTGGTGGCTTGAGTTTTGACCCACACCCAGATCAAACCCCAGCGAGGAACCCGAACGAACCGTGCAAAAAAAAACAACAAGCTCGTTTTTTCCATGATGCTCCCCCAGAAAGTTTAGCTAACCCAACAGCTCAAGAACAAGCGACAACAATTGACTTGTATGAATCACACCAAATGCAGCAAACAAAACAGAACCACCGACAAGAATCAAAAAGACAGCAGCGCAATCAACACACAAACAAAGCAACGGATTGAAGACGTACCTGACCTTCAACAAACGAAACCAACCGGCTTGGAACCGGAACCCGCAAAAGCCAGGGCATTCCTGGCAGTCACCTGAAGGGTGAGCGTGGCTGCTTTGCGGATGTTGTTGTGGTTCGCCGCTTTGCTGTTGTTGTTGTTGTTGTTGTTGTTCAACAAGCCAGAAACAACCTTGTTGATATTATGCGTGTGTGCTTTCGGCAACAAGAAGCCGACAGCTGCTGACTAATCATCGCGAAGCCAAAAGGGCAACTTTTTTGATGTTTGAGCTTGCCAACAAAGCCAGGCAATCAAGTGAGAGCCCTCTTTGTTTGCAGTGGCTGCAATGGCTTAAGATGACTGCAATCTGGTCATTCATGGGACACTTTTGGAACAGCACTTGGTTTCGAAGCAGGCTGATAAACCAAACGGGGAATTCCATCCTTGATGTTGCGTTCCCCAGAGCAAAGACACCAAATCAACATTGTGCTTGCCACAAACATTGGTCTTCTGCCACTGGCCAAAAAATACACTTGCTGCTGGTGAGTGGGGAAATTGTCCTCCTCCACCAAGTCAACTGGCTAAAAGTCAAGCCAAAAAGCAAAGACATGGTTGCCCAAAGGGGAACTCCACATTTTGAGGGTAGGAAAGCTCCTTTTGGGCCCCAAGCTCAACTCACGACTCCAAACCGTTGTCAGGCGTTGTCAAACACCAAATGGTCCTGGTAAGTGTTTTAACACACACACACACACACTGACACCGGTGAGATCCATCTAGTGTCAAACAAACTGCGTTTTCACCCATAATCATGTCCTAGAACCGTGCATTTTCAACCAGGTCTACCAGTCACTTCAATGGATGCCTATGCACCCTCAATGGGTTCGCCGGTCAAGCGGCTGCTTGGTGTGGACCTCCAGTGCCTCCTCATCCCCTGCGGCCGACTCAAGTCCAACTTGGCGGACTCAACCCACACACATCCAGTTCAACTGCCCACCATACGGACGAGGGGGCGAGGGGGGGGTGAATCAAGATCCATCTTGGGGCCATGTTCTTTGAGGGAAGCTTATCCATGTCTCTTCCGCCGGCTTTGGAGGCTGTTGGCAGGGTGACCAGTGTCTTTAGCTCAGGGCGCCCGGGGCAGGGGATTGAGTGGCAGAACTGGGATTGGTGCCCAAATAAGAGATAGACCTCCATTGCATTCACTTTATGAACTTTGGGCTTAAAACAAATGAGTGGAACCCCCCAATTGCCCCGACCTTGCGGCGGCTTTTTTGCCGTCTAAGCCCCGCGGCGTTGAATCGAAGAAACGGCCTGCAAAGCCAATGGCACTCTAAACATTGTTTTAGAGATGCGGGTGTGTCTGTTGTTGAGGGTACCCCATGTTTTGTGGCTTGAAAGGTAGCCAAAAAGCAGAACCGACGCCAGCTTGGAGGGTCCAACCTTTAAAAAGCTGCGCCACCCATTTTAACTGAGTCTTGAGATCTTGAGAAGGTACCCTCACACCTTGGTGCATAAGCGTAGAGACTTCTACGGAGCCTCTTCAAGAGGGTTGCTTGTGTTTGAACTTGATTTTGCACGCATGCAAATGATCATCTTCTGTGTTTCCCACAAAATGATGGATCATTGAAGTAGTCCAGGCCCCTCTTCTGCCATGGAAACTTAGAGGCGAACAATGCGGTGGGGCCATCGAAAAGTCGGATAAAGGCGAAACTTTGAAGGCACCGGAGGACCACGCAGGATACAAACCAAGCGTTACTACCACGAAGCGATAGGGGACAACCCCAGAACCGCTTCACTGGTTTACCCCATGCGCTGGGGGACCGATTCAGAAGTTTGCAGAGGAATCCCCCAGCACATGATGGGCACCAAGCTCCATAAGCATTGCAGCATGGTGTTGATACACAAATGGCCCATCTACAATGACAACTCCATCACTTTGCAGGCGAATCCCTTGGCCCTTGTCCGCCTACAGAAAGTAGATCTCAAATCCGACTTGGCCACAAGAACTGGAATGGACATGGAAAAAACAGGGGTTGATATCTTCACGGAAAGTGGCTGTCTCAACCCCCCACGCATTGTCCACCGCCCGGGTTGAGATGCGTGCAGAATCCTTCGGGCACGTCAGAAGGGAGCTGAGCACCGGCTTGGTGCCCTTTAACTGTCCACAAGGAACCAACAATTACATGAATCTGCCTTGTCGTTATACCTCGAAGGGACTCGGCAGGAGTGTCTCTTCAAAAGACCGCCAAAGAAGGACCTGCTAGCCTGCTAGATGCGTCTGTTGCAAGGCGGACCTTCTTGAATTATGATGGCTCAATTTGGGCGGGGGTGAAAAATAGGGGAACGCCCAAAAAACAAAACCGGATACATGGAAAGGACCAAGAACACCTGCCGTCGGTCAAAAAAAAACAAAGGCCAGAAATGGAACCCGGCTAAATGGCTTGTGACAAAACACCTGCGGCCCATGGCGGTATTTGTTTGATTTGACCCCCCCCGTTTGGTTTTCAGAGCTCGCCCGGCTTTCATGCCGGGGTGCCCAAGCGGCTGCGCCCCGCCATGTGCTCCATCAGCAGCCGCCCGTCGCGCTTTCCTCGGCGCGCGAAAAACGCGGCAGGTGAACGACAAGCATAGCTGAAGCTGAAGGCCGCGTTAAGGCGCGGATTCCTTTTTTTGGGGGGTCCTAAAATTGGAGGAATAAATCTCCTGTTCGAGAATACTTTGAGGAAATCCAATTCATTCCACCCAGTTGCTTTTTGTAAATGGTCTTGCAAGGCAGACCAATGAAACACCAACTAACTCAGATGTTGTTTCAAATGAAACAAATTTGGAATAACCAATTATCTTCAATAACCAGCTTTCATTTTTCAGGGTTTGGATGTAAATGGGGAATCCTGGTGATTCAAGGGACACCGGCAGAAAACAACTATTTTCAGGGGACCCCTAGTATCCCCTAGTGTAGGACCACACACACACACAGCGTGTTTTCACACGCATGAACAAATGCCTTATGTACCACCATGAAACCTCACAAGTCCAAACAAATCAACACACACACACACATCAAGTCCCGTGGAGACCCAGTCGTTTCAAGTCAACGACTGGGAAGGTGTCCACGCCCTGGTCAGAATGCCGTGATGGCCATGGTCTGACTTCCCTCCGAGGTCCACCCCTTCTGGGTCCTCCAGTAGAGAGGGTAGAATAAGGGTACCAACTTTTTTCTGTAGTCTATTTTAGTAGGGGAACCCTCCCCCACAAAAGTTCATTGGGGGACCTAGCCTACCCGTTCCACTGCCCAGCTTCGCCGCGGGGCTGTAGGCACGTGTGACGTGGCCCTCGAAGGTGTGGAAGACCACGCGGGAGCCCGGACGCAGGTCGCCCTGCGTGCGTGTCTCCAGGTGAAAGGCGGCAAGGGAAGCCTTGAGGGGAAGCTTGCAACCCCCCCTTTGTGGCAAGACCCAGGACAGTCTCTTGACAAAAGGCGGACTTCTGGAAGATTTCGAAAAGAGGAGTTCGGGCACACAAAAGTAAGAACACCAAGAAGCCCGTCGTTCGTTTTGAGGGTACCCGTATTCCAGAGGGTTCCACCCTTTCAAACCCTCCCCGAACCCCCTTCAGGGACCAAGATGCAAGGCTCTTCAGTTTTCAGGCACTGGCCTTGTCGTGCTCCGTGCCCTGCTCGTCCACCCACCGCAGCTCAGCCACGTCAGCGCACATGTTCACGAAGGAAATCTTTGTGGGCCGAAAGTCCTGTCCAAGAGGACCCAGGTCCCTCCTACCAACCCATGCTTGAGACGGTTTGCGCGGAGGCAACTGCTTGCAGGTCCTAAGGTGAAAGGCAAATTCATCCATAGATATGGCTTTATTGGATTCATGAAATTCCCAAGTTGTATGCGAGCCACGAACAATCATTCAAAATCACCTTTGAAAGGTGTATACATGTCTATATACGTAGAGAGAGAGAGGTACGGGCATGACTTTCGAGGGAGTATGCAACGCGCGAATCCGCACGAATCTTGCTGTGGAGGTATGTTTCAAGGGAAACCGCTAGCAACACCCACAGACTTTTGGGTCGCCCCAGTTTGACACAAACCGCCACCTGTTAACCCTGACTTCTCTGGCCAGAAGCAACAAACCATGAGGAGAACCGCTCTCTTGACACACACACACACACACCAACTTGGGGGAACGACGGGGCGCCTCCTGCGCAGGCAAGGTCCGCAGTCGAGGTGTCGCCCCGCACGGTAGACAGCTCCGCTCAGGGAAATCCATCCTTAGATGAACCCCATAGACGGCACCCGGTCACAGAAAATCGCCAACCCATAGTGAGCCTACATGGGTGTTCTCAAAATAGGGATCCCCTAAAATGGCCGGTTTCCTTTTGATGTCCCTTTAACTACCATTGAGAAGGGGGCCCACAATTTTTGAAACCACCAGATATGGGTATGTTTCAAAACAGGTTCCTCTAACATGGTTGGTGTCCTTTTGATGTCCTTTTAAATAGAAGGGGGGCCACCATTTTAGTAACCACGATATGGGTATGTGTCAAAACAGTGCTCCCTTAACTTAAAATGGCTAATTTCCTCATAATTTCCATTTAAGTGTAACTACCAACCAACAGGGGTTTGGGGACCCTAAAATGATGGTTTCCTGTTGGCTTCCGTTCAAAAGTTTCCTTTAGGTAATATCAACAAATCAGGTGCCAGCTTTGAGATTTCACCCGGCAAGTCTACCGGGGAAAAAACACAAAACACAAAAACGCCGTGACATGTCAAACCGACACGTTCAGGGGCGCCTGTTTGTGTGCTGGAAGAATTCAGCTAAATCTACCATGTGGGCATTTTGTTTAAGGATAAACCTTTCAAATGAAGCTACAACGTTAGATCCTCCAAATAGCATTACAAAGGGAGCTGACACTTGACGAGAGGCTGGAAACAACAACGAAAAGGTCCAAGCACTCTTTTCCCCCAGAGGGTTGGGGGACTACCATGCATCTCAGCGTCGGCAGTCGCGGAAGTGGACACCTGCGGGGGCTCCATCACTAAAACTGTCCAACCGGAAATAGCCTTAGAAGGCATCGTAGTAGTCTGGCTGCCCAGCTGTGCTCCCCCTACTCTTTTCAGGGCTCATTCTTTTCAACATATTCCCACGAACCTGGGGAAGTTGGTTAAACATGGAGCGATCAACCCATAGAGCAAGAAGGGGATTCGCCGGTTGTCAGGTTTGGACTTCTTGCACCTTTTGCTATTCAGGGACCCCGGAAGGGGAAGTGTTCAATTCATTATGCCCTTGTGAGGCAACTACAACTCGCCACATCCCTGCGATGGCCTGGAACATGCAAGGACTGGGAGGGGGGAGGGGGGAAGAAACAAAGGTGAGTTTGGGCCAAACGACGGCCTGGCTGTCCACAGTCCGTGCCTTTACCTTGAGTCGCGCTTGTTGGGAACTGGCTGCCGCCCTCCCAGCAGGCAGCCTCCAGGAGGCATTGATGGGGTACGCAGCCACATGTGCCAGAAGGCATGCGCCTGAAGCCGAAATGACGGGACTTGCTCGAACAATTCGGAGCTGCCGTGTCAAACATGTGCTGAATATAAGCATGAACAGCTTGTGTGAATGAATCCTGAATTTGGACATCAATTGAGATACCATTGTGCAAACACGTTTGGATCAGTTGCCTGGATCCAACTCACACACTGCTTGGTAGCGCTTGACTGTACCCCCTTTGCTGCTGGCTGTTGACCTCTTGCATCCATCCCCTGTATGATACCCTATGTACCCTGGATTCTGGTCAGTTTGCTTGAGAACCATGTCTGCACAATGCTCACTTCCCGAGCGATCTGGCCACAAAAAGAGTGGACTTTTTCTGCCACTCAAATGGTTTCCCCAAAAGTACAAAGTCAACAAACTCAGGGAGTTAGTATTTTTCACCAGTTGGAAATAAGGGGTCCCCTAATAACGGCGCTTCAAGGGTAAGCTTGTTTTACCCCGACGTGAGCTCATTAGAGGTTGTGCAAAAACATAAAATAAATCCTACTCCAGACCTCTAGTGGTCATGTATAATCTCTGCAGCGCCTAATTACATGGAAAACCCAACAAACAAACCACGATGACAACACCCTTGGAGATCTAGGCATTTGCCATACGCGCCATCGGCCAGGTTCCACGTGCGCAAATTGCGAGTCGGGCCGCTCAACAGCCAGCCCCGCATCTCTTCTCAGCGAGCCGTATGGCTGCAGAAGCAAACAGCATTCTGGACAGTGGCAATGGCAAAGCACTCAAGACTACTTTCAACTACCCCCCGATTGGTGGTTTGAATTGGTGACTACTTTCAACTACCCCCTAATTGGTGGTTTGGGATGTGAACCCCAGTTCCCTTTAACACCAAATCGGGAAGGTAGCGCCTAACATCCAAACCACCAAAATTAAACCACCAATTAGGCGGAAGCTGATACTTGAACTCACTTGACCAAGGGACCTTGGCAACAAACACAGCTTACCCGCCAAAAACATACAACCTGAACGGGGGTTCTTGGAAGATAACGCTCCTTTCAGAGGGACCCGCTGCGCAGGCTCTATGTTTACAATGGATCCTACAGTAAGTGCAGGTTCCGTAAGTACATGGGTGTGGGTCAAAAATAGGTACCCAAAATGGAACCCTGGTAAATGGAACCAAGGACTAAAACCTGCGGTCCCCTGGCGGTTTAATTTTGACCCATACCCACATGAAATAGCAAATGTACGTGTACAATCATGAATATCTCTCCATGATCTGGACAATACACATGCTTACCAATCCGAATATGTGGATTGTTTTGCTCACTTCCCTAGTAACACCTCAGGGCAGGTTTGCCTCATGTTTCTTTTACCCAATAACTCGAAAGCAACAAAACGGACCCCGTCCCATGCCAACAATTCCATGTATCCGAAACTACTTTCATTTGCTTAAGTTCCCAGGGAAGAAATAATAACATGACTATGTCCAGTAGTGAAAGATATTGCCTTTCACATGGGTATGGGTCAAAATTAAGCCACCAAAAAACCGCAGGTGTTAGTCCTTGTTTCCATTTGGCAGGGTTCCATTTGGGGTACCTATTTTTGACCCACACCCAAATCAAACAAAGGAAAATAAAAAGTGTTCTTCAGCAACTGGAATTCCACCTTCATGGGCTGAGAGCCGAATCCCCCGTCACTCCCCATTAAGCGTGGCTGAAGCGGACCGCCCACTCCCATAGCGGCCAAAGGCGGTCGAAGTAGTTCCAGGCCTAAGTCGCTCCAATGGACAGATTGTGTTTCCCACAAAGTCCCTTGGTACCTTCTAAGGAGGGACCCTTTTCACCCCTAAAAGCCATGCTCATGAGGTACTTGGCCTCTGGGTTTGTAAACAACAGCATCAATGGTGTTTATGAACTCCTAACTGCAATAATCGTTTTTGTTGTCTTCGAGAGAGATCGGCAGAACTAGCAAGCATCAAGACTGGGTCATGGTTGTAGGAACCTGCTCGCTGGGCGGCACGGTTCCATTTTGGCTTAAGCCTGGAAGGACTGAACGTCAATGGTGTTTGCCCGTCTCAGTGGATAGTGTGGGTGCATTTACATCCGTGACGAGAAAAGAAAGACGGAAAGAAGGAAAGAAGGAAGGACGAAAGGAAACACAGAACACAATGAAATAAATCAATATAGAAAGGAAAGGAAGACAGAACCATATTAAACAAAAGAAGAAAGGTAGACACATAGAAAGCCCAGAACGAAGAACGATGTCCTCCAGGGCACTGGACCTTACAGGGAATGCTACTCAAGCATCGGTGCTAGACGGACCCCTGGAAATAGGAGGCTGATCTACGCTGGAAAAGACTGGCTGTGATGGAAAATGCCGAGTTTGGTTCCCAACACAAAGAAAGAAAGCACATCAGCAAAGACAGAAAGACAGAATTGACGGACGGACGGAAGCAAGGAAGGAAGGACAGAACAGAACAGAACAGAACAGAACAGAGCAGAGCAGAGCAGAGCAGAACAGAATAAAAGACATAAATAAAGAACAAATATAATTAGCGAAATAAATACAGAAAGACAGAACACCAGTAGTTCTTTCTTGTATTATGCCCTGTGTTTCCTTCAACTCCTTAACACAAAGCAACAGTTCCCAACCGCAAACCAGCCAATAGAACAACAAACTACAATCAAGAAATGCTAGACCATTGTAAACCAGCAGATTTCCTGTTTGATCCAGAGCTTCGGAAATCCTTTCAGAGCTAGTTGGCAACAACAGCTCGTCCCCCCAAAACAAGCGAAGAGGCTATGGTATCAAATAGGGCGCTTGCAGATCCGCACGGCGCGGCCAAGGAAGTTGAATTGGCAATTGGCCCTATATGCTTGTTTGCTACTCTCACTTGGAAGGACCCAGAAATATCAAATGCCGTTGACTTTTGGTGCCCTGTCTCAAAATGGACCAACATTGCAAAAGCAAAAGGTTTTCCAAGCTCGGCTCGCTCGGGGCAACTGGCCCCTTCGGGTCTTGAGCCTTGACAAAATTGCGCTAATCTCTGGCCAGGTGCCACCACTGCGACGAGCCCGGAGTTCATGGTCTGGCGCTTCGAGTCAACCCCCTGGTTACACAAGGTAACGGTGACGTGAGCGGCGCAAGAGATTTGCAGGTTGTATCAGGTTGTCATCTGCAAAGGAAATGACGCAGAAGTCAAGCGGGATGTGCGTCGAATCTGAAACCATGACAAATACTCGCGCGTCGCTAACGTCGGCGCTAGCTGATACCATCTGCAACTAATGTGCCAAAATACATGGCACATCATATTATCTTTTTGGGGGTGGGCGTCATCCTTTGAACCAATCATGCGAGGCCTTTTGCTTTCCCCTAGGCAGCCAGGGCCTGGTTGTTTGAACACAATTTGCCCAACCCTGGTGATCTCTCTCTTCTGAAGTCGCCCCCACAGCAGCATCGTCAAGGGTCTCTTTACATTCTCGGATACAGCAGACTAAGCGGTGCAGTGGAGGCAGCCTAGAGGGTAAGCTGCATACTTCTGAGGCAGAATGGCGCCAAGATGAGGGATCTGCAATTCAGCATTCAGAGCAGTGCCAAGGTGACTAAGGGGAAAGGCATGACACCACGACGAAAGGTGCTTTGGGGAAATATGTACAAGCTTCAAACCGAGAAGAAAGCCAGCATGGCGGCGTCACAAGAACCCTTGCGAGCATTTCTCTCCGGTGTCCAACTTGGTTGAAGGAAGAAAGCAGCTGTTGGACACTGCAATCCCTGCAACTATGGCGAGGGTGTGTCTTCTTTCATTTCGCATCAGTTTATATTGGGAACGTCGTAGATGCGTGACCTTGAGGTATCACTTGTTATCATCCAAACACGCGTGTGAGTCAAGGTGTTGCCTTAATGGCCGTCAAGGATAGATATCGAGATCTCCCGCAAACGAGTAAGCCTAAGCAAAGGGGATGACTCAAACATCCGCGGAATGCCACCGAGTTTTACACCGATGCTAAGTGTAGCTCCTTGCATTGGGTGTTAAACAAAAAAACAGGTGTTTGTAGCACCCTTGGGTTGGGTTTTTATAGAAACCGCACTGTACTGTTGCTGAAAAAAAGCAAACTACCAAAAACAACAACAACAATGTTTAGAGCTTGGCTCATTGTCGACCCCCTACTCGACTCATCACCCCTCCAGCATGGTGTCCGCCAGCAGCAAGCACTCGGCGCGGAGGCTGCCGAGGGTAAACTCCAGCCACACCTGGTGCAGTGTGACACGCGCCTTGCCTTTGGCAAGCCATGACATGTGGGTATGATTTTGACATGGGGCCCCATGATTTGCATTCATGGCTTACGTCCATCGGCAATCTTCTGAGTGTGTTCCAACTTGCATCACAATCCTGGGCCAGACTCAGACCCCTACGAAAGGTCAACTTGTTGCTAGTTGAAACCCAAACAAAAAATCAAGGACAGGTAAGCTTTTGGCTGGCAATGAATCCACTGACCCACCCTTCTCTCCTCATCACGCAGGGCCAGGCGGGCGCACCAGCGCCGAAGCTGCTCGGAGAGGGGCCTGGGAGCTCTAAAAACCCAGGATTTCGTATTGCATGCACCTTCCGAGACCAGTGGCCACGGGACAAAAAAGGAGTTACCCTGTGTTTGGTAGTTGCTTTGAAAGGGAAACCCCTGCGGAAAAAGAGCAAGGGCACCACTGGATGTCTGGGTCTCAGTTCGTGGAAGTTACACTGGAGTTGACATCACGAGACCTCTAGACAGTCCAGGAACCTCGAAGTAATGTTGTACATGAAAATAGGGATGGTTGTTCTTGTGAGGGAACTGTCAGGAGCGAAGGAACTAGGAAACCAAATCCACAAGACAAAAACAAAAGATGTTGTTGTTTAGAACACCCGCATTGACGCCAAAAGCGAAATGTAAGGACCCGCTCCCCCACCCCCAACACCCCAGACCCACCCAAGCCTTCACCCCCAACCCGCCCAACCACCCCCACTCAAACAAGAGAGACTCCATCGGGGCTTCCCCAATCGCTCCCCCACTTTTCTGCTCGCCCTCCGATTCGAAGAACGGAGCCTGGCCGGAGACTCCGATTCATCCGCAGGGTTACCCAAAACTCATCAATTGGAGCAGTGGAACTAAGATGCCCAGTGGCCATGGGAGGAAAAGGGCTGGTTGGTTGACTTTAAAGGGGAACCCTTCCCAACAAAAGCAAAAAAAAGACTGGGGGAAGGACCCAGTTCTTCTAAGTTCCGTGTTTGTTTGCGGAGTAATGTCAGCTTCGGATGCGAGGAATGCTGCTAGAAATTAACCTGATTCACACAGGCAGCTAATCAACTCGACGTGAACCGTATTGAGTGGTTGTGCTTCAACATGAAGGACCCCCTCCAAAAAGAAAAACCCGGTTCGTTTTGCGTCCTTGCTAAAACACGCCAATCTGCACCGTGAAACAAACACTGGTATCAACTTGTACTTTTTGCTGCCACGCTGGGTGTCAAAGGCCAGGCACAAAATGGAAAGGCCAGGGCACAAAATGGAAAGGTGCAATCTGGACTGCAAGAAGGCCTAAGGGAGCTTCCAAATGCGATCTTTGTCAACCAATTGTGGTCTACACTTTTAAAACAAAGCAGCAACCTTCATGCGTCCGGTCGGAAACTAGAACCGTTCTGGGTCTAATTTGCTCAAATAGATCAAGCCCAGACCTTGTAAAAAGCTCCTCCCGAACATGTTCGGAGTGCAGCCCTGCTACCAACAAAAATGCACATTCATGCACCAGCAATCCTAATTCTTTCAGCAATGGCACGCAGTCCAGCCTCTGCCGAATGCTCCTGGCAATGCGCAGCAACCACTTGTAGAGGGCATCTCATAGGGTACTGGATTTCAAAGGGGACCCCCTCCAAAGAAAAAATAAACCAAAGGCCACCGCTGGATAGGCACACATAATCTGTTTTTTCCCTCCGGGAACTTACGCTTCAGAAATCCACTCTCCGATGTGCGGAGATAGATCTCTGGAAACATTCGAGGGCACTCTGAAGAGATATGGTTCATGCCTCCATTGCTTTCCTGCAACATTTGCCGATGCCAAGGTGATGAGGCAGTCCGCACAAGGTCCATGCGCAGAACTCGGCAATAACTGTGCAGAAGTGGCTATCCCTGCAAGAAGATGCTCAAGCGCACAGGTGGCCTTTTGGGAAAAAATGGCCCTGGTAAATGGAATAAACCCATCTAAACCTGTGCCATCCAGGGTTCCACTTTTTCACTACCCTCAAATGGACTTAAACCCAGGGGTGAGTCATGTACCCCAAAAAGGACACCTTTTTGGTTTAAGTCTATTTGCCGGTAGTCAAAAATTAGAACCCTGGTGCCATCTATTTTTAACCAAACCCTCAAAAGGACCTCGGCGGCCAAGCCGAATCCTGCGATCGCCTCAAGCCAACCCCCCCCCCCCGCCTGACGCTTAGAACGGGGTATGAGGGCATGCAACCTCAGCGCGCTGCCGGCCGTCTCCAAAAGACCATCGAGTACGAACGGGACGTGCGGGGGAGGGATGGCCACCTCTTGGGAAAGGTCCCTTTTGCCCTTGAGAACTGGAAATCCTTTCATAGGAACCCTTTTCAGAGATCATCTCCAAACTGAGAACCCCCTACAGCACACGCAAAGGGGCTTTCAAAAAAGCCCACGAGATCAGTTGAGTCAACGGTTCCAACATCTGACCACGCCCCACTTCTCGGGCGGATTTCCGGGAAAGGCCAGCGGAACTGAGCTCGTGGCCACTGTTTCACAGTGCGAATTTCCGGCTTTGCAGCCTGGCACACCCCGACTTTCTGCGTGGATTGGCCACAAGTCTGCAGTTGTTGGTTTTTCCCACTCAACTGATCTTCCAAAAAGTATAAAGTCCAGGAACTCAGGGAGTGAGTCACTCCTGTCTCCAAAATGGCGTCCCCCTCCGCTCCCCTAGTGTCCCTTTACAAGCCCAAAACAGGAAACTGTCCGTTTGCAACCCCCCCGGGCCCAAAAAGAAACCATCCCCACTTTCTCCCTATTGCGGGAGTCATCCAATCTTTCGTGAGCCAAAGGATCAGCCCACTCTACCGGGCCCCTCCTGCGTCGGAGTTCGGGCTCTTGAAAAGATAGCCTGGCGTGAGCTGGCTGTGTCATTGCCAAGAGCCATTGCTATTGACAATGCAATTGTCATATTGTGGTGCCTGCCTGATTCCACTCCTTCATCACGTTCAAGTGGATGAATCTCTGAATGACAAGTCTTTGTTGATTAGATTGTGATGGTGCGAACGGCCTCTGAACCCTAGCTCCCCAATAGTAGCACAGTGCAAGCCAGCCAGCCGCTCGCGAAAAAACCCCTTTCAAACACCGCAAGTATTGACATGTCACAACCAAAACCGGTGAGCCACACATGAGCCAAGGCCAAGCTTCTCTCCCTTTCCCGGGTCTTTTCTCGGGTCGCCACCAGCCAGTCATCTGTTCCCTGGCCCAACTGGATCTCCCGGCATTGTCAAAGGCGTCGAGCTTCGGGCCTCGGCAAAGCAGAGCAACGGATCGAGCCACTTCGGGGAGTGCTTGTCTTTGCTGCGAAGTCGGTAGGGAAGGAGAAATGGAATGACCCCCAGTCCCCTGAAAGGAAACCACCACTTGGGTGGTTTAGGGGTCATTCCATTTCTCATTCCCTGCCGATTTCGCACCAGCAAGTTGTCCAGTCTCTTCACCCCTTTTCTACCATATTCCAAACATAATGGCTGGCACGAATGTGGAACTCTCTTGGTTGAGCCTGGCCTGTTGCCGGTCAATCACTCTCTTGCGGCCGCCTATTGCATGTGTTTGTTCAACAGGGTTCCTTATATTGTGCAGCATCACCACACCAAGGGAACTCTCTCTCTTTCATTGACAACCAAAGGTGATGTTCGAAGCAACCAGAAAGGAACAAGGCTCAAAGTAAGCCAAACGAAAGCTGCAATACAAATCCTGCCTTGAAGCTCTGCGATTCCAAAGCGCGCGGGCCCGTGGAACCTGGCGACACGTGTCGAGCCTAGAAGCCCGCATGGCTCTCTCAAACTAAAGCTTTGAAAGAGGAGGACGCCGGCAAGCCGGCAAAGTTCCCCACTGGAGAATAGACCAGCAGACAAGCGCCACGTGTATCTGCAAATCAATCGCCCAAACTTGAAGATTGCCAAACAACGCGACGTTGACGTGCTTCCTTGCTCAGACATATCGCAGAAATATGACGCTTCAGCCATACTGTCAGGGACTAAGATTATTTTGGGTGTTGTTGCAGCACCAGAAACTAAAAAAGTCACTTATCCTTATTCTGGAGATGCTCCAGGGACACCAACAAAAACAGCTAAAAAACCAGACAGCCACGAAAGTTTTCTACCACCAGGAGGTCCCAGAGGACAAGCCGCTTGCTTGAGCCCAGGCGCTGCTGGCAGCGGCCATTCTGCCGCGCAGTTTGCCATTGCCCGCTCGGGGAGTCCAGAGGCGTTGGCCTCAGAGAGATGGCCGCCATGGGTCACAAGCCAAATCGTAGCAGTGAATATCCGATTTAATCCAAGCACTAAAGTAGGTTCTAAAATGGGTGAACATAGACTATGTATATCTATATATATATATATATAATGGGTAAAATTCTAGGGGTTGATTCCTTGTCCTTTCTTTTCAACCATCGTCCTTTCCAACAACCGGATCCGTTTTCCTGGGTTTCCGGAGGTTTTCTGGAAAGAAGGATCCCTGGAAAGAATGGGGGAGGTACCCCTAGAAAAATAGACGAAATGGGTGGTGAATTCACCTACCCTAAAATGGGATCCCATTGTTTTTTACCCACAGCCAGATCGGCTGCTGCCCAAACGTCTCTTGATTGCAACCGACTCGGAAGGAAACCCTCGTTTGGGGCCTTGACCTGTGGGAACCCGTTTGAGATTTGTTGTTTTTTGCTACCCCCGGTTTAACACAAGCCCCCATGCGCATCGAAGTTAAATCTGGGGTGGGCTATAGGAGCTTGCCGGGTTGGGGGCAAGAGGCAGTACGCCCTGCAGGCCTGGTTTGCCAGGCTTGGGGTCGGGGTTGATTGCCAGCTCAAAACTAGCATAATTGCACCCAAAAGCAAGCCAACCCGAACCAACCCAAAGTCAACCTTAAACCCACCCAACGGATATCAGTCATTTGACAAGCCTAACCCCAAACAAACCCAAGACTCGCCCTCGTTGCGATCTCAGGCCGCCTCAGTATGTCAATACAGGGAATCAGCGGTTGCGTGGCTTCCGACAGCTTGGAACGGATGTGGCGACTACCAGCTAAGACTAGTAGATCCCATGTACATCTAAGCTCTGTAACATTCTATGTCACTGTGTTCTTCATCTGTTGGAAGCCAAGCTAATGTTGACACATGGCTGTGAATCTGAATGGGAAACAACCTCACAAGTGGTTGATGAACATGAATCCTCACCGAGAAGCTGTCCACCCAAGAGTCCCTTCTTAAAACTGATACCCTCCAGTAAGAGGTTAGAATAAGGGTACCCCTTTTTCTGTGGTCTATTTTAGTAGGGGAACCCTCCCCCAAAAAAAACAAAAAAGTTGGTCAAAGGGCACTACTGGGGGACCTCGCAAGAGTTCATTCCAATTGATACCCTCCACATGGAAGTGCACAGACCCCTGTAGAAAGACAACTTTCCTCTTGCAAAGAGTGGGTGGACGAAATCCGTTTGCACCACGAAATGAAACCATGGTTGAAACCATAACGTTTGGTATTTACGTTGGGGAATCACCATTGAAACCACGGTTGAAACCATTGCTTGGTATTTACGTTGGGGAATCGAACCATAAACCAGGGTTTTTGAGTTCGGTGCGAGAAGCGGATTCATTCCAGGGTTTCTGAGTTTGGTGGATACCCTGTCCACCGCATGCGTGAGGGCCCCACGACAGCCTCTCCAGAGGCGACACCACGCGCCTCGGCTCGGCCAACCCATGGCTCGGGCAACGTGCTGAAGAAAATGCCAGCTGTTCCAAACACAGAGATTTCTACTTGGATGTTCAACCAGCTTAGTAGGTTCTAGTCATGCTTATAAGCGGTTACAAGGGGACAAGCCCTAGTTTCCCAAGGTATAATCTACTTACTAAGTGGGTGACTACGTTCTCACAGCGGGCTCCCTGGGTACAGAAAACGGCCCTGCCCTTCCCATGGTTGCAAAACTGAGATGCTAAGGGCATGGTTGCTACCCGTTCGCAAGGAAACCCAAATGGCAGGAATCCAAAGGAAACCAATCTTCGACCCGGGTTGGGCCATCTTGAGTCTTGGAGCACTGAAAAAATATCGCCCTTCAACGTCTGCAAGTATTGCTGTCCGAGTTGAGTGGTTGCACCCTTCTCTCTCACGCCGAGAAGTTTTTCTCGGGGATGTGATTCAAAAGTCGCCATCCATGCCCAGCTCAGGACACACCACCTTGTAGCGAGTTGCTAGGGTTACAGGTGTGAGTCGCTAAACAGCGACGAGTTAGGCCTTGTGAAGCGCAGATTTTGGGAAACCACTAGGGGAGGAAAGGGAAGCGGGGTTTGCATCCTATGAGGTCACAACTTGGAGCCTCGTTCCTTCTTGTGTTTTTCGCTTTTGTATTTTGTTTTCGCAGGACCCCGCGCTCCATGCTACCACCGCCCGGCCTGCGGGGGGAGGCGCATTTGCGTGCCTAGCGCGATGGCAGGATTGAAGCGGGTGACCCTTTGTACCCGTGGAATCCTTTTGGAGTTGGATTTGTAAGTGGCCGTGACATCTCTGTGCCCAAGTGGCAAAGGTCGTGCAAACAACATATTGAGCAAGATGCACAGCTGATTCCCTCCCCTAAACAGCCAACTGCAGCTGTCCCAATATATACGAAACGTACCATCGGTGGTATCCGTAATTCTAGCTTGCCATATTACGGCTTGCATATCAAGGATCTGCTTTTCGGCTTTGCTGGTACTTTCCTAGCACAAACCTGTATCCCAACCACTCTTTTTTGAGAGGCATCTCCCTTTGGGATGAATGACCATTGGGTAAATTATGCTTTTACTAAGGAAGACTAGGGCATACACGTCATCTGCGTTGTCCTACATTTCTGTGCGTTATGTCTGTCTGCGTGTAGAAATCTATACACCATATATATACATAAATAGTTGTTTATCTGTGTATACCTATGTATATATGTATATATATATATATATCATTTATGTGTGGGTGCAAATTTCTCACACCAAATTGGTGCCAAGGAAGTGGCGCCTTCGGTGGTGCGAACCCCAGCCGGATCCGATCGATCCGATCGATCCGATCGATCCGATCGATCCGATGGCCTGCGGCACTCCTGGGGGAGATGCGGCGCTGCCGGGTTTGAGGGAACCCCCCTGACTTTGGTTGGTTTAGAGGGAAGACCAGAAGGAAACCCCACCTGTTTTGGGGTACCAGAAGAGAACACACCCGTGTTTGCCTGGCAACCCTTGGTGAGGCTCTTTAAAAAAGAAGCAGGACTGCAGCAAGCGATGTCGAACGAATTTGAGGACTCCCAATACAAATAAAGAAATGGATTTAGCAATGTTTCGCTTCCTGGAGCACATCCGATTCTGTTGTTTGGTATTCCTCAATAACCATGATTGGTACCTAGCAAATCTTGTTTATTCATGGGACATCAGGGAACCCCCGTTGCGAAGCGAGAAGTGAGCCCTTCAGTTCCATTCTCCAATGGAAGCAATTGGGCACCACTGAACAGCTAGGTCCGGGTGGTCAATATGTGTATACATATTATCCGTGCGTGCTTCCCTCGAAACCCAAGCAAAAGTCTGCTTATTTAGAAAACACATGGTTGGAGGATGTCCGAGGGATGCGTTTCACGGCAGCAAGGATCTTGAAATCCCACAGAGCTCACAAGGAATGCGGCGAACTTGGAAAACACAACTCTTGGTGTGCGTGTGTCTGTGTGTGTGGTGTGTGTGTGTGTGTTGTATGTGCTGCAAGGTTGCGCCCCATTGGGGAAGGGGGTGTGCCATGGACGCTTAGAGACTATCTCGCAGTGATCCCTCAAAACAATCAACACCTGAAAGAAGGAGGCTGGTGTAGAGTCTGGGAAAACAGGGCACCCTTTTTCGGTTGACTTTAAAGGGGGACCCTTCCCAAAAACAACGAAAAAGCGGCACCGCTGGGCAGGGTATTTGTCCACCGTAATTTCAAGGGGCATTTGGGGTTTGCCAGCGAGGGGTGTTACAGACCTTCCCACTCGAACCGATGGCAGATCACCGCACCTTCTAGCTCACATTCTGCTCGCTCCTTGGCTGCAACAGTGCGTTCTTAGGGCCAGAGCCGAACTGCAAACTCACTTCTGCAAAGAGCCAGGAAATGAGGTCACAATCAAACGGTAGACGGTGAACCAGGCAACAAGATGTGATGTCTTTTAAAACCTGAAGCAGCCACAAGCAATAAGATCTTCTGAGCGACCATGATTAATTCGCTTGGGGTAGCCCTGTTTGTCCAAAACACAATCTACAGGAAAGTAACAACTCTCGGCACGTAACCAACGTGCCTTGTTTGGTTTTTGGTAGACCCGCTGCATGTGTGTGGGTTGTACCAGTCGACCCTCACTTTCAGCGTCAAATTGGCCTGACGACGACGTTCGGGCTCGACAAAGGCCATGCTTTCATGGCCGGCAACGGTCAATAAACTTTCCAGTTAAACATGAGGCCAGACAACTCACAAGGGTGTGGGCCCAAAAATTATCAACTACCATACTCTGAGAGCCAACTCACATCGGGGTACCCCAAATGAAGCCCTGGCAAGTGGACACGACCCCTGGCCTTCCACGCCAGCAGCGTGGCTTGTTCCACCTGGCAAGCCAACGGCCAGCCAATGTGAACCGAGGGCAAAAAAAAACAAGCCCAAAATGGCCAAAGACGGGGCAAGAAATTGCCCCAAGGACTGATTCAGCCTCTTTCTAGCCACAGAAGTGCAGAAGAGGGTTGTGGAAGATTACGTCCTGCTCCCAAAGGCCTCTGCTTCAGACCCATGTTCTGTGCAAAGAGAGTACCAGAAGGGCAAAGGGCAAGAACGTATGTGGCGCTGCCAGCCAGCATCATGCGAATCAGGCCGAGGTTAGACGTTCCGTTAAGGAAAATCACATGAAGTTGGTTGAAAGCTCTCCGAAGAAATAGCGAAAGCTGCACCTGCAGGCTTGGCCGTCTCCGTTGAACCCATATATGAGAATCCCAGCAAACCTCACATGCGTGAAGACAGGCCCTATTGCATTGCATTTGATGGCAACCA
Organism: Effrenium voratum; assembly: GCA_963377175.1. Lineage (NCBI taxonomy): Eukaryota > Dinophyceae > Suessiales > Symbiodiniaceae > Effrenium > Effrenium voratum. The sequence continues at coordinate 575,423 of CAUJNA010001269.1, read as the reverse complement.
CGGCCGGGCGTGCGCGGCTCTGAAGGGACATCACGCTCGGCTTCAGCCCCAGATTCGGCCTGACGGAGGCTTTGCATGATGTTGCTTGCTTTCCCGAGCAACTTGATTCCCGAACTCACGGCAATTGAGACTTGCTGCGGCAAACGGACAAACCCAGCTCCAAAAAGGCAGACATATGCCAAATGAGCAACCAACTGAATGCGACAACTCCGTATGCCTGTGTTCGTTGGTCGCGGAACAACTCGGCAAGCACATGATCTGGGTGTCAACATGTACTCTATCGTGAACTCTCAGCAGCGCATCTTTGCCCGCTTGCCTTCTGTGGATTAATCTGCACGGAGTAGTATGCCAGCCCCTCTCCGCAATCTCTAGGGTCAATCGGGTTTTGCCTTTAATGAGACCAAGCATACCTCGATACACGCAGAACTGTAATCCCAACAAACACGCTGATGCTGCGCATGCACAATAAACAAACATCTAATTGAGATGGCCTCGCGCGATCACATGGTCAAGACCCACAGTACAAACAAATACACATTCTAGCATCTGGCCAGCGCTTCTTGAAAGGAGGGACATCTAAGTGTGTCATTTGTTGGAAGGTACCCTTTTGGCTTTGAAACCCACTCTGGAACTCCCTCTGTACAAACTTGCATATCCATGACCATCACCTTTAACAAGAACGACAGCATGTCACGCGCTTTTTCCCGTGGGCGTAGATGGGCGATACTTCTGCCGTACCAAGCCAAGCGACCACAAAACAATTCCAACGCAACAACTTGCTCGTGCGGTAAGTAGGGAATGAGGCAATGAACCTGGGGATTCCCTGAAAGGAAACCACCAGTTGGATGGTTTATAGGGTTCATTCCCACATTCCCTGCTGAGCACCAGAAAAACGAATCTGGAGTTTCCCAAGCCGTTTGGGGATCGATTGGAGCACACGAGCCGAGGTCCGGGCACATCTGGCGACTCCTCGCAAGTTCAATCAGACCCCCCTAGCTCAGAGGGAGGCGAAAGGGGTCGCCAAGTCTGCTCTTACCAAAAGGGAGAAACACAACAACTGAATCTCAAGTGAAATCACACCCAACCTGCCACAACTGCCCAAACCATTATCCTATGTGGCCTACATGTATCCAGCATCAAGCGTCCCCAAAGCCCCCGCAAGAGGTCACTGAAAAGCCTATCCACCATGGCTATTGGGGAGGGCTTCTGGTCATGAGTACAAACTGGTTCTCTACATCAGTCAAGGGTCCTGAGTGTAACTGAGTAGCAAAACCTATGCTGATCAAGCATCTATGTCTAGAAATATACATACACATACATGTAGACGCACACAAAGGAAGAATTACTTCCCATGTGAAAGCAGATCGAATACCAATACTTGATGACCATCAAGAATCCCAACTCCAGCGTGCATCGGAAGATGAAGCCACTACTCATGCAATATGTTGGAATCCGCCAGCAAGAGCAGCCGTCCAGCGCGTAGCTTTTTCACTTCGACTATGCCGAAACAGGTGAGCTTCGAATAGCCCAAGACTTTTCAAGGGCGCGGGAAGGATAGCTCCGAGGCCCAAACTGTACATGCCATCGGCTCAACCTCAAAGCTGAGTACAAGCGAAGGAGATTGTGAGGACATGCGCAACGGCCAATATTCATTGGCATTCCCTTAGCCTTCGTGAACTTCAACATGGGAGTTTGGGTCAACCGCAATCTTCTCTGCCAATTTTGGTGAGTGTGTGTCCTATGTCATCCCCTTGACTGCAACAGTGTGGCAATGCAGTTGTGTTGAGGTGTTCCGGGCGGCTTCCTTCCCATTGACCCTCTACCAGAATCAGGGGTTCAACCTCCCAAAGCCCATCCAAACCACCCACCTCACGGGTTCACTGACCGTTGCTCACATCCTTGCAGGCCAAGGTCACAGCTACAGCTCGCCTGTCGCGAGCCTTCCACTGCCTCCCCCCTCCAGGAGCTCAAAGTGCAGGCGGTCGTGGAAAGTGAGAGCCTGGCAAAAACTTGCGATCGGTGCGAGAGGCAGGGAATGGCTCAGAATGACCCCCCAAAAAAATATATATGGAAAAAACAGCATTCCCGGTTTGGTTTCCTTTCAGGGAATCCCCCCCTTGCCAGGTTCATTCCCACCCGGAAAGAAAAAACCGTGCGCTTTCGCTCCCAATCTCGGGCTTCATCCCTTTGCGTCTTCCTCCCAACAGGAACCACATGTCATGCGTTAGAACTCGGCTTCTCCCCTTTTAGCGGGGGGGGGATCCCCTCAAGACATCAATATCATTTGGGGGGAGGTATGATCTGAGAGCCCAATGGAAGATCTAGAAAATTGAAGCAGTTGCGCACCCGGAAAGCAACGACTATGGGCTTTTGAGTAGCACGCCAACAAGCTCGCCTCGTTCCTGCCAACGGGCAACCACGAAAAGGTTCGCGTAGGACACTATGACTTGAGTCTATACAGGGCTGGGACACATTTTATATTTTGCTTTTTGTGGTTTAGTGGTTGAAATCCAACCACTTAACTCCTAAAACATTAGAATTTTTGCTCCCCTTCCAACGTCAACCAAGCAAGATGCCCCACTAAAAGTGTAGGAATATGCTTCCAGGTAGGAACCGGACGGTCAAACAAACTCATATTTGTGGATGGAAAAGCGAAATCCGCTTCTCGCACCACGAAATGAAACCATGGTTGAAACCATAACGTTTGTTGGTATGTACAGAATCACCATTCCAGGGTTTCTGAACGGTGGTGCAGGATTTTTTCCATCCACAGTATTTCTTTGAGGTAGGAACCCTTCTGATTGCCAACAGCCAACATAGCAACAGGACAACAACAACCATGCTTGGGGCCCTCCAAGCCTCCGACAGGCGACTCCAACAGTGAAAAAGCCGGTTTCACCTGGAACAAAACAACATGGGCCCAACAAGTTGGCTTTTGGCAACTGAGGTGGTCCTTCTCTCTTCTTCTCCCGGCCTTCAGGGGATGCTGTGACATCAATGCGCCGGGATACCCTTCTGCACGCGCGTAGGCATCCTCTGGAGCAGAGATGCGGCCAACTGAAACACCCAGGAAGGCCCGAGGGGAAGAACCCCCGGAGTCAGAAGCTCTCGGTGCAATAAAAGCAACACACCAGAGAACCACTAAAGAACACAAACCAGGACAAGCAAACACTGCGCGACCACCTTCTTCACACAAACAAACATCAAAAAGCAAGCAGCACTAAACCACAACCATTTTCAACGCAGTGTTATTTTCACAAACGCCATGAACTCCAAGTAACCACACTGCACCCCCTTTGGCCCAGCCCGGTCCTCGCACAACCTCAGGCAAATGACCAGAATGGGCAGTAGCAGCAGAATCACCGTGCCGAAGGCGCTGCTGCAGCTGGAACTCTGACACCTATCGCTAGGGCAGAATATGGCTGTGGGTCAAAATCGTTTTGGCCCGATCCCAGTTTGGGTAGGTGCACCACCCATTTTAGAACCGATTTTAGTGGGAATTGAATCGGATGTTCACTGGGGGTACGATTTGGATTTTGACCCATGGCCATATCGCACCACCTAAGAAACCCCGGTTTCTGATGATTCTCCTGTAAATACCAACAAACAACGGTTTCAACCATGGTTTCAAAGTGGTGCGAATTGCATTTCGTCCATCCACAGTATGGGAGTCTCCAACTGGGATGTGGACCCCCGCTTTGGTTTCCCTTCACAACCATCCCAACAATGGTACCTCAAAAACCGCAAATCCGTACATTCGAAGTGGGTACGTGTGGTTTTTCTTTAACGAATAGGGACTAGCGGCTTTTCTTTCGGCCTCCCATTTCTCCAAACTGAAAAGGGTAGTGTCAGGAACCAACCGCGCCCGCTGCCAAAAAAGAACCAGTTCACCCGTCCCAAGCTTCGGAGGCCCGAAATCCCGGAAGGTTTCGACGTCGTTGCAGTGACGCCCAGCGCTACCTATCCGCAACCTTTGAGACAAAGAATGCTGCGGCCATTTCAGCTGTCTGAGCCAATCTTGGGCAGTTCAAACATGAAATCCACTTCCGCAAATTTGCGCTCGGTCCAAAATCATTGAGACACAACATGCCCGAGTCAATCCCCGCCCCCCCCCGCCGGCTTTCAGGCTCCCTAAATTTCCCACCCCCCCAACCTAGACCTCTCCTCCAATCAGGGGCTCCTTAAAGGAATCGTCCAAACAACCGCGCAAGCGGATACTCTGAATCAGCCTGAGTTTTTCCGTGGCCCAAAAGAGCAGCGCCACCCAGACATTTGGTCCAACCAAAATGGTCATTCCGGTATGCGCCGTACCACAATCCTTGATTCAAAACAAGGCACTAGAACCACCTGCTGAAATGAAATTTCCCTTTTGAAAACTTTTGGGCGCTGAAATGGGGCAACCGTTGAACCCCCTTCGGGCCCATCGAGCCCTTGGGTCGCTCCGCTCGCTCCGCGGGCGCCTGGACCAGCTGTAGACCACCCGCACCGCCTGCCGCCTTTGAGCAAGGGCCAGCGCCTTGCGCGCCAAAGGCGACACCGGCAGAGGCGCCTGAGCTGCCCGAGGGGAGGAGTTGGGCGAGGCGCCCGGGCCTTCGCAAGAGGCTTCCCGAGATTTCCCTCAAAAACGTCACCCCCAGAGGAAATGAGGTTTGAAATGACTGAAACCACCAGAAAGGCAAGATTGCGGAGTGACAATGTGCTGACCAAAAGCATCGATTTCTGTGGTCGGCTATATGCGTTAAACAGGGCCATTTTGGTCTTTGTTGGTTTCAATCGTCCCTGGGAAGAACCATCATTCATGCAGAACCTTAACAGCGCATGCTTCCTCTGAGTGGGGCCTCCATAGCTTTCATGCGGAAAGAAAGGATCAACATGGTCCCATTTCCGACCTGGACGGTTTCCGCAGTTCGCAGGTCTTTGTTCCGCAGAAAATCGACACTCGTTTGTTGCGGTTTGTGGCCATGAGCCTTTTGATCTCATCTCTCCGGTGGCTTGCTGTTGCGCAGGGAACGAGAAAAAGGTTCTTAGACCCTTTGTAGGTCCAATGGAAAAGCCATCTGGGTGCGTCTTTTTTTAGGGGGCGAACAAAATGGTGGGGTTCCTTTCAGTTTTCCTTTGAAACCGCCAAAAAGAGGCACCCCCGACAAAAGACACGCCCATTTGTTTCCAAAAGGTCTCTCCTTTTGGGCGATGCGGTCACCATCGACTCCCCGCCTCAACAGAAGCAGCTGGCCAAAAGGCCGAAGAGACCCATCTGGCCAGCGGCCCACGTCTCCGCACGCTGAGGATCCTCAGACAATGGGGAAACAAACCGGGTAGAGCTCGAAAGGACACCTCCTCCAAAAAGAGGACAACCAAGCATGATAAGAGAGGACAACCATGCCAATGGCTACTCGGTGTCACTCACTCTCAATCTCAGGAAAGAAAATCAGGCGCCCCAGGTGTATCTACTCCTTTTCATTGGCTTCTAAAAGCCTTGTCAGGGTCAATGGCCAAACTGGAAGAGACGGGACAGTTGTTCAAGAATGAAAGGGATTCCCGGAATGGACACCTGCTGTCTTGGGGTGCCCAGGACACCGGGGAGCCATTCGCAAGTGGTGGGCAGCAATTTTTGGAGGATTGTTCTCCCACCCGATCGGGTCCAGACCCAAGGCTGCGTTCCTTCTTGTGGGCTCATCCGAATTAGGTGTCCGAACAAACTGGCCAAGGCTGGTAAGATTCTGACAGGGCGCATTGCATTTTCCACCCTATTGTGCAAGTGGAGGGGAACTGTCTGTACATGACCAACCGTCTTTAAGTTGCCATAGTTATACCTGCAACATTTGATCCTTGCCCAAAAGGGACATGTGGTTGCCGAGGATCTTATTGTCGCCATCGGGCTGCCCTGCGAGTCATAGAAAAGGAGCGAAACATGCGCAGGTAGCAACAAGCAGGCTCGAGAGCCCGACACAACATGATTCCGTTGCTCGAAAGCAAGAATAGTCTTGAACAGCGCTCTGAAACCTTTCCTCTCAGAAGAACTTCAGGGCTTCTGGTCATAGGAATCTGAAAACCTGTCAGGGGGCAACGCGGGTTGCCTCGCTTGCAGGTGAGCAAGCGCCCGCTTTCGTTCAACCAGGCTTTTTTTGCACGCCCGAGCTCTGCGGCGAGTCCTTTTTTGCTCCCAGAACCGTGCTAAACCTGCTTCATGAGAGGAGGGCGTGGTTTTCATTACGTGGCGTTGGTTCTTCACAGCCATGTTTGATTTGGATATGGGTCAATATTACAGCACCAGGGGACCGCAGGTTTTGGTCCATGTTTCCACTTACCAGGGTTCCATTTTGGGCACCTATTTTTGACCCACAGCCATTTGTCCTTGGCGTTCTTCGCCCTTCCAACTCCGCGGGTTCCCCCGAACGCCGATTTCCAGGGGGGGACATGGGATCGATCCAGCTCGCTGAGAAGCCGAAGGGCCCAGCAGCCAGCACGGCGCTGCTGGTGCCCAGACTCACCTGGATTTGTTTGGGGAAGCAAAAAGGACCTGACGCCCCAAGTTGGAGTCTCTGGTTGCTACTCGACTTGCGGACTCCCTCACAAGATAGTTGCAAAAGCACCGCGAAAACCACAAGCTGTCGTGGGACTCTACAAAGCGCCCACAGGCCCACAGGCCCGGAGCTTGTATAGAAGCATGCTTCGTTTGGTTCCTTCTGGGTATTCGAGCCCCTCAGCCACCCAAACACGGCATGAAACATGGCAAGCGACTGGCCCTAAGGAAAAGGACCGCTCATTCATGGACCACTTGACAGGGGAATATCAATCAGGGGGCAACACCAAGATTTATGGGTGAATTCAACATCATGTGTTGCTTCATGTGACACTGTCCACTCTTGGGCCCATGGTTTCCCATGGGCTCGTGCAAAACTGTATATTTTCAGCCTCTACGCACCTGTAAAGCCAGAATAACATGGCACCCACGGGAATATTCCAAGGACAAAACAAGACGCAATGCCACTGGACAAGTATTGTCAACGCTGACTGCCGTGATGTAATGTCTATATTGATGAAGCGCATACATGTCAACATGGACCTTTTTCAGCCATGGTGCTACCTTGGCGCTGGCCAATCCCTGGTTGTCTTTCGCTCACTGCGGAAAAGCACTGACTAAAACTGAACCTGATAGCGTCAGCGTATCTACTTTCGCGCACGGGAACCAGGGGAGTCAAAGGCTTTAGGGTGGGTAAACCGGTGGTTTGGAGGATTTCCTGCGAGCCAAACCTGTAAACCGCCCGGTTTCAAAGGCAAAACACAAGGAACCAGCCGTCGGCTGGGGAAAGTGCAATTTTCAAACAACCCCATATCCAATTGATCCGAAATGACGTTCCCCACATCGCAAAGATCGGACAGAGAAGTTGCTTTGCTTCCTACCGGTGAGTTCACGGAATGACCTGACCCTGGCCATGGGAAGGAACACGCACTCGTTTTTGTTGCTCCAAAACAAGGAAGTTCACAAGCACCAAATTTGGAGGGTGAAGACCAAAAATGGCGCCCCTCGCTTTCTTGAGCTCCAAAACAAGAAAAGAAGGGCACCAGGTGGTCTGGGCATCTGCCCGCTATCCGTCCTCCACGGAGTCCCCAGAGCGCAGATCCCGGAACCGCGCCAGCGCCGGGGGCAAGGAGTACCGCCGCCTTTTTTCTCCCAACCGCTGCAGTGTGCCCTTTCGTTGGCCTGCAAAACACCCACAAAAGGCCCCCCCTCCAAAAAAACGACACGTTTTGGAGTGCCCAGCTGGAGTGCCCACCTTTGGTTGCCCAGAGAGTTTTTTGGTACCTTTGAGGAGTGAACGACCCCTTTTTACCCCCTAAAAGCCATCCTCATGAGGTACTTGGACCCCAAAACCAAGCCAACACGTTTTCTTGGACTGCACCCAGGTTCACCCTGGCTTCTACGGAAACCAGCGGAAGCCCCACGCATTCTGGTGTCCCCTTATAGACACGTCGTGAATCAACGGTCCAAGGAAATTGGCCCTGTTATGGAAAATACTTTTTGCGGAAGTAGGCCCAGGTTTCTTGGGAAACATCAGGTTGCGTGCAAAGCAACGCCCTTATATTCAGAAATCCAAGCCTTTGGTCTGGGCTCCTGCTGACCTTCGAAACCCTCCAAGTTGATTTTCACGTTGATTACGGTCGGAAAAACGCGCCACCTTCCCTCCTGCCAAGCATGCAGTTGCGCCGGAAAGTGTGTGCAACCCTGTGAAAGCCCAACTTCAATGCCAATACTATGAACCTGAGACGGTTTCGCGCGAACAAAGTGGTGCAACGCTTGAATTGAAAACCCCTTCCTTTGTAGCGAAACGGGAGGGTGTTCACACCAGGTTGAAGGTCTCAAGTTGTGATACCTTTGAGAATGCATGAGACCTCATGGAATTGCATTGGCAAAGAGTAGCAAAGAACAATCGGCGGAGAAGGATGTCAGCCAAACATAGCAAGCTGGGACAAGCGTTTAGAAAAAAAAAGGTGTCTAGTGCGCAACACCAAGCGATGAGCAATACCGGTGCGCCAGAAATCAGGAGGCAAGTCACAGCTGGGGTGCGATCATCACCGCCTTCTCCTCCTGGGCTCCAATTGCGCACGCCAACCCCTCTTGTGCTGGCTGTTGCATGTTGCCCGCACGTTGAAACAAGCGGAAGCAGCGTGTGAGTCAGCCCCTCTTCTTGTCGCGGCTCAGTTGGCCAACCATTTTGAGCCACGTAGAAACAGCTCGTCTCAACGTCTTCGCTTGAATTTCTCTTTGAACGGATCCCCCACGACCGGCGCGCTAGATCGGCCCACCCTCCAGGAAGGCCGAGGAAAGCGAGATCGATCAAGCTGAGAGGCAGCGATGCTGGAACCCGGCTCAGCCTGAAATGCCAAGTGAATAATAGTTGATACCATACAAACTAATACACCAACCACAAGAAAAACTTATAAATTGTGGTCCATTTAAGGAAGAGTATGATAAACTAAATAGGTAGGGGATGCACTTAGCTTGAAGCAAACCCAAGCAAACAAGCACCGCACCCGCCTCCTGGCCCCCTTATTGCAAGGTAGAAGCGCGCAAACACCCCATCCTCACCCTCTCATTCCCATCATCCACGCACCCTCATGCAGCTCTCAGGGGTCGAAATGCGTAATTTCGCAATGAAAGGTCAGTGAAAAGGAACAGGAACACTCATGGGTGAGTGCACGCAATTCGTTCGCGGCATCTGCGGAGAGAGCATGATACGTTGGCTCCCCGAATGTAAAGCAAGTGAAAAAACCATCAATATTTTTAAATGGTATGAGCAACTTCTAGGGCTCTCAACTGCAACAGCATAAAATGGTTTCCCGACTAATTACAAACAATTACAGGGCTTACCGCATGCCGGAAGGCATAGGTGTTTGGCCTGCGTGGGGTTGTTTGTTTTTCTAGGAATTTCCAGGTCTTTTTGGGGGAAAAACCGCCCAACCAAGTGCCAACAAACTTGGTTGCTGTTGACCCCCCTGCAAAAAGTGAACATATATGGGGGGTTTAGTGGAAAACCCAAGTTGATTTCAACCAAAACCTTAAAGTCTAAAGATCCGGTGCCCAGTAGCAGTCAACAAAACCAGCGGCGCTTGAGCCTCGCTTGCGTCAAGTATCGCTGAGATTGCGGAGCTGCTGCCATTGGCCTCGGCAGCGAGGCAAGTGATCTGACTCGCAGCTGGTTGCCATGTCTTTTTCATCCTGGCTAGACCCTAAAACTAGAAGGTGTTAGTTCTTTGAGAAAAAAACAAATGTAGTTTGTGAGGGGCTTGCTTTAAGGATGAGGGAAAGCATCCATTTGAGGTGGGGTCCCCAGCTATTGGGCCCAGGCAAGAAAGAAAGTCCTGTGGTACTCAATTGGGTGGAGCGAGTCAAGACTAGGTGGCCATGGTGGGATGGTTGACAAATCGAATGCCCCAAAGCAACGGCCAGCCACTCAACCCTCGCACCCCAAGCAGAGATCAAGTTTCCTGGTCCCCTGGGCCTTGACGGAAAAAGACATCCTGAGCCATATGCACCTCCCTTGACGGAAAACGAAAAACGGGAAAACACACAGCCACAGAGAGCGTTATGTTGGGAGCCGAAAGCACAACATGAGCAACAACCGCTTTGTGGCTGGAGGTCTTCCTTTGGTTTCCCGCTAAAGAGGTTCCCGCAAAAAATGGGTGAGCAAAAGGTCCAAGCACATCTACACACGAGTTGCCCTTAGAACTTGAAGGAAGGGCATTGGGATAAAACACCAATCACCCCTCAAATATGTAAAAAAGGTTCTACAGGTTCAATAGGGTCACACCCACGATGTTGGACCTCGAAGCCTTTCGTCAACGGAAAGCCAAAAAGGACACTCTTCCCCTTGGGTTTGGACCCCCCGCAGTCAAAGGAAAGCCAAACGGACACCCTTCCCATTCCCATTTCGAGAAACCAAGAATGACTCGGTTGCTTTCTGCTCCCCTTTTCAAGAGCTTAACTTTTAGTGGTTTAATGTAAAGCCCATTAGTTGGCAAACAAGTAAAGTCCAAAAAACAAAATGCAACAAAGGGTTCCCTGTTTTGAAGGAGAGAGGCTTACATGAGCCCCTGAAGTGGCTGAGAAGGGAACAAAAAGGACTCCGCCTACCTGGAGTCCAGGAGGGAGAGACTCCTCTGACCCCACCGGAGCCGAGCTCAGCTCCGCGCCTGCGAGCTCTTCCAAGTCCACGCTGGCGACGCTCGGCCATGTCATCCGACGCAGGGCCGCGTGCCGCGCCAGCGTCTCCGCCAGGCGGAAGCAGTGGCCCTCCTGCGGGTGTGTTTTGTGGACATATTGGGTGTGGCTCAAAATTGAACAGGAGGGGGTACGCAGGTTTTGGTCCATGTTTCCACTTTCCAGGTTTGATTTTGGCACCGGCTTTTTGAGCCACAGCCATATGGCTAGGGCCTCCAGTAGAGAGGTTAGAATAAGGGGACCCATCTGAATATCCTGAACTCTGATTTGAACTGGTCAGATATGGTCATGGGTCAAAACCCAAATCGTCCCAGTGAACATCCGATTCAATCCACCCACTAAAATCGGTTCTAAAATAGGTGGTGCACCTACCCCAAAAGGGTACCATTGGTGTTGACCCACGGCCATATGGACCCCAGGACCCGAGTGGTCTTCCCATAACATTGACAAACACGTTCAAACAGGTCTATCTCTGAGTTTTTTGTTTTGAACAATTGCAGCCGACATGAAAGGATCCAAGGCAAACTTTGAAACCTACAACCGATGGCCAGCCTATGTGCCTCAAAGTGATGACAGCTCATGTCACAGCGAAGAAGTCTGGGGGAAACCCGGCACCTCCCAAGCCAAAAGACAGATGCGAGGAACCAGAGATCTTGAAGGGGCCGAAGCTGCTCAGTTGGGAGAAATCCGCCGACAACAGGCGCCGTGTTGGACATAAGAAATGCTCCTTACCTCTTTACCTGTTACCCCTCCCCTAACCCCTCCCTAGGGGCAGCATTTCAGACTGTTGCGGGGGGGGGCGGACGCTTCACCAAATCTGTTCATTGTGCGGGCTTGCGCAACTCAGTTTGTCAAAAACATTGGGGTGTTCGATTCCCCCCGGGTGCGCTTTCGCATCCTTAGCAGCTCCAGCGGCACATCGCCAGCATCACCTGCATCATCCGCATCAGCGCCTGCCAAGGATGCGGATGATGCAAGTGATGCTGGGGATGTTGCCTATGCTGGTGAACCCCCCCCCCAGTTCCTTGTTGAGATCATTTATTTCCCCCCTTTTCCTTCTAAGGCCTTTTCCCACCCTCAGTTCTTCTCCCTTTTCCTCCCAAAGATCTTTCCCCCCCTTTCCTCCCTAAGTCCTTTTCCCTGAGTTCGTCTCCCTTTGCCTCCCTAAGATCTCTTCCCCCCTTTCCCGCTTAAGATCCTTGCCCCCGTTTCCCCCCTAAGGCCTTTTCCCCCCAAGATCTCCACCCTTCTCTTCCCAAAGTTTTTTCTCTCTTTCCCTTTGAGATCCTGTCCCCCGATTGCCTCCTGATCTTTTCCCCCCTTTCCCTTTAAGGCATTTTTTCCAGATCTTCTCCCTTTTCCTCCCTAAGATCTTTCCCCCCTTTCGCTGTTGAGATCCTTTCCCTTCTTCAGGTCCTCTGAGTTGAGATCCTTTTCCTTTCCCTCTTCTCCCTTTCCTCCCTAAGATCTTTCCCCCCCCCCTTTCCCTGTTGAGATCCTTTCCCCCCTTTCCCTCCCAAGGCCTTTCCCCCCCCTGAGAGCTTCTCCCTTTTCCTTCCTAAGATCTTTTCCCCCCTTTCCCTGTTGGGCTTCCCCCCTAAGTCCTTTTCTCCCAGATCTTCTCCCTTTCCTCCCTAAGATCTTCCCCCCCTTTCCTTCCTAAGATTGTTTCCCCCCTTTCCCTGTTGAGATCCTTCCCACCCTTTCCCCCTGAGGCCTTTCCCCCCCTGAGAGCTTCTCCTTCCTTAGATCTTTCCCCCCTGTCCCTGTTGGCCTTTTTTCCCCCAGATCTTCTCCCTTTCCTCCCTAAGATCTTTTCCACCCCTTTCCCTGTTGAGATCATTTCTCCCCTTTCCCCCCTAAGGCCTTTGCCCCCAGATCTTCTCCCTTTCCTCCCTAAGATCTTTCCCCCCCTTTCCCTGCTCAGATCCTTTCCCCCCTTTCCCCCCTAAGGCCTTTCCCCCCCTGAGATCTTCTCCCTTTTCCTCCCTAAGATCTTTTGCCATTTTTCCCTGTTGAGATCCATCCCCCCTTTCCCCCCTAAGGCCCTTTCTCCCTCTGAGTTTTTCCCTTTTCCTCCCCACGATGTTTTCCCCCCTCTCCCTGTTGAGATCCTTTCCCTCCTTTCCCCCCTAAGGCCTTTTTTCCCCCTGCGATCTTCCCCCTTTTCCTTCCTAAGATCTTTTCCCCCCTTTCCTTGTTGAGATCCTTTCCCGCCCTTTCCCCCCTAAGGCGTTTTCCCCCCCAAGATCTTCTCCCTTTTCCTCCCTAAGATCCTTTGCCCCCTTTCCCTGTTGAGATCCTTTCCCCCCTTTCCCCCCTAAGGCCTTCCCCCCCCTGAGATCTTCTCCCTTGTCCTCCCCAAGATCTTTTCCCCCGAGATCTTCTCCCTTTTCCTCCCTAGGATCTTCTCCCACCTTTCCCTGTTGAGCTCCTTTCCCCCTTTTCCCCCTAAGGCCTTTTCAGATCTTCTCCCTTTTCCTCCCTAAGATCCTTTGCCCCCTGTCCCTGTTGAGATCCTTTCCCCCTTTCCCCCCTAAGGCCTTTTCCCTGCCTGGGACCTTCTCCCTTTTTCACTGAGATCTTTCCCCCCCTTTCCCTGTTGAGATCCTTTCCCCTCTTTCCCCCCTACGGCCTTTCCCCCCGCTGAGATCTTCTTCCTATTCCTCCTTAAGATCCTTTGCCCCCTTTCCCTGTTGAGATCCTTTCCCCCCTTCCCTTTAAGGCCTTTCCAGATCTTCTCCCTTTCCTTCCTAAGATTGTTTCCCCCCTTTCCCTGTTGAGATCCTTCCCACCCTTTCCCCCCTCAGGCCTTTCCCCCCCCTGAGAGCTTCTCCCTTTTCCTTCCTTAGGTCTTTCCCCCCTTTCCCTGTTGGCCTTTTTTCTCCCAGATCTTCTCCCTTTCCGCCCTAAGATCTTTTCCACCCCTTTCCCTGTTGAGATCATTTCTCCCCTTTCCCCCCTAAGGCCTTTGTCCCCAGATCTTCTCCCTTTCCTCCCTAAGATCTTCCCCCCCCCCCCCGCTGAGATCCTTTTCCCCCTTTCCCCCCTAAGGCCTTTCCCCCCCCTGAGAGCTTCTCCCTTTTCCTTCCTAAATCTTTTCCCCCCTTTCCCTGTTGGGCTTTCCCCCCTAAGTCCTTTTCTCCCAGATCTTCTCCCTGAAAGGGAGACGATCTGGGAGATCTTAGGGAGGCAAAGGGAGAAGATCTCAGGGGGGAAAAGGCCTTAGGGGGGAAAGGGGGGAAAGGATCTCAACAGGGAGAGGGGTGAAAACATCTTAGGGAGGAAAAGGGAAAAAAACAGAGGGAGAAAAGGCCTTCGGGCGGAAAGGGGGAATGGATCTCAACAAAGAAAGGGGGGCAAAAATCTCAGAGGGGAAGGGGGCAAGGGGACAATTCCAAAGGGACGCAAATAAGAAAGCAGGCCTGTAATGTCGGCGGCCTGAGCCGGAGGCACTAAAATTGTCCTTTCTGTGAGCATTCGTTGCTTCCCCTCCCCATGACTACTTTGCCACAATCCAAACAGAATTCCGTTGGCCGCGCTTTGCGCGGCAACCAAAAACCCCAACACCCACCCCCAACCCCCCCCCCCCCCATACTTCCGACGACCATGTTTCGTGCCAACCCGCTTCCTTGGGTGGTTGGGTGAAACGCATCTGAGGACCCAGCATGAAGATGGACATCTTCCAGCTTTCGTAGAGCAAAAAGCAGCGATTGCCGCACCTACCCCAAATCCCACGGCAATGTCGGCAATGGTTGTGGGAGTTTGCGCCCGCTTCGCGCCAGTTTTGTCCTTGCCAAGTTCCTACAGCTCGGAGGTTGGTTCCAAGTTTGTAAAATCGGACATGGGTTGGGGCTGGCAGGATTTGAACCTGCAACCTGCAAGGTCGGGGCGCGCTGCTACTGTGCCACAGCCCCGTTCACAGCAGATGAGAAAGTCCTCCCTTTAAACGTATTCAAAATACACAAGGCGGTTCAGTTTTCTCGTTTGCTTAAGAATCAGAAATCGGGAACGTAGGTATGATGACACCCCCAGTGAGTCCAAGACCACACGCACCTGTGGGCAGAGCTGCAGTAGCTCTGGCAGCTCCGGCAGAGCGAAGAGCGCGATCTCCAGATGCAGCCCCGGGTTCAGCCGGCAGCACATCAGAAACGAAACCAGTCGGATGATGATGTTTGGGGGGTTGCTCAGAGGGGGGGCTTCAAGGGGGGCTTTTAGGGAGGCTTTAAGGGGGAGAATTAAGGGGGGGCTTAAGGGGGGCTTAAGGGGGGGGCTGAAGGGGGGCTTGGGCGGGGGGGGGGGTTAAGGGGGGCTGAAGGGGGGCTTAAAGGGGGGGCTAAAGGAGGGCTTGAGTTCCTGAGAATCAGCAAGTGCTTGGAGTCCTACATCCATGCATGGTTACTTGGCTGTGGGACAAAACCAATGGGATCCCATTTTGGTTGGTAGGTGAATTTACCACCCATTTTAGAACCTATTTTAGTGGGGATTGAATCGGATGTTCACTGGGGGTACGGGATTGTGACCCATGGCCAGATTCTCTTGGACTGAAAAGCGTTTCTGGGGCCTAAAGAGCTGGGTCGCGCAAGCAGAAGATCTAGCAACTTTTAGTTGGTTTCATTCGGAAAGCCCTTTCCAAAACGTTCAAGAGCCCAAGGACACACCAAACACCAGCCATGAGAAACTCTCGATTAGTTTCTTGCGACGGGGGGCAGCAAACCAAACTTGGAACGCTCCTGCTTGGGCGAAATGTTGAACATCAGCTTTGCTAAGACTATGCAACATAGACAGAAGTTCTGCATTTGAATCCAGAAAGCTTATCCCTCAACAAAACGTAACTGAGTGCCTCAAACCCGATGAATCAAAATAATTCACGACCCAAAAAAGGAGCTCCCTTTGTTGCCGTGCAGATGTGGAGCCGCCATAGTTTGCCCAACTGCAAACTTGCACTCTGCTGTAGCCGCGGAGCGGCCCGCGCGCAACAAAAATGCACATGGAACGAGTCAAAATGTCAAAACTGGGCACTTCGCGTTTGGTCTGTGGGGTGTGGTCTCAGAACACCAAAACAACTTCAACCATGCAACCAAGTGTCCTTAGTCTTGATACATAAGCTGATGAAATAAGTAATTTCTTGACTGTGGTCTTACTTGGCTGCTGTCTGCAACCAAACAAGCGCCACACCTGGCACCTATCGATGCTTAGCCAAGAACCTCTGGGACATGACCCTCATTGAGCGTCGCAAAATGTTTGAGACCTTAGAAAGCTAAGCACTCACATGAGCCACCTTCACAGCACCTCACTGCCATGGGCGATGACCCCCGTTAGAGGCTCCAGACAAGGTTGACCCCCCCCCCCAATTTTATCAGACAAAATTGGGTTAGTCCATCCTTATTGGAAAATAACATGAAATAGTCCAACTTTGACAGAAAACAAATTGACAAATCACGATTCATGTTGACCTCATTTTGCGGGATTGGTTTGAGCAGTCCAAGTTGGACAAAACGTACTTCATTTTCAATTTTGGATGAACATAGAGTCAGGGGGTCCAGCTCATGTTTATTTTTGCACACCCGCTTTTTCACAAAATACAGTCGGGGCGGTTCAACTCGGGTGGTTATTTTGGGCTCACCATGGTTTGATTGAAATCGCCATGGTTTCCGTAAGGTTTTGAACTAGATTTTGGTCTTGTGTTTCTCAAAATTGGGTTCGGACCGAATCCTCCACGCAGGCTTCGGTTTCCTTTTGGACCGCACTCCCGCCCCCCCTAAAGTTAACACGGTCCAACTCCACACTGAATATAGGTAGACTTCAACAAAATGCCATGTCCAAAATGTAGTTGCCGCAATCCAACATGTTCCAGGCCTTGAATGGACTTGAACAAAAAAAACACTTCCTGGAAAAGACGCGGGTTGCCTCGTGTTAATTTGAAATGAGTTCGGTCCAACTTTGAAGGGTTTTTCACAGAGGCCAAAATGAGCTTTAATGGAAAAAGGGGGCTGGACTAAAGTAAAATAGATGACTTATTTTAGGATCCGACCCGGCCCAACTTTACTTTGAGCCAACGGTGGCGATGGTTGGCTTCAGCTTTGGGCTTCAGCTGTACAAAGCCTTCGATCTCGATCTTCCACTCCGCGAAGCGGACGCATTGAAACCTTCCCGCCCGGAGTCTCCATGGCCTAATCCCATCTTGAAAGGGTCATGGGACTCCATGGAGACTCACCTCCTGAGTCTCAGTTGTTCAGTGACCCGGACCCCTTTTTGGGGCTTGGACCTTTTTTTGTGGGGCAGCCACCAAAGAAAAGGGAAAAAGGGTGCCGCTGAACAAGTGAGGAGTGGCCACAAAAAGGAGTGTCCCATGAGCCGTCCGCGTGTCCTGGCGAACAGAGGGCGCCAACCTCTTGGCAATGGTGCTAGCCTCGCGCAGCTCAAACCGGGCCCCGTGTCTCCGTACCAAGAAAACCCACCCCAAAAAGGGTACGAATAAGAGGTGGGGGGATATCACCCCCTGATGAAACGTGTTTAACCACCCCTAAAATTTAAACACTCGTAATTCAAGCAACCTCTTTTCAGCATACCTTCTGAGTAAACGCCATTCGCCCCACTCAGAGCATTGGAATCAAGATTCAGCCGGGTGAATCAGAATTACGGCCATGAGATGTTGTGAGCAGAAGAATCGAATGATGTTAATTGCTAGTACATTTTACAAACCCCGAGAAAAGGGGGGTTCCCGCCTTCATCCGCAAATCACTTAGTTGTGCTTCTTGCGACGTACTACCCACTGGGCGATTCAACAGTGTGCGTGTACTCATCCATATAGGGTCTGGGACGCATCGACGCAAACTCGCGGCACGTCAGATATGCCAGGATCGTATATGGCTGATGCTGTGGGAGACTGCGGGCTACTGACATCCGACAACTCCTACTAAACTATATACCAGCGCAATCCGTGGATTGTTGACCAACTGACCTAAACAGGAACTTTCAACCAAACCAACCGCTAAAGACAAACATTCTGCCAACCAAAAGATCATACACACGTCCAGCGGGGGCTGCAGGCTCATGGCAAACGGCTTCACTTGCCAAAGCATCGGAACAAGCCAAAGCGAAGCACACACACACAACACCCATTGGACTCCATTGACGTCCATGGCTTCTGTTTTCTTTCTCGAGGGGAAAGGAGGCAAGGCGCTTTGGACTTGCTGGCTATATATAGCCTGTAGAGCTTCCGAGTAAGCTTGTTAGGCCCACCTTGATATCACAAACAAAGTTGCGAACCCCAGTGGGGTTCAGATACCACCATTAAAACAATGGGGGCTCATATAACCACCATTGTTTATCTAAGGATTGTCATCATCCAAATTGGGTCCCCTTGGGCCATTCTTTTCATGGGGGTGTTCGGAACCCTAGGGCCAGGTTTCGGACGAGCTGGAAAAGGGCCCCTACATCGCCCGCACATGCTGCGCCTCTCGCGCCAGTTTTGATCGCCCGAGGAGTAGCCGAGGGCTCGCATGGACCTCCTGCGATGAAACGAAAGCTATGAATCTGGAGTCACCTTACCTTTTGGGACGCTTTTGACAGGAAACATAGAAAACCAAAGCAACCCCCATTTTTTGTTGGGGTGGTCACTTTTCTAAACACACAACTTACCAGGGAAGCCCAACATTTTTGGAGGCCAAAAACACACCCAACTGAGTTCGTTATTATGTATGCGGCGGGAATTCACGTTCGTGAACCAGAGCCAGGGGTCGTGGGCCCCTGAAATTAGGGACTGGCATTGGCTCTTGGTCCAAACCTGTATGGAGGGTCCAATGATGCTTGGGGCAAAGGAACAACTGAAATGTAATAAAGGTGAGTAAAAAGGTAAGAAAGATAATGGAGTACTGAGTATCAAGTTAACCACACGTCAATGTAACACGAACACGGGGCATTGACTGGAACGCCCTTGTCACACGAAGGACTCACACAAATGGCATAGAGTAATCCGGAAGGGACCTCCGCGAGAAGAACCTCGAACTATACCCTTGAAGTACCAAGATTATTACGGCAAGTAAATGCAATCTTCGCTGGATCCATGTTTCAGTTCGCCAGCTCCAACCAAAAACACTCGCTGTTTGGGATGTGCCGAGTCTGCCAATGGCTCCTTGTCGGGCTTCAGGCCGGATGCGCGCTCCTAGCGCGGTCGCTTTCAGGACCCGGATCTCCATTCAAGACCAAAAACATCTTTCCTTTTAGACCGTGCCGGGAACATAGCCACCCGCACCGGTGTTTTGCAGGCCTTCGGTTTTTGTGCTTGAAATTCCATGGCCTTTTTAGACAACTCGGGAGCTCGAAAGTGAACCAACTCTTTAGTCCCGAGTGGATTGGCCAAACACAAGGCTGAAAACTGGTCGTTTGCCACTCAAATGGTCTTCGACAAGTTAAACGTCCAGGAACCCAGGAAGTGAGTCACTCCTGTGCTGCCCCCCCCCCCCGCCCGTTTTCCGGTGTCCCTTTACAAGCTTAAAGGCATTTGGGAAGACCAACCCTAGCCTGATGCCTCATGGGTGCGGCGGGCCACCTCTAACTGCACCCGTCACCCGTCCAGCAGCACTCCCTCGATGGTGATCTTGCTGATCTCCGCGCCTCCACCGAGCCCTCTAAAAAATCCTCGGGGAAATGTGGATATATCCGATGAATGCAGGATATGGTACGAATCCCAAAAAAGACACACCAAATGCGGTACACCAAAGGAAAGTACGCCAAATCCTGTTGACCTCAACTGCAGTACATCAAAGGAACCCCCGTATAGATGGTTCTGCCCGAAACTCCCTCTCTTGATCCGGACCGAAGTGCGTATGTCGACTGGCACTACTCAAAATTGCCGAAGAGCAGCTCATCATTCCCTTCCGGTGATGAATGTCTGCATCAAAGGTAGGTAATTGTGACTCAAGACTTGAGTGGCAGTTCCTCAGCAAATGGGAGGAAGGCTACGCCAAACACTTTGGCAAGCGAATGGGGTTCTCGGTGGGCTGCTTTTAGCACACCGAGATAGATGTGCGTTACAAAGCAAGGCATGCGTTGGCACATTTGGCACTTAAAACTCAATTGTCCGAAACCATGGAACATGGTTCTGTGTCCCTTTTCAATATCACCCTGCCAAAAGGAAAATTAATCTTGCAACACCCCCAAGGTCCCAACCCAAAAGGGAACCAAAACATGGGGTCCCAAGTTTGGACCCTCATGCCTGTGTTTTTTTTTTTTGACAGGATCGCCTGAAAGGGGCCAGCACAAGGACATGCATTCCCTTTCTACCCAAGCTCCCCCCAGCCAAAAAGAAAGAACAGAGTATGTTTGGCTAGTGTCTGTATCTAGCTGTCAAGTCTGAGGGGTGCGTGTTTGTTCAAGGGTACCCTTTTGGGGGTTGGCATGAGCGGACACCCTTGTGATGCTTGATTGTTCAACCAGCTTGGTAGGTTGTAACCATGGTTG
>CAUJNA010001269.1:537735-552735 GCA_963377175.1 Effrenium voratum | reverse complement strand
GAACCATACAGGGCCATCCACAAACGAGGAGTGACCGATACACGCAGAACTGTACCGATTTCGCTGGCTCATTCTCACCAACAGCGCATGTCCAGGGATTGAGCGCTAGGGCAATGTTCCCAGTGCTGAAACACGTCCCTGCAAAGAATTTGTTCCCGGTGCGCTTTCTTGATGTATCGATTGGCTAGACACGCAGCTCCAGCGAGTCAAAAACATGAATCCTCAAACACAACAACACCTACTCGGATCCGAGCAAAACTAGCAATGGGGGTCAACAACAGGGTTCACCATCTTGAAAATTTGGAGGCAAGTCATTCTCGTGAACAGTTGACAGCGAGTTGAACAGCCCAGCTGGTTTATGCATAGTGTACAGGCATGCACAAACACTGCTGAATAGTTCGCACACACGCATATATAGTTATATGTGCAAAGCGGTCGAATAGAGCGTATATCATTGTATGTAAATGCGCGCGCGCAGGGTGTAGGATGCATGGGGCTGGCCAAATAGGAGAAACCCCATTCCCCGGCAAAGAGCACAGTGAATGGAGACAGGGCAACAATCAATCAAACGCAGCAAGCTATGCAGGTGTTGCCAAAAATGAAAGTGAAGGTGAGCATGTGTGTGTGTGTGTTTGTTTTCGCTTTAAGCCACGAAGCCGCCAACCCCAAAAACGTTTGCGTCCCTTTTACCCAAAGTCGCGAGCTCTCTGAGCCGGTGGCGCGCACAAACTGCGGCCGTTTCTGGGAGACCTCCACCTAAGTCGAAGCGAAAGGAGATGGGAACCGGAGTTACAAACCCGGTTGATTTTCCTGATCAAGGAGCAACACAAACAAACCCCCAAATCATTAATACTTCCTGGAGACCTGTTGGAAGGTGTAGACCCCCAAGTAGTGAAATCCAAATATAGAACGCACAAGATTGCAAAACAAAATATTTACCGTTGATCTTCCTGCTCAGCAGGGAATGAGGGAATGACCCCGAAAAAACTTTGCGGGCTTGCAATCTCATCTTGTTCCGAGGTGCTACCAGGATGGCTATTAGAACAGATATCTTCCACTTCGCACAGTTCTGGTCGCCCAGCATGTCGCCCTCTTTGCCCTACGTAATATCTAAGGTGAGGACTTTTGGAGTCCCAAAAAAACAGGACCCCCAAAAGAAAACAACAACCACCATTACTTCGCTTCGAGCAATGCCCACCCTCCACACTCACGAGCTTACTGCCGTGAACACGGTTGTCTGGATTCAAGCATGGTTTTCGAGTGGCTTGGGGCCTATGACTGCTCAACAAGCTTTGCGTTGAGAGCCTTATCCACCTGTCTGTGTGTCACACTCCACTTGTCTGCGAGCCGATCTCGAGAACTCAAACATCGGTTCCGTTAACAAAAGCCGAGCCCCTTCAAGAAAGAAACCCGACGGGGGATTAAACGAAGTTGCTTATTCACAGCTTAAAGCAGCACAAAAGCATCACCCTTTCCGAGCCTCAGGGCACATTCAAAACGCAAAGGCACCAACATGAAATGTAAAACCCAACTGTGCGCCGGGCGGGACATTAAGCAAAACCGGACTGGCGAGCTGCTCTGGCGGGATACTGGCGGGATCCACGGCGAATGCTGGCAAGCCGCTCCGGCTCGTCTGGCTGGCAAGCTACTCCGGCATACTCAGCGGTCGGCGGGATCCACTGGCGGGCTGCTCTGGTGGGATACTCGGCGGGATCCACTGCGAGCCGCTCTGGCGGGATACTTGGCGGGATCCACTGGCGAGCCGCTCTGGCGGGATCCTCGGCGGGATCCACTGGCGAGCCGCTCTGGCGGGATACTCGGCGGGATCCACTGGCGAGCAGCTCTGGCGGAACACTGGGATTGCGATGCTTCTACACCACGCCCCCACCCATATCCCGCCAGAGCAGCTCGCCAGTGGATTTCGTCGAGTATTTTGCCAGAGCTGCTCGCGGATTCCCACATAAAATCTAACAACCCCTTCCTGTCGGGAGGGCAACAAGCAAGGAGGGGCACTCTTAAAAAAGACACACACACACACCCACCTAACACCCATACCGCCCACTCACTTCCAGAGTTGGGCCAAAAAAAGTCCAAACTTGTGATGCACCGCAAAAATGGCAACCAAACCCAAAAAGTGACTAAAATCCCCGCACTCGGGACGTGAGCCATACCACGCGCTACCCGTTCGCCCAGTGCTGTGGGCAATGACCACGCAGCCACGTTTCCACTCCATCAGCCAAAGTTACCACATAGCCACGCCTGGATGGGGCAAAGCATCCTTCCTCAGATTCATCAGGCTGTGCCATCTCAAACACCTGCTGAGCAAATTCAAATTGCACTGCTTCTGCTGGTAGCCCCAATAGCTCCAGCATTGACTCCCACAGTGGAGCCCATCCAGCGCTTGAAGTTCGGAGGAAGAGGAAGTCCTGATGGTAGAGTATGTGGTTCTACAGGCTTTCCTGTGGTCAACAAGAACCTCTCAACAACCGGCAGAGCCATTGATGACGTCAAAGAAGGCCGATGGATGTGCGTTGCCCACCCAGCACAGGTTGACAACAGCGTCGCAGGAAGTTGAAGCTGAAGTCACCAGCTTCACAGAGCCCGCCCTGTGGGAGCGCTGCGCCAGCGACTTTCAACAGTGTCTGAGCGGGCACTTTCCAGGCTGCGTTCATTTTGCCACACTCCTGAATCTAGATGAAAGCTGTCGCTTCCTGAAGTACATGGGCCTGGCAGCGACTGGTAAAGGATTTGCCTTAAGACGAGGAACTCGTCGATCTACTCATCCTTTTTTTGTAGAAGTCCATGCGCTGCGCTTTGAGCTTGAAGATGCACTTGAGAAGGAAAACAGAATTGCGCGCTAATCTGGACAGAAAACAGCACCAGCCCAGTGTTGGTGGTTACCGATTTTTTGCAGAGCATGCTCTTGCCAGCGCTGTGCCAAGGGGGACTCAGCAAAATGACGCGACTAAACTCGCTGTCTGGTCTTTTCCTGCGGCGCGTCTTCCCCCGTTTCTTGTTTTGTTCTGTGCTTGTGTCACATAATCCACTCATGCAGCAATCTCCTGCGCCATCAGCGACGACCCCACTTCGGTTGTGGAGTTCCACAACCGCCTGATGAAGCTATGCTCCATTCCGTACAAATGCCTGATGCAAAAGGTCGCCGCCAAAGCCGGTAAGCAAGGGCCTGCTGGACAAAAGAGAGGCAAGCTTGAGGCGGCTGACGCCCAGAGGCTGCCGCACTTGGAAGAGCCCAGCGCAGGTGCTGCTGCCAAGAAACCGTGGCTAGCAAGTAGCCAGTCGCTCGGCTTCACGAACTGCTGACGCGGCTGCGCCATATATGACATATGACCAAAATGTCCTCGCTTGCTCGAAATGGATTGTGACTTGGCCTCATTTTGGGAGGCTTGAGGGGGTGGCTCACTTGCGCGAAATGGATTTGATTCTTGCGCGAAATGGATTTGATTTGGCCTCATATTGTTGGGAGGCTCGAGGGGTTGTGCTCGCTTGCGCGAAATGGGTTTGATTTGGCCTGATTTTTGGGAAGCTCGAGGGGTTGTGTCACTTGCGCGAAATGGATTTTGACTTGGCCTCATTTTTGGGAGGCTTGCGTCTTGCACGACATGGATTTGATTTGGCCTCAGTTTTGGGAAGCTCAACGGGTTGCGCTCACTTGCGCGAAATGGATTTGATTTGGCCTCAGTTTTGGGAAGCTCGAGGGGCTGCGCGACATGGATTTGACTTGGCCTCATTTTTGGGAGGCTTGAGGGGTTGTGCTCACTTGTGCGAAATGGATTTTGATTTGGCCTCAGCTTGGGAGGCTTGAGGGGTGTTCTCACTTGCACGAAATGGGTTTGATTTGTCCTGATTTTTGGGAGGCTCGAGGAGTTGTGCTCACTTGCGCGAAATGGATTTGATTGGTTTCATTTTTGGGAGGCTCGAGGGGTTGAGTTCACTTGCGTGAAATGGATTTGATTTGGCCTGTCTTTTTTGGGAAGCTCGAGCGGTTGTGCTCACTTGCGCGAAATGGATTTGATTTGGCACTTGCGCGAAATGGGTTTGATTTGGCTTCATGTTTGGAGGCTCGAGGGGTTGTGCTCACTTGTGCGAAATGGATTTTGACTTGGCCTCATTCTTGGGAGGCTTGAGGGTTTTGTGCCCACTTGCGCGAAATGGATTTGATTTGGCCTCAGTTTTGGGAGGCTTGACTTGCGCGAAAAGGGTTTGATCTGGCTTCATGGTTGGAGGCTCGAGGGGTTGTGCTCACTTGCGCGAAGTGGATTTGACTTGGCCTGATTTTTGGGAGGCTGCTCACTTGCGCG
Organism: Effrenium voratum; assembly: GCA_963377175.1. Lineage (NCBI taxonomy): Eukaryota > Dinophyceae > Suessiales > Symbiodiniaceae > Effrenium > Effrenium voratum. Next base: position 548,416 of record CAUJNA010001269.1, on the reverse strand, counting down.
AAATGGATTTTGACTTGGCCTGATTGAGGGAGGCTTGCGTCTTGCACGACATGGATTTGATTTGGCCTCAGTTTTGGGAAGCTCGACGGGTTGTGCTCACTTGCGCGAAGTGGATTTGACTTGGCCTGATCTTTGGGAGGCTGCTCACTTGCGCGAAATGGAGTTTGACTTGGCCTGATTGTGGGAGGCTTGAGGAAACTGCGGCTGCTCCCATAAAGAATTGCGGCTGCCTTGTTTGTGAGGTGGACCCTGAGTTGGCTTTGCCTTGTGGGAGGCTGCCGCTAGATGATAAAGCTTGTGCAATGGGCACTAAGTTGGTTTGCTTGAGGGGGTTGTTTACGAGCCCGGAAGCTTGGCTTGTCTGCCCTGGCATGTCTTGTGTTTGAACAAGACGTTTCTTGTGACATGGATGCTGATTTGGTTTGCTTCATTTTTGCAGGGATTTGTTTGTTTGTTGTGGTAAAAAGCGAGGTAGGTCAGGGCCACCGGCCCCGTCCGCCGCACTTGGGCTCGCAGAAAACAGAACCGTTAGACCTCGGAACCCCAATGCTCCGTCAACCTGTCAATCCGTTCGCCTGTCCAGTCCGCCCCCTCAACTTGTCTGCAGGTTGAGCACGTCGTGTCCGTCGGTCCAGCCTGACGAGGTCCGAAACCCGTCACCAATGAACCCCGGGTCGGGCCCGTTGAGTCGGGCTGGGCCCGTCAGGCCCGTCGGTCCCGTCGGGCCTGTGAACGGTGAGCGGCCGCTTCTCTGAAAAGCCTACAATTTCCACCAAGTACCCTAGGGGTTCAACCCACGAAAAGAAAAAAGACGACACCGAGTGAGCAACCCAGCCGTCGCCTCCCAACAAACCCGCCTCGGCGGCTGCGAAGCCCTGGCGCAGGCGCAGGCGCCGGCGCGCCTCTGCCAGCAGCGCCGGGTCCAAGGCGTCCTAGGCGCGATGGACTTCTTCCAATTTGCTCAAGCCCCCTGTGCAATAGTGACAGATTCCCTTTAAAACCAACTGGGCCGAAAAAAAAAATCTTAAGCAAATGGAAGATTTGGCGCCGGGGGGCGACAGAACCATCTACGAAATTGAAACGGCGGCCGCAACCATTGATGGCTGGGCTTGCCCCCTCCTAACCTTCATGCACACGGGTTTCGATTGTGACCCACATGCAGAAACCTCGGTGGCTTTCGGAAAACTCCCCTGCTAAAAGTGACTAACTTTTAGTGGGTTTAATGGAAAACCCAGTAGTTGGCAAAAAGTTAAAGTCCTAACATCCCTTGGCAAAATGCACCAAAGAGAAGACACCCCACCCCAAACAATGGATGTCTTCCTTTGGGAGAAATGCACCGCCCCCCAGAAAGATGGAGGAGAATTGGAGCAGGATGGAGGAGAATTGGAGCAGGATGGAGGAGGATGGAGGAGGATGGAGGAGGATGGAGGCGCACCAAGAAACGTGCGATCGCTGCGAGAGATGCAGGCAATGAGACATGGAATGACCCGGAAAAAAAGGCATCTCCGATTTGGCTGCTTTTATTCGGGGATCCCCAGGTTCACTCCCTCGTTCCCTGCTGAACACCTGCAACAAAATGGGGATGCGTTCCTTTTGGATACGTGAGTTTGGCTCGAAGAGGATGTAAAATGGTGGTGTTTCCCTTCAATAACCCGAAATTCATATCCACCAACCCTCCAAGCAAGGTGGTTCTTAAAGCTTGGACCGTGTTCCTGAAAAAGTGGAAGGGGTTAAGTGGGCCCTCGCCTTTTCGACAACAGCTTGCCGAGAGACAAGCTTCTTCTGCAGCTTCGCCAGTTTTGGACGTGTGGCCTGGCCGAGTGGCCGAGGGAAAAAAAGAAACGCCTCTGGGTCTAAAAAACGGCCATGACTAGAACCCACTTGGATTTACCACCAGTGGGTTGCAACCATGGATACTAGCCACCTAGGTCAGTTTTGGACCATCTAAGTAACTCAAGAGGTGCGTGTGACCCCGTTTCATCCTGAGCTGCTTTTTCAATCTTCATGGGGACTGCAACAAGTCTAAGTCATGCCGTGAGCCGTCACTGCCAACCTGGGCTTTCTTTGAGAGCACCTAGAGTGGTTCGAACGCCAGTGGCAAGGGGTCTGTATATACAAATATGTAGTATATATATATATATATATACACATATGATTGCACATCAAACAGAATGAAAAGGCCTGGGTGGGCTCGGGTTCCCATCTTGCTCCTGAAGGCTCAACAGAACGAAGCCGGGTCAACCTCCCTTCCCAATTGTCAGGGATTTTGTTGGAGCAAGGCTCCCGCTTTTTGGACCTATGGACATATATTGCAAATTCAAAAGAGCCCAAAGTAGCAACATGTCCAGGTCCTCCTAGAAGGGTAGTTAGCATACGGGTACCAACTTTCTTCTGTAGTCTATTTTAGTAGGGGAACCCTCCCCAAAAAAAGGGTAACAGGGCACTACTGGGGGACCTACATGTGCTAACTCAAACCACCAAAAAGGAACATAGTTTGCGACCACCACAGGAACAGACTCTGCGAACCCTCCTCTGAGCCGGGCCTTTGCTTCGATGGATGCGGCCACGCGCACGATTTCATCTTGCCTCAGGTGCTCCATGTGACGTGGTCGAAACTCATGCGGATGCGCCCAAGATGAGCAGATCAAACCCAACAGGGATCCTTACATTATACACCTGACCATTGCCTTGTAAATGGTGGTTCCCCTTTATTTTGGTGTTGAAAAAGCCATGTTTCAAATGAGCGACTCTATAAACCTCCCATGAATCCCTATGTCGTATCAAGTTGCTTACGCGCAAGCTTGCGCTTTCCTTACGCGACCCATGTTTTGGCTTACGCGGCAGTCAGACAGCATGTAAAGCTTACGCATCGCTTACGCGTCGGCGTTTTGAGCGTTTCCCCTCAAGAATTGCTTACGCGGGCTTCTTTTCCCGTGCAGCCGCCAGAGCTGTTGAAGATGATGTGGATGACTGTGTGGAAGAGATGACGAAGAACTACGCTCGCAAGCTTCAGCAGCTTGGTGTTGTTGTTTTTGCTGCAAATCAAGAAACAGGCTTTTGCGGTAGCGGCATCCATCACGAGGGCTAGCGGGGCAGCTGAGCTAGGCGAGCTTACGCGAACCTTACGCGCCTGCTTACGCGAGCTTACGCGCCCGCGCCCCTGTAGTTTTCCTAAATCAGCGGCTACTGAAGCCTTTGTTTGTCCTAGTGGAGGTTGCGACAGCACCTAGCATGAGCCCCAAGAGCTCCCAATCAAAGTTCTGCTGATTTTTTCTCCTAATGGTGCGCGCATGCGGTCTTAGACGTCTTCCTGCAGCCAAAGTCCTCCGGGCAAGTTGCCAAGCTCGACTAGGTTGCAGCACAAGCCACCAAAAAACGCATAAGCACATGTGGGACAACTCTTCCGAGCATGCTTACAAAGCTTACTAAGCAATCACGAAGAAGAGCTTACGCAGGTGCTTACGCAGCATGTTTCCTCAAAAAGTGCTTACGCCCGCTTACACCGTGCAGGCTTTGGCTTACGCGGGGCGTTGTTATGACACAACTCTTGCTTGGCATGTAACGGGGGGTTTTTAGAGCTGCTCAAATGGTTGCAAAATGTATCTTTTAAGGAGCCCGGCCCAAATTGCTCCCTTTGGGAGCATTGACCCAAACAGTGAACAAACACTCGCCCCTCGGAAGGGTGCTCTTCCCGAATTCCCATCCAAAGTGGTCCCGTGGAGTTGCCTGGGAATTGCCCCATGTGAGTCACAATCAAAACCTGGTACAAAAATGGCGGCTGGGACTGCCCCTTCTAATTAAGCTTCATCTACCCGGGTTTTGATTGTGGCTCATGTGATACCCAAGGCCTTCCGAAATGTTCCCCCAATTCCCACAAGCCTCAATAGTTCCTTCAATTTTGTTGCTGAAGTCCCCTGGAACAAACAATGGTCCAGTAGTGAAATTGATTCCCTCTAACAAAAAACCAACAGGGGAAAAAAAAAAACAAAAAACAAAAAACATTCCGTTCAGCAAACTGAAGGTTTCCCCATGTCAGACCGCCACGTCCCGAGATGGTATTGTATGCAAACTAGGTACCCCCTGAATGGTTGACTTCCTGTCAGGTTCCCTTTGAATCCGACCAAAAGTGGATTGCCCGACAAACACACGCCGATTTGACACAACTCACCTGATCACAAGACAAACTGCCATGTTGTCTGTCAGGTCTTGATCACAATGTCATGAGGCACATGATCTTGGTTAAGACTGTTAGAAATCATTGGAAGTGATTGGTGGGAACATCACTCAGTTGGAAGCCAGTTGGCCACAGAGCCAGCATAGTAGCAATCGTATGGGTGTGGGGCTGTTTTGAGGGTCCCCCAAAGAAATGGTGGCATTCCTTTTGGTGTCTCTTGAAAATAACAAAACAACTACCCTAAAAAAGGACACACTCACGTAAAACATTGGTTGGAGTTCAAATTATCAAGAGAACGGACACGAGCAGCACACTAGTGGACGTCACTGCGCCTGTATGCGCTTTCCGCACAGGCTGCACTGGTAGATTTGACACAGGATACACTTGCGTGGGCCAAACTGTTGCTTCCTCCCTCCCCTGAAGCCAGCTCTAGTGTATTGCTGAGGTCTCTCCCCAATTGCCAAAAGACCCATGTTTTTGTTTATCGCCAGTGTCACTTGGCTGCGCGCATGGAATTCCTCCTCGACTCTGAACAGCCAAAACAGCCTCCCCGGCTGTGGTTTGAAACCACACCCCAACATCCACCACAAGCCCGAGGAGAACCTCCCGAGAACCTCCCTCAGTTTCTAAGACCCATAGGGCTGTGGGTCAAAAAAAAACAATAAACTAATGGGATCCCATTTTGGTTGGTAGGTAAATTAAACACCAAAATTTGGGAACCTGTTTTAGTGGTTGGATTGAATCGGATGTTCACTGGGGGAACGAAACTTGGATTTTGACCCATGGCCCGTAATAGCTTCCGGCTGCTTTTTGGCTGTTTGAGCAAAAAATAATACGCCCTGGCGGCATGCCCAACAGCAGCCCAGCCCCCTAGAACCCTTGCAAAACCCTCCCAAGCCGCTCCGAACCACTCCGGAGCCGGGCAAGGGTCCCATAGCCTTCAGCTCTTGGCAACAGAAAACATAGGGAGCGCGCGTTCTGCCCCACAGCCAACAGCCTTTGAGCGAGGCAACGAAACAAGCAACGCTTGATGCTGAGCGGCTCAAACTTCAGGCCGCACTTTCTGCACATCCAGGAAGCTTGGCGAAAGGTCAGAAGGCAGGTGTGGCACACCTCAGTTTGCCGAGACGGGAGACTCAGATTCCCAGTGGGTTTCCATGGGGACAAAAGGGCATCCTTTTTTGCCTGGTTGACTTCAAAGGGGACCCCTTCCCCAAAAAAAGTAAGAACGGGCGCCTCTGGGCAACAGAGGATAGACTGCCACTCGTCTCATGCTCGAAAAGAAAACTGGGTGCAGTCTTTGGATCAGAATGCGACCGAAGGTATGAACCGCATTTGGGAGAACAGTCCTGATGATGCCTGCCACGGCCCACGCCCCTCAATCTACGGGCAACGCAACCTATGCGCATGTGTAGGTGTCACGTTCTGGCGGAGATGCCCTAAATGTCGCAAAAACAAGGCAAACCCTGTGAAATGCCCTGCAATTTTAGAAGTTGATGGTGTCCTGCAGCGTCAAGCGGTCACTTTTTTTGTTCAACTAAGGTGCAGGGTGGTTTTAAGATCTCAATTTCTCTCTTAGGCTCGCAGGGTCCAAAAGAAGCCCTCGCATCGCCAGCACCTGAAAGCCCTTCCGCCGTCGAGCCATGCCGGAGAGGGGCCCGGTGTGCGTGTGTACATCGGAAAACCCTTATACCAACCACTCAAAAGTTGGCTTGTAACTCGGAAAACCCTTACCAACCACTGAAAAGTTGAGCCTGAAGTGGTTCGCCAATTCATGGTGTGGTGAATTTGGGGATTCGGCCCCACGGCGCTTCGGGTGTTTTCAGCAAATTTTCCGAGGCGCCCAATGTGTTTCGGCCTGCTCGGGCTCCGGCTCCTGGCGTTTTTCTGCGTTTGGGCCAGGCGGGAGGGACCCCAACGAAGGCTGAGAGCTGGGCTACGTCCCGAGAAATGGCGTCGTTTTCTGGAGTTGGTACAAAAGCCAAAGGAGAACTAAGGACAAAGGTTGGACTTTTTCTCGGAGGCTGGGGGTGGGATCCTTCCTCCATGTTCCTTTTTGTGCGCACCCAAGGGGGGACACCAATAAAAACAACACGCTGCAGCCTTGCAAGGCACATCAAACAACCTCAAACAAGTGAGCAACTTTTAGAACCAGCGCGAGTAGAACCTGACACGCCCCTGGAAAAGCTGTTCCTAGACTTTCGGAAACAAATCTTCAGACAAGTATCACCGGCCACATGAATGGCTCTCACACATAAAGTCTTACCTCACCGGCTGGCTGCAACATTTGCAAGCACAACACGTTTCAGATCAAACAATCACCGCTGCACCTGGGCATCCAAATGATGTGCGTTGAACATGTCGAACTGACTTGACTGTGTTGGTAGGAAATTCAAGTCACTAAGGTTTCAGGACAAGCTCCCGACTCCCTACACATTCTGACGGATCTTTGACATCGAAATCCAGTTGAGGAGCCTCCAGCATCCATTGATTCGGGTTCTACCAAGCTGGCAGCTAATATGGAACCTCACACATAAAGTACAAAATGTAAAACCACCTTTTAAAACCAAAACAATCCGCATGAAACCGACAACGAAAGCCCTGTGCTCCCTTACATGAACACCAAGGGGCGTTGTGCTCAATCCCGTTTGACCTGAAGAGTGTTGACTGGACGAAAATTATCTTTTGGGCCTTTACTTGAAACTCAAGATGGGGCCCACCAACAACACTCAACGGTAAAGTTAGGTAGTTAAAACTTGGGGGTCTGAAATCGCCAAACAGGTTCTCCAGCTTGCCACCCCAACAGCTATGCTGGCTGGCAACTGGAACATCTGGTTGGTAAGTGGGTAAATGGTTATCCCCTCGTTTGCTCGTCCCCTAAGGCAGCACAAACCGAATCTTTCAGCTTGCCAATCCAACAGCTATGCTGGCTGGCTGATTGGAAAACCTGGTTGGTAAGTGAATACATGGTCATGCCCTCGTTTGCTCCTCCCCTAAACCCAGGCAAGTCTTGGGCCCCTTTCGACCTATGGGCCCTTCCGAATCCGCTCCTCTGCCGTGCCTGGCAGTGGTTGCGGCTGGACTGGACCAAACCCAAGGCACAACCCCTTTTCAAAAGGGACAGGGTCACCAACATCCCCTTTCCCTTTAACGGGGTCACCTAGTTTAACTGGGACAGGGTCCCTTCAAAATGGACAGGGACAACCCATTGCAAAAGGGACAGGTTTAACTGGTCTGGGCTTTCGGAAGGTTTGGGAAAGGCGATTGGCTTCCTTCCTTTTGCCTAAAGCCACTTAAACGTGGGCTGAGGATTTATTGGCACCTAAGTTCAGGGATGGGCAACCCTATGCAGGACTCCCCAGCTAGTGCATCAGCGGCGGGAGAACAGCACGAGCAAGAAACAAACGTTGTTCCTTTAACTTGTGCTTTTCGGGAAATGAAGAGATGCCCTGAGCGTACCCGCTTTAGTCTCCTTTTCCCAGGCAGATCAAAGCGAAACCCCTGCAAGAAACTGACGGGCACTTAGACGCTCTTGTCGCGCCCTGTCTGTTTACCAATTTCCAACCATGCAGGTACGCACACGTCATGAGCGAATCAAGCCCACCAAATGCTGCATTCAGCAGCAAAGACATGGTGCTCCACATTTATCCTTAGCCTTTCAGCATGTCCGACCGTTTATGTTGATTGCCCAGCAAAAAAGGGGACGCATGTAAGCAACCTACAATATGATATCCAGTGTAGTCCCCTATTCCTCCCTCAATCTCTGATGATAGCATCGCGCATTCATGTAATTACGCGTGTGTTAGGCGTTCTACCTTTGAAGGGAAACCACCATGAAAACCACAGCCCAAATCCCTTTGACACATACCCAATGCCCGAGCCTGGCGTCTCACCTGGGCGCACATTGGGACCCACGAAACGGGCTCACATTGGGCTTTCCTTGTATGAACTCCCATCAAATGGAGCCATGACATATGAGTCTGCAAACGCGGGAACCTTGAAAGGCTGCGGCTTTGTTTGGCTTCCAGGCCATAAAGAGGGACCTGAAAGTCAACGAGTCCATAGTCGAGTGTCGCGGTCTCAGCCAGTTGGATGGTTCTTGTGGAATGCCTCTTTAGTCATATTGTGGATGGAATTTCCTTACACTGTCAGGATTCGGAGAGTGGCAACCGGCCTCTGGTTACCAAAAGTGGCTGCCACGAAGCCGAAAAAGCGAGCGGGCAGCTTCTGCTCCATGTTGCGTGGTTCTTACAGAGTGATGGTCTGCAATCTGCCGCTGAAAACACGAAGTGGCACGGGGATTCAACAACAGTGGTTCACAACTGTTCCACAATGCTTCGAAGGGATGCAGGGTGGCTTTGCACCCGGGCACCGACGCTTTCTGTAGTTGATTGTGAAGGGACCAGGTAAATGTTCTGGTGAGTGCAGTCGGATGGCACAATTGCCCCATGCTGGTTTCGTCATAAAGGGCGAAGGGAACCATCTACTCTTGCCCTGGTGCAATATGAAGGGCGAAATCAGAACTCATCATTGTCAACATCATGGCAACCCACTACTTGGCCCAAATATTACGAGTACACAGAAACATGATTGTGTGAGACACTTCGCGCACAGTATCTCGATATGCTTCCCTTGAAACCTTCCTCACAGGGAAGCTCATTCAGTTCACCAGCCGGGGAAAACAACAAAGAACAAAAACTCGAAACATGGAAGGTCATTCTTTTCAGCAGCTCATTCTTTTCACCAGCAAAGAACAAGTGATGGGTTCAACCCCAAAAAATGCCGAGAAAGAAAAAACAAACAAACAAACAAAAAAAATCAAGCGACGCGTTTACGAGGCGCGAGATGGAGTTCAAGCTGCCGCTTGGAGCGGCTAAGCCCCCGCGCCTCTTGGCGCGGAGTTGCCGATGGCTAAGGACCTCAGGCGACTCGAAACCCGGCAGGTGACGCGCGGGGGTTCGGTCAGACGTCCGGTCGGTGTCGGTTTTTTAAAACCTGAGGCCCATCCATCCATCCATCCATCCATCCATCCATCCATCCATCCATCCATCCATCCATCCATCCATCCATCCATCCATCCATCCATCCATCGGCAGAGCCACCAAGACCAAGAGAAGCAGCCCCACCAGCACAAAATAAGAAAAAATAGCGCCACTGGGCGAACTATGATGTTAAAATGTAACCCTTGGGAGTTGGTTGATGTCATTTTCTGGAGACGGTTTCGCTTGACCCGAGGATTTATCCTCGCATGGTGTGTTCATTGCTCGCCTCGCATGACCCACAGAGCACCGTCGGAAAAGCAAAGCTCAGCATGCAGAAACGTCTCTGAGATGCAGCAATTCCTAAGTGACAATCGAAATACTTCCAATGGGAAGGCATGTCGAAATGTTTCCAACATATCACATTCTTGCAGTGAGTTTCTCAATGTGTGTGGATACTTGAGCCAATTGGGCATCAATCGGAAAACTCTGCCTGACCCAAGACCTGATGGCTCAACAAACAGCCTATTCTGAGCCTTGCCGCCCTATGGGGGCGGCGGAACTAGGCTGGAGGCCATGCAATACGCCATTGGCCGCTTGTCAGGAAAAGGTGGCCGGGTTGATGATCAAATCGAAGCAGCCCATTTGTTCCCCCTCAGTTGCATGCTCCTATTCCAAGCACGGCGGTTGCTGGAACCATTGCTTTCAACAGGAAGCGCCAAGCCTAAGACCAGGACGACGGATGTTGCAGTGAGTCCTGGCTGTCACAAGCAAGCAAGAGCGACGGGCATGACATGCGCGCGTCACAGCGCGGCCGGGCCAAAGCAAAGTGCACCTGCCAACACGTTGTCCAGTGTACATGTACGGTTTGGATGAGCTTTCTGGACCCAATGCTTGAAAGTGTCAGAACAAACACAAAAAGGATACTCAAAACATACCTAACGGGGACAAGAAGGACATCCAACCAGTTTTGCAAAGCTTGGTGATGAAACGCCGCACCTGAAATCGAAGGCGTTCAATCTTTGTAGGAAGGTTCGGACCAAAATCGATATGAATGACTCTCATGGAATCGACATGGCACGGATAGAAATCAGGTCACAAGACCTGGGATAACGCGGCCGCGCCTCGCCCTCTACGACGAGTACGTAGGGCCTGCAGTCAATGGAAGGCACGGTGCAACGCGCAAGGGGTGCGCACAAAAGGCAAGATGCACGCACTGACTTTGACGTTCGGAAATACTCGTGCCTGCGGCGATTCATGAGAACAAATGATATCCGAGTAATTCTGAGCTGTCCACTGCTCTGTTGGCGCTGGTCTGACAAAGCGCTGCCGAGACAGACCTCAGTGATTGTCCGTGGGGCGCGCTGGGATTCACAGGCCCAACACCCCGTCGGTGAACACACCGCGCCTCCAACACAAGCACAAGCACTCAAACTCAGTAGGTGAATGCGTTAGTGGAACATGAGGTTGATAGTGCCTTTGAGATGCTGGTCATGAAGAAATCAAGCCTCAGAAGACATGACTAAAG
>CAUJNA010001269.1:487735-532735 GCA_963377175.1 Effrenium voratum | reverse complement strand
GCAGACACCAGAAGTGGGGCTTGCATTCGCAGCCGCATTTCGCCCGCCTCATCCGCGGCATCATGGGGCGAAGGGTCTCCTGTACGCGTTTTTGCGCGCGAAGCGCTCAAGCTAGGGACTTGAGTGACCGCCGAAGCTGGATACCTCGCTCCCAGCTACCCCTAAACACCCACACACACACACACACACCTGTGGGGAAGGTTCAAATTCACAAGAGTTGAATGGTGGAGGGCCATTTCCCACCGCGCCGCATCACCATGTTCCCATTGCTTCTCCCACAACGAAGCAGGATTGGATGTCATTCAGGCAGCACCATTGCATTGAGACAAGACCATTCAAACAGCACATCAATTGTGCTATCATTGCATGAAGACAACACCAATTGCAAATCATCCTTGTGTTGCAATTCTTTCCAACCTAGAAGTCTTTTCGAGAAGGGGTTGCTAAGACACTTGCAAAATATAATTTTGGCCCCGAAACCAAAGAAAGCGACCAATTTGCTCTACCCAAAAGTGATGTCATCATCTTTCAAAGGCTAAACCCCTGAAGATGATTCGCATGCCGATCCCCTCCTTGCCGCGTTTCGCAACCGCATCCATTGCGCGCTGGATGTTGCGGGAGTTCAACAGCAGCAACTGGCCGAAGGCTCAAGACTGCTGTAAGTGACACGTGCCAGGTGGTATAACATGGGTCTGCCTTACCCTCGCCCCCCAAAAACATGTTGTCAGTCGGTAGCCTCAAAAAATACAGACCCGCATTATGCGAAAAACAAATCGTCACTTTTGGAACTTCGGCCAACTGACACGAAGTCCAATTTGCGTAATGCAATATTATCCGGGACTACACACCGGCGAGAGAACCAAACTGGTAAGGTACCTTCCCGTTGCCGTAAGCGGGGAGGTCCATCGGCGCCTTTTTTGGACGCTGAGAGAACCCAGGTCGACAGTCAATAAACGACCAATGAACAAATGGACATGTGGCACCCAAATGGCTTCGTGGCTTCCGTTGAGCTTCCCCACACCGTTCTTTCTTGGGAGTCAGCAAAGCTCCACATGGTGTTTTATATGGATTCAGCTGAAGCACAATTTTATACAGAATCATCGCACTTGTTGATATTTATATTTGCTAATATTCCCTGGAGGTTGCCTGAATAATCAAGGTCTTTGTAAACCACAAAGTACTCATCCAAACACCCAGCAGCAATTTGCCGATGCCCCGGCGCCGTCTTCAGGCACGGCCTACCTGAACTGCAGCTTTTGCTTGAGGGAAACCAAAAGGAAACCACCCGTTTTAGAGGGTCTCCTATATCGATACAACCCATTTGCTGGAAGGTTTCGCTAAATTTGGAAAACACATTGGCCGGTCTTCTGCCTTTGAAACCGACAAGGGACGACAAAAACAGTTCAAGCGTGAGCGCAAAGGCTAAATGCAGTCACAACCAGCTCCCTTGAAAGCCAACAGGAATTTCTCAAAACACGTTCACTTCGAAACCAACAGAGAATGAACACCAAAACAACATCAAATGAAAGTGCAATGGAAGAATAAGCAAGAAGTGCCAATCCAATTCAGCAGGCAGCTTGATGGGATCTGTACATGGTTGTGGACAAACAGCGCTTTCTTTCCGTGATGACAGAGTGGTTTTCGTTCCCACAATGCATCACTTTCAAGGCGGTTCCCTTGGTATCACAGAACCTGGTCCTACCCGAAGCCCAGAAGGACAACTCGGCGCCTCCATTTCCACGATCTTCTCGATCAATTCCTGACAAGCTCTGTGCCTGTATTTGTACCTTTCCATCTGAGGCTCGAGGGTGGATAAAGAGTACGCGGTAGAAACCAGCACCCTCCAAGGTTGGTCCATTTGTACCTGAAGTGCCCTTTCGTGAGCCATTTTGGGTACCAATTAATGTTAGGTTGCGAATAATAAATGGGGAGTCAATACAAAAAAACTACAATCCCAAAATTATTCACACCCCTGAAAAGCAAAAGGGGGAGTTAATACACAAAAGTGTTTGTGAGGGGCAAAAAATCCGTAAAAATGTTCCCCCAAAAAAAGTTTGATAATTAATCCCTAGTTCAGTGCAACTCCTGTCTCTCTCTGCCCCGCCCGCCCCCCCCCAACCTACCACCACCACCCTACCTTTCCACCTTTGGTGTCTTGCCTGTCAGATGCAAGAAACAAGGAGATGATGATTGAAGTCCCTGAAAAGGAAGTTTAACTGAGGTCCCCAACAGCCAAATTCTTTATGACAGCCCTTACTAAAAGTTGCACCCTGCCAAATTTTCAAGGGGGTAGTACAGGGAACACCCAGGAAGCCAATAATGAGATTTGTTTAAGGGGGTTAATTGAGAAAAGTTTTTTAGGACTGGGGCCAGGGATGCCTGCAAGGAAAAGGGCTTCCCTTTCCAAAGAACTACTGAGTCTCCCCAGAAAAGGAAGTTTCCTTTCCAAAGAACTACTGAGTCTCCCCAGAAAAGGAAGTTTAACTGAGGCCCCAACAGCCAAATTCTTTATGACAGCCCTTACTAAAAGTTGCACCCTGCCAAATTTTCAAGGGGGTAGTACAGGGAACACCCAGGAAGCCAATAATGAGATTTGTTTAAGGGGAGTTAATTGAGAAAAGTTTTTAGGACTGGGGCCAGGGAATACTGCAAGGAAAATTCCCTAAACTACAACCAAAGCCAACCAAACCAGAATACTAAACCAATACTAAACCAATTCTAAGCAGTACTAAGCCAGTCAGCAAGAATACTAAACCAATACTAAACCAATTCTAAACAGTACTAAGCCAGTCAACCAGAATACTAAACCAATACTAAACCAATTCTAAGCAGTACTAAGCCAGTCAGCAAGAATACTAAACCAATACTAAACCAATTCTAAGCAATACTTACTGGAATACTACTTAGGGAAGACCCGGTCTGACCCTCATTTTGTTTTTAGGGTTTCCTCTATTGACCCCCCCCCCATTTTGTTTGGGTGGGCGGGGGGGGGGGGGCCTTTATTATTGACTCCCCAACATTAACAACCCTTGGATGGTGCTGGAACTGATATTTGGGCTTTCCTTGCAATGGAAGGCAGAAGTATGACTTCATGTGTTCTGTTCAGAATCCACGGACAGAGACCAAACTTCGGCCCATTTCGAAACGAATGCTCGGCTGGGTTCAAACGTGAACAGTCTTTTCTCTACAACCTCCTGTTGATTACCGGAGCAAGACCATGCGTCTTGTATGAGCTAACTTACACAATGCGCTGCCTCTCTGCGAGAGCCGACGATCAATCCGATGCCTGTCCCTTTCAATGAGTCAAAACCTCACGTCTGGTTAAGCCGCTTCAGAAAGTAGTCAATATGGACCTCAACAAAAAGAGTTGGCTGAAACAATTCTTAAGTTAGGCCAGTTAGGCCGTGGACAAGTCAACGCACAGCATGTTTGTTTGCTTCCTTTACATTCTGTCACGCTGAAAGCCACTTCAAAGATCTTACCTCTCCTGGCAAACTCCCTTTCTGACTTCTCAAAATTCCCCTCACTGTGGAACAAAATACTTTCCTCTTGCAAGGGATACTTGGTGGCTTGACAGCCTGAACAAGTTATTCCATCTGCAGATTAACGTGGAAGTTCCGGGATCCGAAAACAATCCCAGGAAACTCTTGGGTTGCACCCCCCCCCTTCCGGGTGTATGGAAGTGTTTGTGTTTATTGGGAGCCCTGAGTGCAAGATCAAGGGAACATTCTGCGGATCAAACATATCGTAGAGACCAGGAGGGATCAAAAGACTCAGAGACCAAGGGAACCATGAAGTCAGGGGACCTGAACAATTGGGTGTTGATGCCCTGACTATGTTGTGTCTGATCCGGTGAATAGGTGCTTTTTGATGCTCATCCCGGGAGCCCTTTTGTGGACATCAAATTCGGTGCGGGTCCAACCACTTGAGGTGGCTCCTGGTTGAAATTCATTGCCATATGGCTGCGGCTCAAAAACCTTGGTACCAAAATGGCACCTTGGTAAACGGAACCAAAGACTAAAACCTGCGTAACCGTAGCTCTTTAATTTTGAGCCACACCCATATGCTTCAAGAGCAAACCAAAAGGACAACCACAACTTTTGTGGGGTAGTACCTCAACAGATTCCCCCTTCTTCCATTTGCTTAAGTCCCCCGGGACACAACAAAAAAAACATACTCCAGTAGTGATAGATTTCCTCCACAGCCAACAGGGGGAAATAAACATGTTCAATTCAGCAAATGGAAGCTTTGCCATACTGTGGAAGGACGAAATCCTGCACCACTTTGAAACCATGGTTGAAACCATTGCTTGTTGGTATTTACAGGGGAACCACCATTCCATCCACAGTAGCAAACTTTCAACATCCCAATCCCATGGGTGGTGAATTCACCTACCAACCAAAATGGGATCCCAAAACGATTTTGACAACAGCCATGATATCGATCTGGCAGTGCAATTCTCGTGACCTCAGGCGATCCTCGCGCTGCTCGGCGAAGGTCAGCATCCGATCCTCCGGATCCTGCACCTCTGCCTGCGGCGAGACTCACGTCCGTGAAATCCGGCCGAAACTCCCCAGGGCGGCTCTAAGCGCCAAATTTTTGTTAGAGGTTTAGTGGAAATCCCAGGTTGTTTCCAAACGCTTTTTGTGGGGGTTTACTGGAAATCCCATTTGCTTCCAAAAGCTCCAAGCGACTTGGTTACAACAACCAGGGCATCAACATGCCAACTGTACAGAGCCAATGCTTCCGCATTGGCACATTGAGCTCACAGCTCCATTTTTGAGAACGCTCAGAATGCAACCGCTTTCAATGGGCCAGCTGCTTCACAAAAGTGTCCTATTCGTTTCCCTACGCAATCACTGGGTGTTTCCTCTCCTGGTTCCTGGTTTGGGTCCCCATGTTGGACCCTTGGCGAGTAAACCAACCAGAAACCAAGCTAAATGAAGTTCGCTACGTGCTTGGTCTATAGGGAATAAACAGTACCCTGCTCATAGCCTCCCCTAAAAATTATGGCTTTCTGCTTCCTTGTCGCTTCCCTTCCCTTCCAAAAGGACCTCGACTCTGTTTTCCTGGACCCTACAATGGAACCATACAAAACGTAAGTTCACACACAAAGGCTCACTGAATCTTGATGTTCTCTCAAATGTCATTGGCCCCTTGCTCTTGTTTTCCAGCCTTGGTTCAAGCAGAGAAAGGTGAACACGTGCGTGCGTGTCTGCATCTGTGTGTGTGTGTGTGCGCGTTTGTTTGCTCGTTTCTTTGCTGGCTTCTTCTTTGTTGCTTTGTTTCCTTGGTTTGTTTGTTTATTTGCTTGTTTGTCGGTGTGTTTGCGTTTGTGTGTCTGGTTGCTTGCTTGCTTGCTTGCTTGCTTGCTGGTATGTTTGTTTGTTTCTTTGTATTTTTCTTTGCTTGTTTGATTGTTTTAGTTTGTTTGGTTGCTTGTTTGTTTGTTTGCTTGTTTCTTTGTAGTTTGTCTGTTGTTTGATTGATTGCTTTTTGTTTTTTTTTGTCTTTGTGCTTTTCTGGTTTCTGCTGTTATGTTCTGTTCTTTGCCTTTCTTTTCTTTTCTTCACTTCTTAGTCCAGTCTTTCTTTATGTCTTTCTTTCGTTAGTTCTTTCTTTCTTTACTTCATTCCTTCGTTCTTTCTTTCTTTATTTATTTATTTCTTTCTTTCTATCTTTGTGATGGCTTATTTGCTTGCTTGCTTGTGTGTTTGTTTGTTTGTGTGTGTTTCTGTGGGTGAGTGGGTGCGTGGGTGGATGGGTGGGTGAGTGGGTGCGTGCGTGCATCTGTGTGATTGCGCGGACGTGTGCGTGTGCGTATGCACGTGTGGCTGTGGGTGTGTCTCTGTGTGTGTGTAGGTCTGAGTGTGTGTGTGTGTGTCTTTGTATCTGTGTCTGCTTGTGTGTTTGTGTGCGTGTGTGTCTTTGTCTGTGTCTCTGTGTCTGCGTCTCTCAGTGCATCTGTGTGTGTGTGCTCTTCCTTTTGCTGCGTCTCTGTGTCCTTCCTTGAGGCCGCCTATGTTTCAGGCCGCTTGAAACAAGCTTAAACCAACCCAAACCCAAACCTCAAACAAAATTAAGCCAACCATACCAACCCACAAACCAACCCATTTCGTTTGGCCACCGCTTTGGATAAGTTGGGTCCAGAAATGCTGCTCCTATGATAAATGACATGACATTATTTATACACATTGACATGTAAACATAGTCTCTTCATTTGCTTCCGCTGAATTGGCTGCGCCTCAGGTGAAGCAGTGCGGCTGTTCGGTTTGACTAAAACCCTCAACCCGGCACGGCCCGGCACGGCCGATCCCACCTTCGCCTCGGCCTTGGCCTCAGCCGTGGCCGCCTCGGCCATGGACTGATCCAGTGCCACCTGCAAAGTCTGCGGCCCGCGGCTGGGGGGTGGGGTTGGGTTGGGTGGGGTGGGGTTGGGGGCGGGGGGGGGGGTTGGGGGGGGTTGGGGGGGGTTGGGGGGGTTGGGGGGGTTGGGGGGGTGGGGTTGGGTGGGGTTGGGTGGGGGGGCTGGGGTTGGGGGGGGTGGGGTTGGGGGGTGCGGTTAAACATGCAACCACAACAGGCTAACACCAATTCCGTTGGGTTTCCCTGGACCAGGTAGAATATCCAAAGAATCGCCATGAAGATCGCCATGGCATTCGAACTTCAAAAGAGCCGTGATGCGAAAGCAACTCAGTGACTCCCCGAAAAGGGGTCCTGATTTTTATAGGACACCCGTGATGTTGCAGGTGCGACTTGCTTCAAAAGCAGAAACACATACCTCGCCAACTCCCAAGTCGAGCAAACAGCAAACTATCGAAGCCAACTTACCAAGGCCAGCATGTGAGGGCTCACAGAAAGGTGACTGGTTCCTTGCAACTTTGCAACACGACACTTCGTTAAGCCCCGATGATGGGGGGACATCCATCATAGCCCAACACACGGCCTTAATGATAACCTCAGGATTACTACGTCCCTGCAAGCCTCCTGCAATCTACAATTGTGCAAACACATAGCGTTTGCCAGATTCACAAATCTGGAGTCAAGACCAGGGTTGACAAGTCTCTGAAGTTCCTTGACCCAGCCAACTTGCCTCACCTGTTTGTGCCACGCGAACCCCCCCCCCCTTGCCACCACAAAGCCCATCAGACCAGCCTCCCAGTCCGCAGGAGCCTGGGGGGCCAGTAGAGACCAACTTTTTCTGTAGTCTATTTTAGTAGGGGAACCTCCCCCAAAAAAGGGGTAAAAGGGCACTACTGGGGGACCTAGGTATTGTTTGGGCCAGACACCAGTAGGAGCTTGGTCAACCCAGTTCTTCCACTAGCGCCTTGAACCGTAACGAGAGCACAAGAATACGTACCACGCAGGCGCAAATCACAAAACACCAGCCCGCCAGATCATGCCTTAAACAGTCAGCGCCTCAGTTCCAAGAAGCATGACAGCGGTGTATTGAGTCCCTGAAATAACCTGTCGTCTTTCGATTTCCCTTTGAAAAGCATCCTCTCAGGTCCTCCACGTACAAGTCTTGCTTCTTGCTGCTGCATGTGTGTTTTGTTTTGCCGACCAGGGCTCGGAAGAAGGCCACACGGCAGTAACATGGGTATGGTCCCTCATGCGTATGCCCCCACCCTTTGAGAGGTCGGGCCAAGATCTTTCCAACAGCCCATGTATGTGACAGTCGGGACAAGCACATCGCCAAACACAAGGTCTGTTTGACAGGACAACTGACAACTCGGAATCCATCAAAATACATCTGTCCAATAGCCACTTCTTGCACTCACAACCTTTGTTCCAATCGAACTGGTCTTGTCGTCCTGTCAAAGTTTGCTTCAAACAAATGCTGCCTTGTCCAAACCCCCTTCCCCCCCTTTCGCGGCCTCATCTGGGTTGGCCTCTGCGCTGGTCGCACTGCTCACTTCCTCCTCTTCCTTGCTCTCGTCCTCCTCCTGCGAGGGCACTAGTCCAAACTCCAACGACCGATCAAAGCGCTCAGCCCAACTGGCGAGCTAAAACTCGAAAACGTTTCTTGAAAGGTCCCAAGATGTCCCAAGCTCAGGCGAGAACTCTGGTTCACCTAGCGCTTGAGACCCAAATTATCATTTGCTCCTGTGCTCATTGGTTTGCGACCTAGGCGTCTGGTTGCTTGCTCATTTGCTCCCCGACAGCCAGCTCAGTCAGAAGACCCCCGGCCTCGAGCTCGACTGCGATGTTTTGGATGGCCTGCAAGCGGGCATGGGCGAGGACTGGCTGAGAAACCCCCAGTGCTGCTTACGTGGCCCGTGAAGACTAATCTTCATAGCAGGCGAGAAAGTACATTCCTTTGGGCGAAGAAACTAGAGATGTGCATTTCCGTCCGCACGCGAGATAGGAGCTTGTGCTCCCCCATCCATCGCGCAGGGCATGCCTGGATCGCTCTGAGATCGCGCTGGGATCGCGCTGGGATCGAGGTGGGATCGGGCTGGGAATGCACGTTGTTGCGCTTCGCCCGCTCCTGGAATAGCAATAGGGAACGCTGACTGCTTGGGGCGTGCGGCCGCAAGCGACGCGTCAGCCGGCAATGTGGTCCTGCACATTGCTGGCCAGCACACCTGGCTGTGGCTCAAAAAACCAGCACCAAAATGGAACCCTGGGAAGTGGAAACATGGACCAAAACCTGCGGTTTGCCCCTCCTGTTTAATTTTGAGCCACACCCACCTGGGGATTGCTTTGGGCTGGTGGCTGGTTGAGTGCATGGATGGCTGGGCAGCCGGGCTCGCCTCCGAGTGGCTGGGCACGCGCGCCAGCTGCCACGTGTCTGGGGATGAGGTCGCCTGTTTGGGTCCACGGGTCCACTTAGGCCAAGAAGGCGAATCGCACGGACACGGCCAAAGCAGTTTCCGCCGTCTCTGAGCAACTTGCAAAGATGCCCTCCAAGTTATCCTGTGTACTGTCCTCTGTTTTTTTGCG
Organism: Effrenium voratum; assembly: GCA_963377175.1. Classification (NCBI taxonomy): domain Eukaryota; class Dinophyceae; order Suessiales; family Symbiodiniaceae; genus Effrenium; species Effrenium voratum. Next base: position 523,789 of record CAUJNA010001269.1, on the reverse strand, counting down.
AAACAAAGCCGTGCGCGCCACGGAGGCTCCCTGCAGATGTTCCGGACCGATTTGACGCGCGCCTTGATGGTATCCTGCATGCCTCTAGCATCGATCTTCTGCATCAGCCGCCCCTGCGCGATGTTCGGGTGCTGGACTAACCCAGTGATGCTCAGGCCTGTTGAACTTGAACATGATGTGTATATGCCGATGCTTCAACCAGTCCCCCCCCCCTGCGCAAAAAGGGCTGAGCTTCCTGCCGACCAATGCCCAACCAAAATGAAGGCGACCAACTAAAGAGCATCCAAAATTCGAGAGGGAAGCAACACTCAGTTGTTCAGTGACCCTGGAAAAATAGGGAACCCTTTTTGGGGAAGACCATTTTTAGTGGGGCAGCCACCAAAAAAAATGGGAAAAAGGGTGCCACTGAACAACTGAGAACAGTACATCACCAACGATGAACAAAGACATTTGGCTAGAAATGAGTTCCGGGACCGACAGGGGACAATCGAAATGGTTGGTTCCTCCTTGTTTTTAAATCACCCACACCTCATGCGAATGGATGTTTCGATCCTGGAGATGATCCAGTGACTCATGGCATCCACTCACGTCACTAGAGGGAGAGCTGACTAGCGAACTCACAATGGTGTACAGCTTCTAAAGCCATACTCTTTCTACATATGGCAACTCCTGGCCGTGAGGTCAATTACAAATGGGTTCGCAAACCTTCAATGTGGGACGAGCGGACGAGTCCCTTTCCTTAACAGCACCCATGTATATTTCTAAACTCACTTCCTGAGTGGATTGGTCCAGCAAAAGTTCGAAAGTTGAAAGTCCACAAACTCGGGAACTGAGTAAAGGAAAGCAAAAACAACTCATTTTACACTTCCACCCCATTTGGAGACAACCTCTGAAACGAAACACCCCCCCCCCCCACCTCCCCGGCCCCGCAAACACCTCCCCGTTTTTGCCCCGGCCGCGCGGCAGGAGGACAAAGCCATGCTCTCTTGGAGCTTTTCCACCTGAGCTCTGGAGATCTTCTGCGTTTTTGAGGGGAACCCACACGCGCACACGTATGGGTTTGTGTCAAAACAGGGGGACCCTAAGGCCATGGGTCAAAACCCAAGCTTCGTACCAGTGAACATCCGATTCAATCCCCGCTAGACTAAAATGGGTGGTGAATTCGCCGAAAACCCCCCAAAATGGTACTATTGGTTTTGACCCACAGCCTTATGGGTGTGTTTTTGAGGGTACACACGCACGCACACGCACACGCACACGCACACGCACACGCACACGCACACGCACACGCACACGCACACGCACACGCACACGCACACGCACACGCACACGCACACGCACACGCACACGCACACGCTCACGCACACGCACACGCACACGCATACGCGCACGCACGCACGCACGCACGCACGCACGCACGCACGCACGCACGCATGCACGCACGCACGCACGCACGCACGCACGCACACACGCACCCACACACACACACACACACACACACACACACACACACACACATGGGTTTGTGTCAAAACAGGGCGACCCCCCTAAAAACGGGTTGTTTTTTTGGCTTCCCTTTTTGGAAGGTTGGTCTAAAGGCAAAGCCCATGTTGGCAAACCGCTTGCTTTCATACCAATACTATCGTTCTTTGCAATACCGTCGAAGGACAAACAACCCTTTCGCACTAGCTGGGTGATGATCCCACAACTGGTGCAAAGTGGATTTCATCCAACGTACACTCATCTGCTGGATGCTTGAGAGGTCAGAAAAGTCGCTTGCTTCCCACTTACAAGAAGAAACAAATCAAACAATATGAGAATATATGAAACGAAAGCGACAGCACCGAGTCTGCCCTAAGGGGCCCAGAGGGCTTCCTGAGTTTGAGAATACACCCCAAATGAAACTCCTAATGGAGCCACTTGAGGTTCGACGTTTATTTCCAGAGCCCGAAAGCTGAATTCCCATCTAAACGATTCAATGGGGGAGCCTCGGGTGATTCTGAGGCAGGTGGAATTTGGCTCAACAGGTATAAACATCACCCCGAAAGCTCTCAAAACCAACCGAAAGATCAAATCGCTGGCAACAAAGCCACTGGAATTTGTTGATCGCACATCCTCGGGAAATTTAGCATTAAAACATTGCTCCCCCTTCCTGAAGAATTGATGGCTGAGTGAGCAAACATGGCCATGGGTCAAAACCAAATCGCACCCCCAGAGAACATCCGATTCAATCCCCACTAAAATCGTTTCTAAAATGGCTGGTGACATCACCTACCAACCAAAATGGGATCCCAAAACGGTTTTCACCCACAGCCACATCACCATCCCAGGGGAGAAATCGCGGAATCCGCTTGAGCCGTGGGCCTCTCGGAGCAGCTCATCCTGAAAAGAAAAGGCCGAGACCAAGCCCAAGGCCTTGCCGCTAGCCTGAGTTGACTGGCCAGGAGGAGCCCAATTCTGTAGATGGTTGGGAAATCCATTAATTTCGCACCGAACTCAGAAAACCTGGTTTCTGATTCGATTCCCCAACGTAAATACCAGCAAACAATGGTTTCAACCAGAATGATGATTCCCCTGTAAAATACCAACAAACAGTGGTTTCAACCACGGTTTCATTTCGTGGTGCTTGTCCGGATTTCGCAACCATCCACAGTATCTAGCCTGAGTTGACTGGCCAGGAGGAGTTCAAGGGTTCGGGCCTTCGAATGAAGAAACCAGCAAAGGTTTAAGAGTTTGACGAACTCAACAAGTGGGACAAGAGCGCTGCTTGCGTTTTGGGCCCAGCATGCTTTGCCTCAAGATGGGAACCTTAAGTTAGATGATTGAACCCCAAACAACCAAAGGATACCCAAACTTTGATTCTCCCATGCAGGGAATGATAAGGACCCCTACTGAGCCTGCTGCTACTGGCCACATCAAATACTCCTGCCCACTGGCAACATTAACCAATCCGTGGCAGCACTCCTTGACCAGGCAACTTCTGAGACAAGTGGCACTAATGCAGATGTGCTTTGGGAAAACAGGCATTGCACTCGTCCAACTTACAACTGCGCCATTCATGTTCACCCAAACACACCTCAAGGGATGCCTTACGAGCACTATCTGCAAACTTCTCCAGGACAAGCAAATTTAATGTGACAACCAGGTGACGACTCACCTGCACATTGACATGGAACCCGAAATGGAGTGCCCAGAAAGGGTACTATTCTAAACGCAGTGCCTTTTTGGGGATCCTTGTTAAGCCGCAGGGCAGGGACGCTCCCAGCTCCTGCTCCTTTTGCATCTTCGCCAGGTTTTCCATCATGCCTGCCTGGGATCCGCTATGGCCGCTCGGGAAGAAGCACAAAGCGCGTGGAAAAACGCGCACCGCACCCAAACCGACTATCACATTTGCAAGGGCTCCACAAAATCGGATGGCTGTGTGGAGTACTTAAATTGATCCTCCTGAAGTCATGGTCGTGGAAGCACACAAGATATGCCATTTGATAAAAAGGTAAAAGAAGGAATATGAACATACTATGCTTCTTCTTTATACATATTCTTATTTGTATCTCTAATTTAACTATGTTACAGAAGCAAATTCGTTTTTTTGCGGGCTCCATCCGAGCCTTACAGCTTGCAGGCCCGCCAAGCTAAAGCAGCCCTCGGGGTTGTGGACAACCACATAACTTCTGCAAGCTGCAAAGAAGCAATGACACGGCTGTAGATCCTAATGATACACACGTCACGCAGAGGCAGAAGCAGAAAACTCAAGAGATGCCAGCACGGCTGCAAATCAATGCGGCAAACAACGGAAAGCGCAAATGACACTCCGGAGGGCACCGTCCCCACGAATCATATTGAAAGGGTTAGGATAGCATCCGGCGAGAGTATCCTCCAATACAAACTTGTTTGGTTAACCTTTGACTTGCCTTTGGTTTACCTTTTGGCTTGCTTTGGGTCTGCCTTTGGTTTGCCTTTGGTTTACCTTTTGGCTTGCTTTGGGTCTGCCTTTGGTCTGCCTTTGGTTTGCGTTTGGTTAACCTTTGGTTTGCTTAACGTTTGCCTTTGGTTTGCATTTGCTTTCCTTTTGAGTTACCGTTGGTTTGCCTTTGGATTGCCTCTAGTTTACATTTGTTTTGCCTTTGGATCGCTTTTTGGTTTTGCTTTCGGGTTGCTTTTGGTTTGCGTTTGGTCAGCTTTTGGTTTGCTTCGGTTCGCTTTTGGTTTGCCTTAGGTCTACCTTTCGTTTCCTTTTGGTTTGCGTTTGGTGTACCTTGGGTTTACTTTTGGTTTGCCTTTGGTTTGCTTTTGGTTCACCTTTGGCTTGCCTTTGGTTTACTTTGCTTTGCTTTGGGCAGCTTTGGCCTGCTTTTGTTTGCTTTTGGCTTGCCTTTGGTTTGCTATTGGTTTGCCTTTTTTTCGCCATTGGTTTACCTTTGGATTGCTCTTGGCTTTCCTTTGGTTTCGTCTGGTTTACCTTCGGTTCTTGATTTGGGTTGAGCTTTTGCTTGCCTTTGGCTTCCCTTCGGGTTGCCTTTGGTTTGCCTTTGGTTTGCGCTTGGTTTGCTTTTGGGTTGCCTTTGGTTTAACCTGTGGCTTGCCATTGGTTTTCTTTTGGCGTGCTTTTGGCTGCTTTTGGTTTGCTATTGGTTTGCCTTTGGGTTGCTCTTGGCTTTCCTTTGGTTTCATTTGGGTTTACGTTTGGTTCTCCACTGGTTTGATTTTGCTTTGCTTTTGGTTTGGGTTTGGCTTGCGTTTTCTTTGCTTTTGGCTTGGGTTTGGTTCGCTTCTGGTTTGCGTTTGGTTTGCGCTTGGCTTTCCTTTGGGTTCGTTTTGGCTTACCTTTGGTTCGCCATTGGTTTTCCTTTGGTTTGCTTTCGGTTTGCCTTTGGATTGCCTCTTGTTTTCCTTTGGTTTGCGCTTGGTTTGCTTTTGGCTTGCCTTTGGCGGCTTTTGGTTTGCTATTGGTTTGCCTTTGGTTTGCTCTTGGCTTTCCTTTGGTTTCATTTTGCACATTACCTTTGGTTCGCCACTGATTTGCTTTTGCTTCGCTTTTGGTTTGGGTTTGGCTTGCTTTTGCTTGCTTTGGCTTTGGCTTCTGGTGTGCGATTGGTTTGCTCTTGGCTTTCCTTTGGCTTCTTTTTGGTTTACCTTTGGCTCGTAATTGGTTTTACCTTTGTTTAACTATTGGTCTGCCTTTGGATTGCTATTGGTTTACCTTGGTTTGCTTTTGGTTTCGCCTTTGGTCTGCTTTTGGATTACCTTTGGTTTGACTTTGAGTTGCTTTTGGTGTGCGTTTGGTCAGCTTTTGGTTTGCTTCGGTTCGCTTTTGGTTTGCCTTTGGTTTGCTTTTGGTCTGCATTAGGTTTATCTTTAGTTTATGTTTAGTTTGCCTTTTGTTTACCTTTGGATTGCTTTTAGTTCGCGTCTGGTTTGCCTTAGGTCTACCTTTCGTTTCCTTTTGGTTTGCGTTTGGTGTGCCTTAGGTTTACTTTTTGGTTTGCCTTTGGTTTGCTTTTGGTTCACCTTTGGTTTGCCCTTGGTTTACTTCGCATTGCTTTTGGGCAGCTTTGGCCTGCTTTGGCTTGCTTTTCGGTTTGCCTGTGGTTTGCCTTTGGTTCGCGTTTTGCCTTTGGTTTACCTTAGGTTTGCGTTTGGTTGGCTTTTTGTTTGAGGTTGGTTTGCTTTTGGTTTTCCTTTGGCTTGCTTTTGGCTTGCCTTTGGTTTGCTATTGGTTTGCCTTTTTTGCCATTGGTTTACCTTTGGTTTGCTCTCTCTTGGCTTTCCTTTGGTTTCGTCTTGGTTTACCTTTGGTTCTTCATTTGGGTTGAGCTTTTGCTTGCCTTTGGCTTACCTTTGGGTTGCTTTTGGTTTGCCTTTGGTTTGCCTCTTGTTTTGCTTTGGTTTGCGTTGGTTCTTTTGGCTTGCCTTTGGCTGCTTTTGGTTTGCCATTGGTTTGCCTTCGGTTTGCTCTTTTTACCTTTGGTTCGCCGCTGATTTAATTTGTTTGCTTTGCTTTTGGTTTGGGGTTGGCTTGCTTCTTCTTGCTGTTGACTTTAGTTTGGTTCGCTTCTGGTATGCGTTTGGTTTGCTCTTGGCTTTCCTTTGGTTTCGTTTTGGTTTACCTTTGGTTCGTAGTTGGTTTTGCCTTTGGATTGCTTTTGGTTGCCTTTGGTTTGCTATTGGTTTGCTTTTGGCTTGCCTTTGGTCTGCAACCGGTTTACCTTTGGATTGCCTTTGATTTGCCTTTGGTCTGCTTTTGGCTTACCTTTGGATTGACTTTGGTTTGCTTTTGGCTTGCTTTTGGTCAGCTTTTGGTGAGCTTCGGATTGCTTTTGGTCTGCGTTTGGTTTGCTGTTGGTCTGCCTTTGGTTTGCGTCCGATTGCTTTTGGTTTGCCCTTGGTTTGCTTTGGGTTTGGCTTTGGTTTGCGTTTGGGTAACCGTTTGTTTGCCTTTGGTGTGTTGTTGGTTTCCTTTGGCTTGTTTTTGGTTTGCTTTGGGTTGGCTTTTGCTTTGCCTTTGTTTTGCTATTGATTTGCCCTTGGCTTTCCTTTGGTTTCGTTTTGGTGTACCTTTGGTTCGCCATTGGCTTGCTTCTGGCTTGCTTTTGCTTTGCTTTTGGGTTGGGTTTGGCTCGATTTTTCTTTGCGCTATTGTTTGTTTTGCTTGGTTTTAGTTGGGTTTGACTTGTTTGTGGTTTGCCTTTGGTTAACTATTAGTCTTCCTTCGGATTGCTAAAGGTTTACCTTTGGTTTGCTTTTGGTTTTGCCTTTGGTCTGCTTTTGGTTTACCTTTGGATTGCCTTTGGATTGACTTTGGTTTGCTTTTGGGTTGCTTTTGGTCAGCTTTTGGTGTGCTTCGGCTTGCTTTTGGTCTGCACTTGGTTTGCGTTTGGTTTGCTTTTGGTCTGCCTTTGGTTTGCGTTGAATTGCTTTTCGTTTGCCCTTGGTTTGCTTTGGGTTTGGCTTTGGTTTGCGTTTGGATAACCGTTTGTTTGCCTTTGGTTTGCTGTTGGTTTCCTTTGGCTTGTTTCTTGTTTTGCTTTGGGTTGGTTTTTGCTCTGCCTTTGTTTTGCTTTTGGTTTGCCCTTGGTTTGCTTCTGGCTTGCTTTTGCTTTGCTTTTGGGTTTGGTCTGGCTTGTTTTTTCTTTGCTTTTAGCTTGGCTTTGGTTTGCTCCTGGTGTGCGTTTGGTTTGCTCTTGGCTTTCCTTTGGTTTCGTTGCGCTTCGCCGCTGGTTTGTTTTTGGCTTGCTTTTAGTTAGGTTTGACTTGTTTGTGGTTTGCCTTTGGTTACCGATTGGTCTGCCTTGGGGTTGCTATTGATTTACCTTTGGTTGGCTTTTGGTCTGCTTTTGGTTTACCTTTGGTTTGGCTTTGGTTTGCTTTTGGGTTGCTTTTGATCAGCTTTTGGTTTGCTTTGTTTTGGCTTTTGGTTTGCATTTGGTTTGCATGCGGTTTGCCTTCGGTTCGCTTTTGGTTTGCTTTTGGTTCACCTTTGGTTTGCCTTTGGCTTGCTTTTGGTTTGCCTGTCGTTTGCCTTTGGTTTGCTTTTTGCCTTTGGCTTACCGTTGGCTTGATCTTGGTTTGCCTTTGGTTTGCCTCTTGTTTTCCTTTGGTTTGCTTTTGGGTTGCTTTTAGTTTGCCTTTGGTTTTACCGCGGTTTGCCATTGGCTTGCTTTTGGCTTCTTGCGGTTTGGGTTTCGTTTGCTTTTGGTTTGCTCTTGGTGTACCTTGGTTTACTTATGGTTTGCCTTTGGTTCGTTGGGCCCGAGACAGAAGTCTCAACGAACCAAGAAACCCATGTAACTGCAACATCAAAGCCAGGAAAGGGCCACAACCCGCCAAGTTCGGAGACAGATGTCTCAACAAACCACCAAGCCGAAAGATGAACTCGAAGGAAGGCCAGGAAAAAGGAGTCTCAACTGACCAGCATCTGAAGGAGAGTGCTGAAGCACATCTGAATCAAACCGAATTTGGGGAAACAAATGCCCAAAACTCAACGCCGCGCAAACATCTATGCACGGAAATCCAAATCCACGAAGTGTCGAAGCAAGCTCTTCAATGCTCCACTGAATATGCAACGAAACATAAGGAAAAGGCAGTACTGAATACGGACACGAGAAATGCAGTGTGAGTAGCCTGTTTTATCACGAAGAGCTCCGCGCGAAACACCCTGGCATGTGTGGCCGCAAGACGACCAGCGCCGAGCAAACTCGTATACGCTCACGGAAATCGTAGACCAAACGGAGATGACGGACACGGAGAGCGCCGGCGCCATCGCGGCGGCCCTGCTGAGCTGGTCTTCAGCTTGTAATCCAGGCTCCGGATGTGACTACTTCCATACATGCACCGCACTTTGTCAGGGGGCTAGGCGGCCTTGATGTGATAAATCAGGATCGACACCGCCGTGCGCCAGACGGTCGCGTGACAGGCAAAAACAACGCCAGCGCAAATCCAGGAAGACTGCGGTAGCTAAATTTGCCGCGGCACGCCCATCTTGCCACATAAGGCTTGCCATTGCCAGAAGTGGTAATCCGTGGCTCCGATTCTGCAGCGCCTGCAGCTCTGCACCCACAGGCCACCGCAGCACACCTCTTCATGCATGAAACCGAGGTCGGCCAAGAGAGCTTAGCCAACGGCCACGCGGCCAAGAGACCCACCAAACAAGCCGCGAGCGTTCTGCTGGCCCAGGAGTTGCCGATGAGCACAACCTGTCCCACTTTGCGGATCTTACTCAAGAGCTCCGGACTGATCTGATGGTCCTGCTGCGCCGCGCTGCCGGCTGTGCTGGTCCGGAATGTTTATCACTCCTGCGCGCAAGTGGACAGACAATCAGGCAGCTGCCTAAACAGTCCTGCAGAATACAAAAGAACAAGGACAAGCAACCGATCCAATTGCCAAAAAAAGAACACATGCCTGCGGTGGATAATCAGGCAGGTGCCCGAAGTGTCCCACAGATAGCTTTGGGGCAAGAACTGGGCCAGGGGCAGTCTCGAGCCAAAAACCGCGGAAAGTTAATTGCATGCAGCAGGTTTAAAAAAACAAGAGCAGGAAGGCAGGCAACCTAGACTCCGTCTTGATGCCTGGGAATACGCGTGCTATCTATTCTTTGGCCGTGGCGTGATGCACAAGGTGCAAGGGCGCCTGCTGCCCCCACGAGTCATTCGTCAGGGGGTTGACATGGGCTGCGCTTTCTCGGTTTTCCTGTCTTGACGTTTTCCTCGTGTCATTTGCTTTGAAGGCTATGTGGATGACTGCACCATTGCAGGAGACATCACAGACGACCTCAGATGGGTGCGTGAAACTCGAGCCCTTTATGGCATGGTTTTTAGTGCGGGTTTTCAAGTTCTGGATTGATTGCTTCTGGGGTTTTCTACCGTTTGCGCCGCAGTGGACGGGAAAAACAGGCACAGTTTCCAAAAGCGTTTTAAATACCGCAGCGCATACTCGAGACTGGGTCCGCACCTTCAGCACCCCTTAAGCCCCCCCTTCGCCCAAAGGTGGTGGGCCCTTAATGGCATACTTTTGCGGGGGATTGGGACCGGCATGCAGTAGTTGGCAGGGATGCGAGGTGGGCAGTTAGCAGATTGGCAAGCTGGAGGGGAGTGCCCGCTGCGAATGCTTTACCTTGGGGAGTGCTCCTGCAGGGCCAAGACTGCCATTGTCACTAATGCGCAGCCTACCCAGTTAGGTCTTTCGCTCCGTTGCTCCATGGGCGGTTTCAGCTTGCGCCGGAAGGATGGCGTCGAATCCATGGTGATGCGGCATTGCAAGAGGCTGCCACCAAAGGCATGCACACGCTTGCAAAATCACTCCGTCTCGGTGCGTTCCACTTATGTGGGCTCCTTTGCTGTTAGCAGTGGGCTCACTGCCCTCTTGCGGAAAAACCGTCACCAGTCTTAACTCAGTGAGTAGGCTCTTCAGCCTTCCGTAGCCAATACAGAAATTGTCTAAGACCAAAAAACCTCTATTTTCTCAGTATATGTGTATAGTTCAGTCAGGCCCTCACACTGACAGCCCGCACGCACACTTTTCCACCACACATACACTAGCTCAAGGGCCCTAAGATCGAGCCGAGAGGATCGGCCACGAAGTTGCAGTGAAACACTAAGCCTGCTGTGTGTCGAAAAACCTTAAACACCAAACCAGCCAAAAAACAACACCCCCAAACAAGTGATCTGCCATGCGACGAACGCAACTCCATCTGATCTCCCGCAATAAGTTGGCATAGAGAAAGTTCGCAAGAACTTTCGAAAACCTGTTTGGCCAGCAAACATCAACACAAAGAGACCAAAAAGAAACGAATTGGATCCAATTCAAAACCTACCTCTAAAACGGTTTCAACAACACATGAAGCACAGCAAAACGCACAGCCCAGCTCACCATTCTGTACTTCTACACCTCGGCTTGGTGAATTGGCTGTGTATCTCGTGGCGCTCTTACTCTGCCATCTCGCCCGCAAAGCACACTCGGCAGGGACGAAGCTGACGTAGCCTTCCTGCAAATTGTCGAACTCCACAAGCTGGCTTAGCTTTCTGGAAACACTCTGCAGTTTTCCCAGCCACATGAGAAGATGTGTACTCCGCACTCACCCTTGGCCTCGTCTGATCCCTCTGTACCCCGTCATCTAGGCAATGATGGAACTTCGCACAGCAGCACCCAACAAGGATACCCGCAGTATCCTCTGAGCCAAACAAAAACTCGGACACTCACACAGCCCTTGGCAAAGCACAAATTCGCTCTACCAATCACCAGCAAGCATCAACTTCTTGATCCTCTGAAGGATCCACTCACACATCTGCGACGGATACATACCCTTTTGACTCTGAACCAAGTCAAAAGGCTCATGAGCCTCATGCATGCGCTCTACCTCTCAGCGCTTCTGCAAAACATGGCTTACTCGTAGAAAGCCACCACTCGCGATCCAAAACAAAACCAACACTGTTGTCAAAGCCCGCAGCGTTCACCACCCGGTTACACTCTCTCTCTTGCCACAGCTCATTGTGAAGCGGCCACTCCTGGACCACTCCAGCAACCTGACAAGCCGCTTTCAGCGGCTCCTCCAAACACTTCCACATCTTCTTGGTGATCTTCAAAAGCTCCACAAGTCTAGCTGTTGCGGCTTCTCCTCTGGCGGCTATCTGAAGCCTCTTGTGTCCAGACCCCCACGTGCACGGAGTAGAGATCCAAAAAACCACACGAACATTCCTGGCTTTGCAGCTCTGCAAGTTAACCATCATGGCTTTCTGCACATTCCCCTCAAAGAGATTCTCTCGCTCAGTCAGGCCAAAATAGCCCCATCCCAAGCTCACGGAGGCTGTCCGGAAAGAAGACTGAGGTCTGCAACAGACCTCAATGAACACTTTGTCCAAACTCCCCTCAGCCAGTTTCCTGCCAGCGCAACCCATTCCTCGGGCCAGTATCTCATGATACCCTCAGCCCGACATACGTCTTCAGGTCAAAGCCGCATCACTGTATTTGAAAACTTCACCATCTTCACTGCCTTCACCGTGGAGACCTTTACTAGCCAGCCCAAGAACACTTCACCTCCAAGTCCTTCGCGACAATCTCGTCCTCGGTAAAACCCGTCATCTTACTCAACTCCGCAAACCGGGCAGCTCCCAGCGGCTTCGTCAAAGCATCTGAAGTGTTCTCCTCTCCAGAAACCCACTCAGCTCGGACACAGCCTGCTTTCAAGTCACAGAAAGCCTATATCTGCACAACTCTTCTAAGCGCTAACGCGCACGCAAGCAACAACCCGCACCAGCGCTGACTCACATGGCTGGGAATGGGTGCCTGCTTTGTCGCTGTGTCGCACTCCCGAAATGCCCAGCCAGCACATTGGCCCAACGAAAACTGCCCCGCTGAAAATTGCCGGAATATTAGCAACGACCGGGGCCTCTCTGCAGAGCTTGCGCGGATGGAATCACAGTGTGTAGGATGTTCCAACAGGCGATGGCCTCGCCCAGTGCTTTCAATAGCCTCTTGTCTGTAGGTAACGAATGGAAAGCACGACTAAAGTAGTGAAAGGCGACAGACGCCAAAGTTACCTACTGAAGAAGCGAGCGCCCGCAGAAAGCGATAGCCAGTGAACGCCGAGCGCTAAAAGCATCCAAAAAAGACGCCTAAAATTTAGCCGTCTTTTTGAAGCCATTGCTCACACGAAAAAAGGATGCGTGGACACGCCAGGAAACAGCTCGAATCAGTCCAAAGGAGCACCTCGACACAGGCTCCTCGAACAAAAGATGAAGCCCAAGCATCAGCATCCCCAGCATCCCCGGCATCCCCAGCATCCCGCGTACTGGCTCAGCCGCCAGCACTCAGGTTTTTGCACAAAAATGCAGCGAGCGAGCAATTCCCGGACAGACACCCAAATTTTAGCCGTTTTTTTTTGGCGCGAAATTCTGCAAATCAGGCCGACCCGCCGACCCCTTGCCCCGCTCCCCCCCCCTGTGGTCCAACTCTCAACCGCTTCAAAGAAGCGCTTTCCGTCATCAGCGGCAGCAGCAGCGCTATACCCTGCAAGAAGGATATGAATCTGCTCGGCGGTGCTGGTGGCTGCATTCCGCAACCACATCCTTCCTTGATCCCTGTCGGATGTTGCTGCAAAACCCGGGCGTTTGGCAACCAAAACAAAAGGAAGAAAACAACATTCGAGGTACAACTTCACGGCGACTCCCTCCAATCCATGCTTCCAGATTCTCTATGGTGCCTCTGGTAAATAAGTATTGGTTTCATAATATTGGTAATTTCCTTTGACGTCAAATCTTGAGTAATTGGACGTATGTCAGTAGCGTATGGTAAACAAAGGACATCCGCCCAGAAACGGACTCAAATCATTGGTGACCTCGTTCAAGCCCTTTGCTTAAAACACATCGACGGCGTCTTGAAAGATGCATCGCCAATTCAATTGGCCAAGCTGCCGCTTGCTTGGCAAAGGCGTGGATGTCCACCGTTTCTTCTGGCCCTGATCCGATCACATTTGCAGGAAACGTGCGAAAGCCGGTCCCGCAGCTGGATGCTGGTTCTCGCTGTGTTGGACATGTGTCACTGTCTTGACTAGGCACTCTACCTAATGGAGGGAAGCTGCAACTCGCTTTGCCCACCCCTTGGCGCGGAGTTGTAGTTACAGGATATTACAGTCAAGGCGTCTGCCCCAAGATCCATATATGCGGCTGCTACACACCTTGCTGCTGAAAAAAAATATTGGGGGGGACGCCCTAAATCGGCTGCTTCCCTCTGCCAACAAGTCTGCCACCATCTGCCAAATGTTGCTTAGCGGCAAGTTGATGGGGCCAAGCTCGGGGCACCCTGAGTCACAATCAAAACTGGGTATGAAATTAATCTGCACCTCCCCAAACCTTGTAACGAACCAAGGGCGGCTTGGTTCTTATCTTCTGGCTGGGACCGCTGACCTTCACTTACCCCTTGTTTTTTCTTCTTCTTAAAAAAAGTGGCGACACAACAGGGTCTTCACCATGTGGCTCCCAACGAATTTCAAGCAACACCCCAAGGAACATCTTTCAAGCATACGCTAAGCTGTCTGGGACAAGACCCTTGCAACAATTCTTGGTACGTTGGCAAGCAATTTGGCTTCCGTAGCTTCAAAACCTTCATTAAACACTAATCGGCATGGACCAAGGCATCTAGCAACATTGTAGCCACCGCTGATCTATTTCAGAAAAAGAACGGCCTCCACACTGCAACCATGTGAACCAGCGACGATCTAAGGCTCACCTCCGAATTCAAGACCGCTCCAGGCTATCTCTCTAAAGGACTTCATGAACGCGGAGTACCAGAAACGACTTGAGTAGACGGGCAACAAGAGTCCATCCAAACTTCTCACCTTTACCACCAACATGGTCCAAACCTTAAAAGGGACTCTCGGGAAGCGACTCATTCGCCCGGACAGGATCGATCTCTCAGGTCCGCCTGGCGTCGTTTCCTCCTCCACGGCTTTGAAGATCTCCACGGCCTCTTCCAGCTCCACCTCCGGTAGCCTTGGGCGCTTGGGGTCGGAACCCCTACAATCCCCCCCCCAAAAAAAAAAGAGAAAAACAACCAACGACCAACTGGCACTCCAAACTGTTGCCTTTTTTGGGAAGCACAAGGATGAACCCCTACCTAGGTTCCTCCAGTAAAGAGGTTAGAACAAGTTGGTAGTCTATTTTAGTAGGGGGTTCCCCCCTCCCCTCAAAAACGGGTGAGAAAGGGCACTCTAAAGAAACGAAAAACGACAAACTGGCACTCCAAACTGTGGCTCTTTTTTTTGCCAGGCATCGCAGGTTGTCTAGAGCTGACATGCAGGATCGCATCTTGTGCCATGAAGCAACACTTCCTAAGGGACATGCGAACCCGCGAACCAATGAGCCCCATTGCATCACCGTGTTCACCCCACGACTGTGCGTCAAACCTCACCTCCTCGCGGAAAACAACTCTCATCCTTTAAGAACAGCTTACCAATATGCGCCTTTCAAAAGGGGGTGCCTTTTGGTCAAATCTAATAGTAGTAGTAGTAGTAGTAGTAGTAGTAGTAGGAGGTGATAGTAGTACTAGTAGTAGTAGGTGGTAGTAGTACTAGTAGAAGTATAGTAGTAGTAGTAGTAATAGTAGTAGTAGTAGTGGTAGTAGTACTAGCAGTAGTAAGTAGTAGTAGTAGTAGTAGTAGTAGTAGTAGTAGTAGTAGTAGTAGTAGTAGTAGTAGCAGCAGTAGTAGCAGCAGCAGTAGTACTAGTAGTAGTAAGTAGTAGTAGTAGTAGTAGTAGTAGTAGTAGTAGTAGTAGTAGTAGTAGTAGTAGTAGTAGTAGTAGTAGTAGTAGTAGTAGTAGTAGTAGTAGTAGTAGTAGTAGTAGTAGTAGTAGTAGTAGTAGTAGTAGTAGTAGTAGTAGTAGTAGGAGTAGTAGTAGTAGTAGTAGTAGCAGTAGTAGTTAGTAGTTAGTAGTAGTAGTAGTAGTAGTAGTAGTAGTAGTAGTAGTAGTAGTAGTAGTAGTAGTAGTAGTAGTAGTAGTAGTAGTAGTAGTAGAAGTAGTAGTAGTAGTAGTAGCAGTAGTAGTCGCAGTCGTAGTAGTAGTAGTAGTACTAGTAAAACCTGCATTGTGAAGGGGGTATGATTCGGGGTATGGTTCGGAGGTATGATTCGTGGTATGGTTCGGGGGTATGGTTCGCACAGGTCGAACTTCCATCCTTTACTAAACCTTGCGCACCTTAAAAAGGCACACACCCTTAGTCTCCTTTTGGACGCCAGCACGCCATGAGTGGCTTCTAAGTCAAAATGAACGGAAGTATTCCAAGCTTGTCTCCGCCTCGTTCGCCCAAAAGTTACCTCTGGCAAAAACATCTGAGCCATTCGCGCGTCGCCCTGCAGGAAGTCCGTGAGAGCTGCCAGCGATCCGCAACAAATGCGTGCCGAAAGGAGCAAGACGAACCGGGTCCCAAAGGGAGTTTGGCACATCTTCTTCATTTTTCGTGCCATGATCAAGAAATGATGGTGATAGCTGGCAAATGCCACCTTATTGACGGAAGACCATCCTGGCCAGGCCAAAGTTACCCATGGCGCGTCCCATTGGGCAAGGACAAAAAGGCTCGCATGAGGCCATCACAAGTTGCCAAGTGGTCATGCACAGGATTGGTGGGTTGGTGGTTCGGGGCAGCCCAGGTAGCCTGTACAAAACAGGGGTTCAAATCCCTAAATCACCAAACCACGAATTGAGGGGCTCCTGATTTTGGGCTGACTTTGCCGGCACTTGCATGGAGAAACGGAACAGAGTGCCACTCTGCGCACGAAGATGGACCTGGATGCCTCCGTTTGGGGATGTCCAAGCCATATCAAACGAGATGCGACGCTTGCGAGATATGGGCGTGGTTTGGTGAAAGGGAGTATCGAGTCGCAAGGGCTCTTGCGCATGAAACAAGCCACGGTTGGGCAAAGGAGCAGCTCCATTTGTGGGGCCTATGGCTGGTACGTGATCCCTGAGTTTCCCATGATTTTGGGTGACCCTAGATGGGGTTCCAACAGGTTTCTGGGCGCTACACGCAGACGCAGTGCGTCAGGTGCAAGCTGGAACCCATCTTTCACAACTCATTTCGGGTCTGCTTGTTGGTGCTCCCAAAGCCTTCGCCTTGCTCTTGACTTGGTCAAGCACAACTTGTGGGAGACACGCTCGCACCCAAGCGGAGACGGAGAGGAGCTCAAATTACACCCCCAACGCCAACCCCCCAGCGTGGGCAAACACAACTCACAACATCTGCAATGCCCTGGATCAAAACACAAAACTACAAGCGTACGAAAGATCAGTGGGGAAGGAATGCTCTTCCTTGTTGGCCTGGCATACTTCCCAAATTACTGGATACCAGAAGTCCAGAAGAATAACGTTTGAACAAAGGACAAATTTAAGAGGGAACAACGCCCACATTCAGCGTTGTACCCAAAAGGGAAACGGTCCAAAGGCAAAACACTGTTGGGGTAACCTTTTGTTTAAACGTATTTACACTCAGTATTGGCCAAATGATATATTTTTGCTTCACTGAGAAGACCTGGAAAAGCTGCTTGTCTCCATGGTAAACTTTATCTGATATGATGCTGTCTTTTTCCAATGCTGGATTGACTAAACTAACAAGGCTACCAGTCACTGCAATGATCTTCAAGATACAGTGGGATTCTCGTTCAGAAAGGCCACATCTACTTCTTGTTTCTGTTGCAGTAAGACGACAAAGAGGAAGCGGTCCAGCGCTGGGCTAACCTCCTGCTTTAAGTATGTTGAAACTCACTATATTTAACATAATATCCTTTCGCCGTTGGCTGGTGGCTTCAGTAATCACCTGCACTGGTGGTTTTGCCATTGGAGTACAACGCTGGTAAGGCAAATATTGTTTTGCCCTCGCCCCCTAAGAAGCAACCAGGGTTGGGCGAACCTCATGCTTTCAACATGTTGAAACTCACAATGGTTTCAATAATATCCTTTTGCTTCCCTAAGGGGTACCGGGTCTTGAAACAAACTCCGCACGCAAAGCAAACCCGGGAGCAAGGCCTTCCTCCAGCCGTTTCTGGGCGTTCTCCTTGTGCACCTGGAGCCAGATCTGCATCACCTCAGCGATGCATCGTGGCTGCGTTTCGGGTCGGAGGGGAAGCCAAAAGGAACACCCCGCTATTGACACATGGTTTCCTTGGGCTTCCCCTTAAACCAGATTTAAAAAATGGGACCT
Organism: Effrenium voratum; assembly: GCA_963377175.1. Lineage (NCBI taxonomy): Eukaryota > Dinophyceae > Suessiales > Symbiodiniaceae > Effrenium > Effrenium voratum. The sequence goes on along the minus strand of CAUJNA010001269.1, from coordinate 506,605 downwards.
GTCAGGCGTTTTGGTCCAAATCCCGAGATGTTGACACACGTCCTGGGAAACGATTGGGGATGCTGCTGAGCAAAAGCGGGAACCCACAAAACAACAAAAAATGGCTGAACCCATGAGGTGTCGTGGGTTTAAAAAAAGAAAAGGAAGCCTCCGAAAGGGTGTGGATGGAAAAGAAATTGCAAGAAGCTAAATATCTTGGAGCGGGGATAGGAGTTGTTCATGGCTCGAATCGCTCGACCTGAGCCCAGGCTGATGGGCGTTCTGACTTTCGCGACTCCCGCTTGATAGGATTCAGAGGTTGCGGGTTTCTCATGCGCTGCGGCTTGCATGGCTTTTACTCACTTGCTGAGTGGATGGCCCCAAAACAGTTCAAACTAATATCTACCACTCAAATGGTCCAAACCCAAAAAGTTTAAAGTTCATGAACTCAGGACGTAAGTTTAGGGGCAACCGAGCGTAGGAAGCTGGGCGCGGCGCCGTGTGGCTTTGCTTCACCTGGCGCAGGCGAAGCGCGGCTTGGGACCTTCGGCTTCATGACCCGAGGCTCAGTCTGGAAACCCACCCATGGACTTATTTGGCTGTGGGTCAAAACCAATGGTACCATTTTGGGGTAGGTGCACCACCCATTTTAGTCTATTTTAGTGGAGATTAAATTTTGGAGCCGTAGGAGGATCCGACGCCTACGGTGCTGACCAGAACTACCATGAACAAACCCCCGTCGGCCAGCAACATTTCATCCCAAAATCATTCCAGGGCGCGGTCTGGAGCTTAGAGCCGATGGACTTGTGGCTATTTAAGACATTATTATAAGGAGCTAAATAATTAGAAAGGTAAACTGAAACCAAAACCAATTTCGGCATGGAACCTGATTGGAGGTCAGACCATTCTTTCAAGGGGACCTTCGTCTAGCTTCCATATTGGTGCGAGGGACGAAATCCTGCACCACTTTGAAACCATGGGAAACCATTTGCTGTTGGTATTTACAGGGGAATCATCATTCCAGGGTTTCTTAGCTGGTGCCGGACTTCGTTCATCCACAGTATTAGTGGGAGGGAGGGTAAACAGCGCGCTTTGTCAAAACCAAAGAGTAGAACCCTTGGACTTTGGCCGACCGAACACCTTGCGCTCATGACTGGTCCATGGAGTCTCCCAAAATTGGCCGACCCCCTTTTCTTTGGATGCTCCAGAGCCGACTAAACTAAAATCCGTGTAAAGCACAGCACTTTGTGGTTGATTTCCATGCCCATGACATGAAATCGCAATTCTTAGGTTGTTCCCTTCACCATCAAAGGTACTAACAAATCAGGTCCAACTGGATTCCGCCGTCTCACAGAAAAGTGGCAACCTCAACCCCCCCCCTCGATTTGCTACAGCCATTCCGAGTTGGGGGTGATCTTTAACTCGGGACCCGAACCTGGGCATTCACCAGAACTCGGTGATTCATGTCCATCAACCACTCCACTGATGGCTCCAACTCTTAACATGTATGATGCCCTCTTGGCAAGGCCAAGGTCTAGGAAGGTGTAGGGAGGGGTGTCTGTTTGCCACCTTTGCGAGAAAAAAAGAGATACAAGGAAGCCACAAGCCATGCTTGCTGCGTCTCCTCAAAACCGAAAAGAAAAAAACAAAAAAATAACGCGGACCTGCTTCGTGGCGGAGAGGAACTCCTGCACCTTCCTGGCGTGGCTCTGGCCGAGAAAAATCCCAAAACGCAGGGGGAGCTTTTCGAGGATCCCTTGTTGAAAACACCCCCGGTTTCCTAGAGGAGCCAGCACCTGATCTTTTCTTGCTGGTGCGAGAGATGCAGGCAATGAGAGTTGTGGAATGACCTGATTTAAACCATCCAACTGGTGGCTTCCTTTAAAACTTTAAGGGGACCCCTGGGTTCATTCCCTCATTCCCTGCTGTGCACCAGCAAGTTTTGGTACTTCAAGGAAACTAACCCATTTTTTCCAGAATCCCTTGTTGAACCCCCCCTTTGCAGCATCTGATGGTTTAAACAACTTTGGGCTCGTAACGACTCCGACCCAGCTCAAAGTCTCCGTCCCTCCAGTTCCGAATCCCCAAGACCGGCGGTGGACGACCCAAAAGGGTCTCATATTGGGCTGCCTTCGAGGATTTCTCCGCCGGTGCCGTGTTCCCAAGCAAAGCTCAACCAGCGAATGGGCGGACTCCTCACAGACCAGTGGCCTAGGGAAATAAATTCATGCCCTCTCTTACTTGTTGCTATTGTGAGCGCTACCGAAACCCAACCAACTGTGTCTGAAAGCAACCCAATGGAGACTTTTTGCTTAAAGCGCGCCACCAAGACCCAATGGCAAAATGAAAGCAGCCCCAATGGAGGTCTGCGATCTAAGGACTCCTTCGATGGATCAATTAGGCCGCGCCCGGCTTCCAGTTGCGGCCAGCTCTGCCGTAGACCTCCTCCGTCTTGCCTCGACTCGTAAGGCCGATTTGGTGTGGGGCGAAGAAGGACAAGCGGGGGATTGAAATCCCAATGTATGCCAGCTACACTCACTCAGGCTTACATGGAAGCTCCCAGAAGGCCTCTGTAAATGGCACCAAGTCTTCCAAAGGGGTTGTGGGAGCTTCCATGTTAGCCTGGGGGAGGGTACCGTGGGAATGGGTAAACGTTGGCAGCCGAAACGGTCGCAGCCCGGCCATGCAGTCTTTCGGTACGCATTGCCAACCAACAGGTAACAAATGTCCTTTCAGCTCAGATACGTAATCCGTTCAGCTTTGAAGCATGCAAAAAGCAAGCAAGCAAGCAAGCAAGCAAGCAAGCAAGCAAGCAAGCAAGCAAGCAAGCAAGCAAGCAAGCAAGCAAGCAAGCAAGCAAGCAAGCAAGCAAGCAAGCAAGCAAGCAAGCAAGCAAGCAAGCAAGCAAGCAAGCAAGCAAGCAAGCAAGCAAGCAAGCAAGCAAGCAAGCAAGCAAGCAAGCAAGCAAGCAAGCAAGCAAGCAAGCCTCTGCGAGTCGACGTTTGCTAGCAAACACTTGAAAATGGCGCTTGGTTCATGGTTCATCGAACAACAATCTGTGACGCTTGTGTACTTCAGACAAACCAAAGTAAACTGGTCTTCAAACGGACATAGACATGGCCGTTTCTTTAGAAAAGGGATTCACAAAAGTCCTTTCTGCTTTCCTTGGAGACATAAGATGCCTCATTTGGGTATGCTTCAACAATAAAACTACACCCAGACGGTTCTTGCGTTGCTTTCCCTTAAACACGGCCCCCCAAAAAGGGTGCCTCTCAAACAGATGCCGCAGGTTCTGATGAAGCAGAACACACGGATGAGTTTGCCTGTTGCATGAAACACCTCACGAGTTCCCTCCAGCTTGTGCGGTTAACGTTGCATGAGTCATGTGAAAGGTAGACTGAAGCTGTCCACCAAACTTCACTTCCAAGTCTCTTTGTGGTTCACAAGCCTTACAAGATGGTCTAAAACCCCTGAGTTGACTTTCTCTAACCCCAAGTAACTAAAATGTCAAGTGACCATAGCAAATAGGGAGTCAAAAACAAGCCCCGTCCCGAGTGCCCAGCCCTCTGGCAGAAAAAGGGGGGGGACCATTTTGGGGTTGACCATTCTGATCGTAGTTGACCATTTGGACACATAGATGGCCCGGGCAAATGGAGTAACCCCATCTGAACCAATGCCACATATTTCGTACCAAACTACATAACCGAAAAAGGAGACCTGTCTGCAAATTTTACGTAACATGTCCAAAACCTGAACTAAGGAATCCCCAAACAAAGGATCTTTGCCATGAGCTCGTTTCACCCCAGAATCGGTGAGCTCGCCATAAAACAGGTAGACCTATGTGTCGAATTGATTTGTCGGACCAGGGATCCGACCCCAGCGTGCAAGGGCGCTGTTCTGCTCCAGGCGCTCCTAGTCTGGATCGACGGGATCACGGGTTGATCCAACCACTGTGATACAAGTAGGGGGTTAGTCCTTGAAGTATCACAGGGGTTACTTCCCACAGCCCTGGGATGGGTCATATTACTCAGGAATCTTCCCCTTGGGGGTTAGTCCCTGTGACCGGCCTCGTGATTTTACCAAAGTCAGCCCCTAAGTGATGGGTTAAAAAGAAACAACCCCCATGTTCTGACTTTGACAACCCTTAGAAACAATCAAAATAATGACCCCCAGTGTGATACAAGGGAATCTCTCCCTTTATGTGAGGGGTTAGTATTTGGGAAGCCCTTTCTGTTGTATCACAGAAGTGGTCACCCACAGCCCTGGGATCGACCCGAGGTCATATTTCAACTCACCACCTCGGCTTTGACAAGTGTCGCTGGGACGTGAAACATGTCTCCAAACAGTTCACCAAAGTTAGACCCACGAAATTGACATGGAAATCACAACATGAAACTGCCGTGCTTCATGCTTCCAAAGAGGGGGAGTGTAAGAGCTTCTCTCTCACCTGCTCAAACCGCCAAGAAAGAACCACCTCTTGGGCCTCTACGATTTACTCATGAGCAAAGCAGCAACGACTGGGCCCAATTCGCCAACCAAGGTGGACAATCATACAGGTCATATCTCGTCCACTTGTAGAAATGTCGCTACCTTTCCCTTGAGCTCCCTCGATGCAAAGGATGGGGGCACACGGTGTGGATATATCAATCCACGTGGTCCACGTCTCATGCGTAGGGAGTCCGTCTCCGCCCCAAATCGGGTCATCGGGAAATGGGCATCGCCTTTGCGGAGAACGCCATACAGACCTATGAGGCATGAACGCTTACCGGAAAAGTGGCCACACCAAACTCAGTGTAAGCATAGCCAACTCTAAAACCTTCCTAAACATTCCCAAGAAACTCTCAGGTGCCCCCAAATCAGGGCCAAGTGGCAAGCTGTATCAGATCCGTGCCCAAGCTGAATCAAATCATCCAATCGGGCTAGTGATGCCAGGGACGCAACATTCCACACTCGCCATGCTGAGCAACCAGCCAATCAACCAACGAATCACTCAACCAACCCACCCACCCACCCACCACCAGGTACCCACACGCCAACCCAACCGACCAAACCGACCAAACCGACCAAACCAACCAGCCAGACCCAAGAGGGCTAGGAACCACCGCAACTATGTTCCCTTGCCAAACAAGTGCAGCCTGTTGCTGGCTGCTGGGAAAACTGCGCACGTTCCCCAGGAGTCCAAAACATCCAGCCAAAGACCAAATACGTTGTCTTCGAAGGCTTCCCAGAATCCCGGTCCCCCTCCCCTCCCCTGCCCCTCAAAAAAAAAGCACACACACACACACCAACCAGATTAGAAGGTCGGACTTCAAGCGCGAGAAGTTGGCCAACATTTTCCCCATCTCCTGGAGGGGCCGCTTCATCTTGATGGAGGCCAGAACTGCCTCACGTCTCACCCCTTCAGTTCGCCTCTGGGCCTTGCAACCCTGGTGGATCCTTGACCTATCAGCTCCCCGCAACTGCCTTTTTTGGACAGTACTTGGCTTTTTGGACATGGGGAAACAGCAGGTGTTGGGGGGTGCTGGTCAAGTGTTCTATGCTGTTTGCTGCTTAGTGGGGAAATACAATCAGCTTCAAGGTCGAAACAGAAGACCCCACAAGTACAAGCCTCCGTGTTCTGGGCGGCTTTGGTTTGGTTCCAGCGAGGTCCGGGAATGCCTTGCTCAGGGAACTTATCCCGCGGGCCCCACGGCCTTCCAGACCGAGGCCTGAAAAGCAAACAGGGTGGGTCCAGATGGTCAACAGGGACCCTTGACATGGCAAGCCGCATTCAACGGCCCAGCGTTTTGGCACGCATCTGGGGCACAGTGTACAGGAACGCAGATGATTTATGATTTTGCGTCGTATTTAGCCGGCCCAAGGATATTAAGAATAAGGTTTGGTTGGACCCCAACAACATTCCCCTTGACACGAATTGGCAAACTTCGGCGTGAAGTGCCCCATCGTCATGAGGTTCGGTAGCTGTTTTGGGGAGAGACATCGCCTTGCTTCTTGTTTCAAAGCCAGCGGCAAATCCCCAACGGCTGAGGTAATTTGGGCAGATGCCCGATGACAAAGCTTGACCAAACTTAGGCCCCCATAAGCACAGCGTTTGCTGGACAACTTGCAACCCCGCATGGCAGACCTGACGGAGGCTGGGCCATGTGAGACAAATTATTCAGGAAGCGCTGCTTAAATGCAGTGTGCCTGAGGTTACGTTTGCTCATTCGACTGCCTGCTTGATTCGCAAAGTGCGGGCACATCGAAACTGCAGATTGAGGTGCTCTCCCGCAAATGGTAGATTTGAAAACCATTGCTTGACAAGACGAGCAAGGATACTGAGTTGAGTCTGGATCACTTGGCATCGTGGGAAATCCCGAATTGAACTTTCCATCCAACGTGTCCTCTCGTTCTCCTTTCAAGGCGCTACCTGAACCCGGAGAAATGTCCCCTCGCCCCAAAAGCAAATTGACTTCGAAGCAACCAAAAGGTGATGGAAAGAAACACTCCAAAAGGGACATGTCGTTCCCCTGAGCTGCCACGGATTGGCCCTGTATTGCCCAGGCACCCGCGTCCTCGAAAAGATGGCCCGCTTCTGGCATGGTTCGCACAGCCCACGCGGCGTTGGTTTCTAAACACAGGGGCTCGAAATTCGTAAATCCGGGTCTTCTATTTTGGTTCTTGACCAACAGGGGCCCAGTTCGAGAAACTTCCTCCCTTTAAACTATCCAAAGGGTCAACTGTTGTGCGGCCTCGCCCCCCTGTGTGCTGTGTTGCTGACCCCTGCCAAGAGCATCCGGCACGTGAGAGAATGCAAAACACGCGGTCGCAAACAGAAACGGGGGGTTTAGATCGGGGACCCCAAACTGGTGGCGTCCTTTTGGTTAGCAAACAAAAGCTGCCCAAACTTCAGCAATATATATATATATATATATTTATATATAAGCTTCAATCAAGCTGCCTCTCATTCATCCATGTGTTGGTATGAGTCAGTTTATCAACACGAGCAGACTCCATTGCAAAACCAACTGAGACTCCTTCCCAAACACTGAGCCTTTCAAGTTCGCTTTTTGGCCCGCACGCCCAGTCTGCACACTGCATCCAGGGCATGTGGTTTGCTTCCACGTGTCAAGATAAAGCAAGGCGGGAGGCCCATCCCCCGCTACTTATCCATCCCAACCGGACCATGAGGACTAACTGAAGCCAACCGCGTTTCCATGTTTGATCTCAACTGGCAACTCGAAGCCCTCAAACCGCAACTTGGAGCCACCTGTCCCTCTGCTTAGTTTCGATGCCCGAATGAAGCCGACGAGACACAGGAAGCTTCCCTTCCAAGCACAAGCCCCCCACACAGGGTTCTGCTTGATAATCAGTCAGGCTAATATCATTAAGAAAGTGAGATCAAATGCAGCGCCTATCTGTTCCCCGTTTGACGAGTACCAAGGCCTATTTGGCCGTGTCTTTGTAGGGGACCCCCCCAAAATGGAGGTTCTCATGTAAAACCACCAAAAAGGGGTACCCTCAAAACAAGACAAACTCATTTGTTGAAATCAAGGTGCCAGCCTGGTAATGCGAGATGGGTGGCCCTAAATTTGGATTCTAACACGAGGGGGGGATTCGCAAGATCTTTGACCTATACAAAGCAAAGCTTGTTGCTGACTAGTTGCAACTGGGAAACAACATATGTATACATATGTCCAAACAGTTCAACTTTTAATGGGCCACCGTGTTTGGGGTACTGGGATGGTGAACCCACGTCAGGCAAGTAGGTTGTCACCACTATCATAAGGAGACTAACCCCGCCCTGCTCTCACCATGGTTCCAGCGTTCTTACCTGACGTGGGTTGAACATCCCAAAATTTGGCACTCATACTCTGTGGGGGCAACGTGTCCCACAAGCTGTATGAACGCTTAAAGAAATTAAACATGCCAAGTACGTGGGAATGTGTCAAAATGTGCGGTTCCTTTGGAGGTAGTACGCTCAGGACAACACCCCCACATTGCCCTTTTTGTGGCTTGGGGGTCTAGCGGGAGCCCTCGAGTCTGAGTTTTCACGCCACCCGCCTCTGCAGGCGTGGTATCTTGCCGCCGGATGCGCTCCTGTGGATTGCACCATTCAAGTTGGAAAATGCTTGAAAATGGCTGATGAAACTGTGTTCGACCATGCAAAAAGGGAAAGTATAAGGCCTCATGGGGGACACCTTTTGGGTCATTGGTGAAAAGCGCTGCCTCCAAGGGTTTGGGGGGACGCACGAAAAAGGGTCAATGTGTGTGTGTGTGTGTGTGCGTGTGCGTGTGCGTGTGCGTGTGCGTGCGCGTGTGCGTGTGCGTGTGCGTGTGCGTGTGCGTGTGGGTGTGGGTGTGGGTGTGTGTGTGTGTGTGCGGAGTGACAGAATGCCCTGTCACCACCCTTTCGGTTTCTCAGCAGGGGGGCAGAGAGGACTTGCAAAGCTCTGCCCAACGAAGCTCTTTGCAAGCTCCTAGGATACGGAGTCTGATCAACTCCGCGTACCTGCGCAACTCGTGTGATTCAAAGTCCTCTTGGCCCGTTGGTTTTCTCGCTGTGTGTGCTTCATGTTGAACCTTGTAACGGTTTTCGCAGCTAGACGGAAACCAAGTGACTGCAAGCCGAACCTTCACCCACTCGAGACTCATCAGTTGTACTCGAGACTCATCAGTTGTACTCGAAACTCATCAGTTGTACTCGAAAGATTAGCACTCTCCATCTGGAGTTTAAGTGTGTACACCCCATTCGTGGGGAATCCTCGGGTGTACCCATTGTGTGACCCCGGGCCGGCTCTGTCGGAAAATTTGACCTCAACGTGCTTATCATAGAACAGCGGAATTTCACATTTAACCAGGAACGAGGTCTCACTAAAGGGAAGACAGCGGTCAGATCATAGAGACGTCTCACCATAGATGTTTGCTTGCCATTTGTTGGATTCGTTGATACCTTGCTGTTGCATGGATTTGCTTGTTGTCTGATACGTGTCTCTCAAGATGGAAGCGTGAAGATTGAGAGTCGATCGTGTACCCATGTCTCGACGTGATGATCGTGATAGATCCAGGACTCGGCGCAGACGTGATCGGAGTACTTCTCCTCAGGCTCGTAAAGCACACCGACGTGAACACAATGACCACCACGTCTCGGAAGGCATGGATTGGAACAACCTGGTGTCTTGGCAACACAATTCCGGCTACAACTCTGCCAACAATTTCCCGATGATGCCCACCAATTTTCAATCGACTCACAGCCCCACACAGCCATTCCAGCACCCAGCGATCAACTACATGATGCCGATCCCTCCAGACCCCACGCCAACGAAGTTCATGCCACCCGTGATGCCACCACCGGTCACTACTCCGCAACCTACACCGCCACCTGGACCTCCTGCGGCTCTACCGGTTCGCCCTCAGAAAGCCTGGCTTACACCATCGCCTGACTGGACGCCTGGAGATGGCATGTTTGATGTCAATCAGCTCTACAACTTTAGCCTGCCCATGACCGTTGCCAACACTCCGCATGGCAACCTGCGCGACATGTCAGGCATGGATATTCGTGACGTTCGCCTGGTTCAGGTTATTCATGGGGGCCTCACCAACTGGCTACTCCGACCGTTCGCACACGGCAGATTCGTGACGTGGAAAGGCTTTCGCACTCGCACCGAGGCCTTACTTTGGAGTACCTGTTCCAAACTACTACGACGATCACAGTCGATCAACCTGCTCACCCTGGAAAAGGACCTTGCCAACTCGCTGGGTCTCAACATCGATGACTTCAATCAGCGGATCAAGGTTCATGACCATTTGGCCAGCTTGGTACTTCAATTTCTTCAGCAACACCACGCCTCTCTCACACCTTCCACCCAGACAGATGACATGGTCAAGAAGTACAATGATCTAAATCGTGCGCATGAGCTGCTCCAGGCTCAGTATTCAGCATCGCTGCGCGCTTCGACCTCTCCCACGATGGCAAGCCAGAAAGATGATGCAGAGTTGGTTACACCGCCACCGGTCAACCACACACCATCCTCGTCACCTGCCAGCTCCCTTCCTACAGCCAGCGCAGCGGCCCTTGATGGCAAGTCGTTTGATAGCGCGGTGCAACCCCGGATCATTCAGTCTCTTCACGGAGTGTCGTCACCGCCGTCCAAGCCGGCGGCGTCACAACTGCTCACCATGCACAGCACGCCGGAAGAAGTTGTCAAGTACTACACATGGACCAGTGACCAGCCTCGCCTTTATCTCAAGCAATCACCCACAACCACGACTTTGACGTCACTGGTCAAGTGGGCCAATCACCCGTCCCGGCTCAACGGCAACAAGTCATTAGATTCCATGGCGACGCAGCTCCTTCAAGCGCGTCAACGCATGCCGAAAGGCGACGCACCTACTCTCGGGGCGATGGCGGCTTCGTGGGGACTGGAGCCCGGCTATCTTACCAAGCTCACTGAGAAGGCATTGAGTCACCTCATCGTGACCGCTCGCCTACTCAGCGGATGAGCAGGCATCTTAACGACCTTCGTTCTCTTATGAGCCTGGAGCGGCAAACATGTCACGGATGAGTCAAGGTTAAAACTCGTCCGTCATCTTTCTGCGTTGCGCCAGTTTGATCTTGTGCTTGATAGTTCTTGCATTGCCTTGTGTGTGATTGTCTGTGCAGCTTGTATCCATGTCGCCGCCTTATGGTAGATTTCATTGGTTGCATTTTCACCATGTTGGATGAGCTTCGCCGCTGTGGAATCTATGATGATGTTGCACAATGGCAGTCTCTGGACAACTTTTTACACTCGTTGACCATGTTCTCTACGTGCTGGCAATACTGCTTCCCTGGACTACCACCACCGTCGATTCCAGCTGATGAGTACGAATCAATCACACAACTACCGTGGTTGGGCCTCATTCTGGAAGTCTTAGTTGTGGTCCGGATTGCCCTTCAGATTCCGAATCACGCTATGTCACACTCTCAACACACTGTGGCCAACAGGTATGAGATTCATAGATGTCGGTGCACTGCCTATTTATTGATCAGTTTCTTACAACGTCTCATTTCCCAAGATCATGGCTACTTTCCGCCGTTCTTTGAAGTCCTTCACTTCTACAAGGCTTCTCTCTTGTGTGAAATCATGCACTCCACTTTTGCCGACACGCGACATCTTCGCTCATTGCGGGCACGATTTCCGGACCTCTATGACTTCATTCACGATCCAGGTCATCATCAACAACCGTGCGTCTACATCCGACTTTCCCCATGGCACACACCTTACTACGTTGGTGCGACTGATCAGGATGTTCTACGACGTGAACACTCACGCAGTCGCAAATTTCTACAACTACTTCGAGGACGTCATGCCTTCTTCGAACCCGCGCTTCACTACTGGAAGCGATCCAATACTTACTGGCTCTTCTGTGCTGTTCCGGTTGAGATCAAACTTCCCGTTTCCTCGGTTTGGGTCCAGGAAAGCAAATGGCAATACCTGCTACGCCCGCATTTGAATGCACCCTGGGTACACAGACTTCTGCGAAAGGTGGGCTTCCGGGAACACCTCGTTGATTTTCGACGTCACTCGTTGTCGTCTCCCACTTCCCTCGGCTTGCACAAACGCTTTCGACGACGACTACATCCGGATCTCCAACGGCAACTACGTCCCGACATGCTGGATGACATTCAGGCCCATTACTCTATTCTCTATCAGCTGGGATCCAATACAGGTGCATCGTTCCAAGCCATGCGTGACCTTCTGTCGGCAGCTTTCCCTCCTACTCAGCTTTACTACTTTCTGCGGCTCTCCGTCTTTGTCAACGAGCCCTTCCGCTCCAAGGCGCAGAAACTCCTCGCCCAGGTGTTACGCAAACGACAGCTACAATCACCCACCACTTTGACACAACTACTCCTACCGCCTCTACATGTCCGGAATTGGAAAGCTCTACTTGGCACATGGTTACAAAGCTGGATTGCTTCTCATCGTGATTTGTTTCCTTCCCTTTTCCTTCCAAAGATCCGGGTGGTGGAAACTCGCAGTGCCACGTTGGGCGACAAGATCTACAACTACCGCACATGGCAGCGCAGATGGACTCCTGAAACATCCTTTCCGTGTCGCTGTTTGGACATCGATGATCACCATATACACCGAGCACATGGACATGCTGTAATGGTTGATGAGTTTTCTCGCATCAATGCGGACATTGACATGGAAATCATGGCCGCATCAATGAAGGATCAGTACTTCGGTGATGTCGACTTATTACATCAACGTTTCACCACGCAACTTCGCAAACTTGCTCGTCGCTGGCATGTGCATGGTTCCAGTCTTCTTGTAGATCTGCAACCGGTTTTGACTCAGTTAATGGACACTCATCGAGCTAACCTTCAAGATCGTGCTTATTGGTCATCGACATCATTGCAGCGCACCGTGGCTTCTCTGTCATCCTGGGTTGTAATCCCTGCGGATCATTTCCCCTCCCGCGCACATGTGATTTGTCCGTCCCTGTTTGCCATACTGATGCGGAAGACCTTTTGCTCGGGAGATGTCTTTTCGCTTTGCCGTGAATCCGCAGCATCTTTTCGCTCTGAAGTGGTAACTACGGTACCTTCCCTCCTACGTCAGCGATATGCATGGGGACTTCGACTTCAAGCACCGTTGCCCACAGCTCGCATCCTTCCAAAGCCGACCAAGGACTGGCAGAAAGCACGACCCATCATTTCATTCTTTCGCACGTGGGCAGCTCCCTTCCTCACGGTCTTCGGCGCCCTCATATTTGAACTTACCAAAGCTACTTTTCCCGACATTGCAGGTCAACTTTCAGTACAAGAACTTGTCCAGCAGCTGTGGGAGTCGCTGTCAAAGGCAGATCCCGATGAATACATCCACCTGGTGTCACAAGACCTGTCAGGCTTCTTCACGTCCATTCCTACGGAACGATTCCACCAGGCACTACAAGTGCTTCTCCATCGGTACGATCAAGTTGTTGGCCTTCGCAGATCCTCTCAATGGTCAGTGTTCGAAGTAAAGTCTGATCATCGACGCCGTATGTTCAAAGGAAAATGGCGCCGTCAAACAAAGATCCCTCGAACTTTTCATGAACAAGATCTCCGGCACCTTCTGGACTTTGTCATTGACAACAGTCACTTCGAGATCAACGGATACTTGTTCCGCCAAGAACGGGGAGTCGCTATGGGATCACCAGCCGCGCCACCGCTCTGCAATTTGGTTGCCACGGTTGAGGATTTCTTCTGGCACCAGACAATGTGTTCTCTGCGTTTTCGCATGCCCGATATCGGTGTGATCTGGCATGAGCGCTACGTCGACAATCGTTTCATTCTGCTTCGTGATTCAGCCCCACACTCGCCCGTGCTCATGAATTTTCTTTCCCTGGAATTTTATCGCCCACCAGTGATGCTTGAGGTTCAACATGATGACAAAGTGCTGGGCTATCGATGTGATTCTTCTTCCAGAACTATTACACCACAGCTACCTGATCATCCCTCCCAAATCAAAGGAATTCGGAGTGCCAATGATCAGATGTTTACTTATTCTTCCTGGTCTTCTCGCTCCTGGCTCATCGTACGTGGTGCACAACCGGCGGTTCAGCAACAGCAAGGACTTAACGCTCTCAAGCGCCTTTATGAGGCCAAAGGTTTCGACCCCCACCTTCTCCGTGACGTTCGGCGTCGACTCGGGACAAAATCTGCATGTGAGCTTGTCATGTTGTTTCTTCTTGCACACACTTGTGATTGTTGTTGATGCATTGCGTTGTGTCTGCATGCAGCTGGCTCAGAACCATGGCGGAGTACACGGTCACCAGTCTCTTACGCTCAGACGGATCAGTGCAAACTACGAGCCGCGTGACGCTGGAGCACCTTCCCAACTTCATCAACGGCAATGAGATGCAAATGTTCATCCGGACACACGGACTAGCACACCAGCAAAGTGTACAATCCCACGGCCCATCCCGTGACGCTCCGGCACTTGGATCCGAGACCAACATCCGAGCGGTACGCAATCACACCGGACGGTCCCGTTCGCGCTCACCTAGATCCCGGCATTCCCGGATCAAGCTCACCCCAGGCCCACAGGGAAAGTCAGATGAGGAGGAGGACTGGGGTGAATGGAAAAGTGATGGGAGGCGTGCTCATAGTGATCAAAGGAGGCCCCGCTCGCCTCCGTTTCCTCCCGCTCAAGTCAGTCCATCCGAGAACCGCATTGTGCTGCTGCCTCTCTCAGTTCGACAGCATGTACCCGATTTGGGCAGTCATCGCTTCAAGCTGCGCACTGGTTGCCGGGTCGAGGAAATTGCCATCGTAGTGAATGATGTCCTTTACTACACCTTGCCCTCGATTGCCGCCTTAGTATTTCCTGAACCTGAGCTGTGGAAGAAATCGTGGGAGACGGTCTACAGGAGCCTCATGCCGCATCGCCGCAGCATCATCGAAGATGAGCAGCGGGTCAAGTCCATTTCGGAGTTTCCGTTTTCTCCGCCACCACATGGCGTCCCGGGACGTTGGACGGATCAAGTGGTCAGAGACATTTCTGACTACTTCCAGATCTCCCCGAAGTCACTGCCGCAGCAACTCATCGTACAGCTTGGCATTTGCGAAGAAAAATGGCCATATATCAGCAGGACTGCACGGACGTATCACCACTTCTCGACGGACAAAAAGCACTCCCAGAAGAACCTCTTCGGGATCATCTTCTCGTTTGAGCCACGCCGATTGCTGCCGGACAAGCATCGCACTCAGTCACAGTCGACGTTTTTCTGGTCCCACAACACCAATATGCAGGCGGCCATGAACATCCTACGTGATGAAGAGCTGATCAGACCCTCAAAATGGCAAGAACATCCTTCCCCCAATCGCGAATGCTCAAACTGGAACGAAGTCTGGTTGCCTCCGATGGGATTTTACTGCAGGGGCAGCCTCCATTCTCAAGAAGCGGCAATCCAATCAGCAGCGCAGTTCGCGGGAATTCGCACGGATCGCCCCGTGTGTATTGGTGGCACTGCACGTCTCCGGCAACAGCATTGCACCATACCCCGTGGCGGAGTGTACGCGGACATAGCTGCTTCCCATTACTATGACTGCATTCACGCCAAAGATGGCAGGTGGAAACTCCGATCATCGATTGCGGTGCCCAGCTACATGGGCATGTTCTGGTGAACGACTATGGCAATGCAGTCTGACACCCTTTTGCACAGGCCCACCGTGGTTTGTGCCCTGACTTTCATGGTGTACATCATGACGCTCCTCTTCCGGAAAAAGCGTATGGGGTTGCCTGAGGCGCATGTTGTGATTAAGTGTGTTGCATGCTTGTTGTGTTGCTTGCCGTCGCCGCATTTGAGTAGACTACCGATTGATTTGGCCCTCTCTGTCGCATCTTCACCTGCTTTGTGATGGATCATGGGGATCTTTTACGTGATTGTCGGCACATGCTGCTTGCCATTTCGTCGCAAATCAGTCTACTTCTGGCCGGACTGCAACGTCTGGAAGGCCAGCAGCGGCATCCACAGCCGCCACCACCGCCACCAGTTCCTGACGGCCATCCACCGCCGCTACCCCCGCCGTCTACGACGCCACCGCCCTTGCCGGCAACATCAGTCCGGCCAGATTACATGACAGCACCGGTCACTCTTGTGGCCACCTCGGACAACCGTACGGAGCACCCTGCTCACGTCCGCACGGTGAGTGTCAGTACTTCCTGGGAGCACAGACGGAGGAGAAGGTCCAGACATCGGGAGCCTCATCGGCGCCGATCTCGCAGTCATCACCGGCGGCTTCCTGGCCGTCCTGACGACGCGGTCCCGCCGCCATGCCTACACTCCGAAGTACCCGCCGGCAGTCAAGGCCATGCCGGCGTGTCGACCATCAGGTCTGTCGTATGAACGTTGACGGAACATCAGCGGCAAAAGGACCTCAGTATTTCGGCGCATGCATGTTTGCAAGCATCATGTCTTCGCAGTCCCGCAGCCTTACTTGCTTGATTTGTCCTTGCTGTTTGTTCAGTTGCCATGCAGTTGTCGACCGAGTTTGTGAATAACCTGGTGGCGGTACTCAATGTCCTTGCATCCCAAATTGCGACAGCTCTGGACACCCTGAACTTTGCCCTGATGACCGAGCGAAGCCATCCGTCAGACACCAGAGTGTCTCCCAGGGCACCACGGAACTCCAGACATGGGCTGCGCCCTCGCATCATCACGGAGCGCATTTCGTCTGACCGATCCCGCTCTCCCACTCGAATTCGAACCCGACCTTTGGACACGTCATCCACCTGGTATATACCGGCCTTGTCCCCGCCTCGTGCGGCACATCGGGATGCCGCTGACAACAATTCTGGTAGTCGGCCTGAATCGATGTTGGATCACCTGCCACCACCTCGACCGCTTGCTCCCTTAGCCCCACACGGCGGCCGAGAACCAGGACAGATGACGCCTACGACACCTGACTCGGATTCTGATGGCTCAGTGCGTCCACATCCAGGTGCCTCGTCGTTCCGACCGTCTCCTACGGTGGTTCATGGACCTCGGGAACTTCTACAAGAATTCACCATTGCGCTTCGCAATGCACACCGTGAACCTTTCACGGCATGGACACAGGGTGAGCTGGATGAGATGGTGCGACGGAAGAAAGACAAGGATTCCAGGCCCACCTACAAGACCATTGCTCGGTTCCTTCAGAAGCCCATTGAGGAAGTCAAGCAGGCATGGAAGGTCTATCAGCAACTTGAGGCTCGCGGCTAGGAACCCGGTCATCAAATGCAACAGCGACCACCGGAGGACTAAATGGTGGCCGTGGCGGCGTATTCGGCTAGCGCTGCGGGTTGTTGTGACGGTTGGGATTGTAGTCATTATTGATCACATGAAATTTGCTTGCTTGCACTTGACTGCCATTTTACCAGGGTAATATTGCTTGCCGTTGTGGGTGTTGCCGCTGACGTGAAGTGAATGTATGACTGAGTTGCTCAAATCATGTCGGAACAAGTCGTACAGACGTACATTACCTGGACCCATGGAGCGCAGCCGACGTGGTTACAATTTCACGGACCTGGAGCCCTGCTTGACAGACCCATTCGGCACACTACGTCACCTCCGCCCCCACCAAGTTTCCCACTGCTTCTTCCACCTCCGCCTCCGCCACCGCCACCACCACCGGTGATTCTACACCCACAGTTTATGCCCTCAGTACGGAGCCCCTCGATCTCAGCTCCTCGCGGACAATCTTGCCCTGCCACATCGAAATCGCAGCGCACACGTCGCTCGATCTACAGCACTGACCATTCCCGTGATGAAGACCTACGCAGTCCAGGGCGTTCATCCAAACGATCTCGGACAGCATCCGCTTCGGCACCGCGGAGATCTCGGCGGCCTTTCACAGTATTCCCCTCCAAACGTGCTGGCCGTCCATCGCTGTCCCCATCGGCAAATTGCAAGCATTACTGTCATGCAATCCTGCGCCATGGGCGGAAATGTCTTTCCCCTTGTGTTCGTAGACGACCAGGACATTACCATTGCAGGTGTGCGCGGCATCAACGGCGGTGAAGCTTAGGTGTCGTATATTACAAACCTCGCTGCTGTGTCTCACCTTGAGTTTGAAAAGTTGCCTTGCATTCCTTCAGCTGTGCGCGGTTGTCATTGCATGTGTGTCTTCGCCGCAGATTTTCGATTGCTTTTAGCGGCCGCGCGAGAGCTTGTCTTGCCGCTATGAACCCTCAATATTTCGAGTACCAGATCGACAGAGGAGTGGAATGGATTCGAATTTACTCACCGGGCACGTGGCGACCCGTTCCCGATGATGCTCCAGTGCTAGACCCACTCTACGCTTCCACGTATAGGGAGTGGCGCAGGTCATATCGCTTCCAAGTGTACTGGTCCGAAGACAGCACCGGAGGCACAACAACGGATCCCATAGTCACGCCCAGTTCGTATGTGTCCTACCACGTGTGGGAGTACCGAGACTGGCAAACACGAGGGTATCAACGACTTGGAGCTCCTGTACCAGCCATTGGACTCGCGATGCTCGTGAATGCAGACGCCAATTCCTCGGTGGGCTCATCGGTTCCGGATGGGGCGTGGCGAGAGCCGTCACCACCACCATTCTATGATCCTTGGAACGATTCGGAGTGACACTTGAGCAACATGTCGGATAAAATGACGCGGTTGTGCTTGCTTTGTATGCGATTCCATGTTGGGTTGTCTTGCTTGGTGTTGTGCGTTCCGTCTCCATGTGTTCGCCGCTTTCCTTTATGACTTCGAGCGGCTTGCCTGGTTGAAATGTTCAATTGTACAGTGTATGGCACAGCACGATGGGTCCTGCCTCGCTACTTTGACTACGACATCGTCAATGGCCCCGCGAACACGAGTGTAGAATGGATTCGGATCTATGTACCGGGTCCGTGGCATCCAGTCGCCGAGAACACCTTGGGACCAGCCCCGGATGACTCAACCACTTATCGGGAATGGCGCAAGGTTTACCACTTCGAAGTGTATTGGCCGAGGGATAGCACAGGCGGCACCAATACAGGTGCTGTTTCGCAGCCGGTATCTTATGCATCCTTCTATACTTGGCATTATAGAGACTGGGTCACCAGGGGATACCAACGACTGGGTCGCCCACACCCTAGCATTGCGCGGCCAGTTTTCGCTTCGGGCGCACCGGACCTCATGTACGCTGGATTGACCTCTTCATCGGCATCCTCCAACTCGGATGGTGGCTGATGCTCGTCCTCGCCTTCCTGGGGAGTCTGTTCAGTTCAATTCGATTCGGGAGATTGACTTCGATACCGGAGCCGTGCATTGCTGCAAAAGTGATTTCCTGCACCGTGGCTGTTGTTTCTCTTTCAGTCATTGTTGTCTGCAGCCGTACACCTATCAATTTGTCTTTCCGGGTTTGCGTTGTCATGCCGTGGCTAGAATGGTGTC
>CAUJNA010001269.1:340235-482735 GCA_963377175.1 Effrenium voratum | reverse complement strand
GCAACAGGGGGACTGTGTGTGTGTGTGAGGGAAACTTAAAGCAAAAAGATGCCATTGTCCATTGGCCGAACATTCGCAATGCCAGCCAGATGGTGCAGGTGCGTCCAAGAAAATGCAAGCCAAGAGGAACCCAACCTTTATTGAGGTCCCTTTTGCAGGAGACCCTGATTCGGAGAGACCCCAAATCAGCATGAAAGAACAATTCCAGCAAAAAACACACAAACCTATCATTCTCACACGCACCGAAGGGGGGAAGACATCAGCTGTAGAAACACATTCAGTGATCTTAGAACCCCGGCCACAACACACACAATCCACACCTGTGTTCGTTGTGTGTGTGTTTTTTGTGGGTACCCTTGTTCCCTTGAAACCCCCCACGTGTTCTTTTCTACCTATGGGCATGGGCAACATCATGTTGACCCCATATATATATATATAACAAAACAAAAACTGTGAATTATTAGGGGGTATCCCTGGGTTTGGGGAATCCTCAGTATTGGAAACCCGGCAACTCCCCTAACAAACTGGTTGGTTGATTGATATGATTTGATATGGGGTCAACAGTATTGTGCAACACTGCAAAGCCCATTCTTTCTATAGGGATAGAAGTGATAGAAGACCACCGGAAGTCTAGGGAAACGGCCAGATTCTGCAAAGAACGATGGTAAAGAATGGGAAAATCGACCTCCTTTCCAGAAAACCTTCGCAAACCCAGGGAAACAGCCGGTTTTTGCAAAGAACGATGGTTGAAAAACACTGGAGAATCAATGAATCAACCCTAGGATGGCTTGGGGGTAAAATGGGGTCGTTCAGTACCTTAGAAGGTATCAAGGGACCCCCTGGGCCCCCCGAAAACCCCCAGCTTTCGTCTCGGCGCCCTGCCGGTACTCCGGCTTTTCTGCGGCCGCCCAGGGCGAGATGAAGCCCTGGCGAAGGATTTCTCCGCGAGAGCGCGGGGGACCCAAGCGCTGGGAGGGAAACGCGCGAGCTCCTCACTGGCACCAGCTAAGGTGCCGAATTTGGGAACTTTGCTTTTGTCCTTTGGGCGAAAAAGAGAAGAATCTGGTGTGTTTGGGGGTTCCGATGTCCGCCGACATTGCTCGGCGTGTCGGACACCTAAGAGAGGATAGAGGATAACCCCCCCCCTAACCCCCCCCCACCCGACGTCTGATACGTGGGGGGGGGGGGCCCCCCCCCCCCAAGGACCGCGCGGCAATTTGATGACGTTCCACTAAACGTAGTCTTCGGGGACCCGGTGTCGCAAAACAGGGGTCCCAGGCTCGATTCCCCCTGCCGGCTTTTTTGCTGGCTTGGGCTTCCTGCATCCTTTTGCCGAAAATCTGGAAAAACTCTGTGTTTTTGGACATCATCTTTGCGAAAACGCTGGAAAAACAGTGTTTTTTGCGGGAAATACTGGGGAGCAAAGGGGAAGTGCAAGGATACATACATACATACATACAGACATACATACAGACAGACATACAGACATACATACATACATTACATTACACAACATCACATTACATTACTTTAAATTGCATCACATTACATACATTACATTACATTACATTACATTACATTACATTACATTACATTACATTACATTACATTACATTACATTACATTACATTACATTACATTACATTACATTACATACATACATACATACATACATACATTACATACATACATACATACATACATACATACATACATACATACATACATACATACATACATATACATACATACATACATACATACATACATACATACATACATACATACATACATACATACATACATACATACATACATACATACATACATACATACATACATACATACATACATACATACATACATACATACATACATACATACATACATACATACATACATACATACATACATACATACATACATACATTACATTACATTACATTACATTACATTACATTACATTACATTACATTACATTACATTACATTACATTACATTACATTACATACATTACATACATACATACATACATTACATTACATTACATTACATTACATTACATTACATTACATTACATTACATTACATTACATTACATTACATTACATACATACATACATACATACATACATACATAACATACATACATAACATACATACATACATACATACATACATACATACATACATACATACATTACATACATACATACATACATACATACATACATACATACATACATACATACATACATACATACATACATACATACATACATACATACATACATACATACATACATACATACATACATACATACATACATACATACATACATACATACATACATACATACATACATACATACATACATACATACATACATACATACATACATACATACATACATACATACATACATACATACATTACATACATACATACATACATACATACATACATACATACATACATACATACATACATACATACATACATACATACATACATACATACATACATACATACATACATACATACATACATACATACATACATACATACATACATACATACATACATACATACATACATACATACATACATACATACATACATACATACATACATACATACATACATACATACATACATACATACATACATACATACATACATACATACATACATACATACATACATACATACATACATACATACATACATACATACATACATACATACATACATACATACATACATACATACATACATACATTACATACATACATACATACATACATACATACATACATACATACATTACATACATACATACATACATACATACATACATACATACATACATACATACATACATACATACATACATACATACATACATACATACATACATACATACATACATACATACATACATACATACATACATACATACATACATACATACATACATACATACATACATACATACATACATACATACATACATACATACATACATACATACATACATACATACATACATACATACATACATACATACATACATACATACATACATACATACATACATACATACATACATACATACATACATACATACATACATACATACATACATACATACATACATACATACATACATACATACATACATACATACATACATACATACATACATACATACGAGAGAGGGAGATTGGGGAGAGAGTGGCTTGGGGGGATGGGGAGGATGGGGAGCGGAGGGAGGGAGAGAGGACG
Organism: Effrenium voratum; assembly: GCA_963377175.1. NCBI lineage: Eukaryota > Dinophyceae > Suessiales > Symbiodiniaceae > Effrenium > Effrenium voratum. The sequence goes on along the minus strand of CAUJNA010001269.1, from coordinate 479,447 downwards.
ACAGAACACACCAGGGAGACAAGGGCGAGAGGAAGAAGGAGAAAAGGGAGAGGACAATGTCGGCGGACTGAGCCGGAGGCTCTAAAGTTTACATTTTGAGGTTGAATGACCATGGTTGAAACCTGTGTTTGTTGGTCTCTACAGGGCAATCATCCTTCCAGGGTTTCTTAGGTGGTGCAGGATTTCGTCCATCAGTATGAATGTTGCTTTTTTTCCAAGGCGACCCCCGCAAAACATGTGCTTTTTGCTTGTGGTGTTCCTCAAAACCCGCCAACAAAGGGGCACCCTCAAAAACAGGCAAACCCATATATGGAACAACCAATTGTGAGGGTGCAAAAAGCCGTTAACATTCTACCATCTGCGAATGCTTCTCATCTGCTGCAATTAACTGTTTCATCGCTAAGCTGAAACAGCTGAAGGACCTTTGCCACATACGCTGCGACCTACCGCTTAAGGGCAAACATTGACGCCGCCAGCATGCACTTGACTTCGAAGACAGTTTTGACCCTAGTTGGGCATGGGCGTGGGAAATGGTTGCCCGCTTCTTTAATACCAAAGCGGGATTCCTATCCCCATGGCTACTTTGCCACGATCAAGGGGGTTCCAAATGTCACTCACAGGAAGCGGGAACCTAAACTGCAATCTTCCACAACCGGAGGGTTGGAACCCCCTGCTGCTGCAAGCTCAAATCAAATGCCGTGAGTTGGCAAGCTCCATCCGTCGTGGGTGACTGAGCAGAACAAATCTACTCCAAATGGGTTAAGTTCTACCAGGCGAAGCAGCCCAAAACGCACACACAATTGCTCCGAGCTGACCGGTTCACAAACAACAGGGTCGGCCAGTCCGAATCCATCCGTATTGGACAACCACTAGGGCCTAGGGGACTTTTCAACCCAACTAAGGAGTGCCTTCAATCAGTCCAGCAGCACGGGTGCTCCGCCTCCCCGATTTTGTGCATTCATGCATACGGGTCCAGAAACGCCTCGGGGATGACCCGGCAGTTGCGAATGAAGTGCCAGCCGGCCGGAATGCTCCAAGAGACCTGCACCGAACTGGGCCTACGAGCGAGACTGGTTGGGTGATGTTTAATAGGGCCACCTGACAAGCGGTTGGTGGATGTGAATATCAACCTAAATGATGTCCACCAAAGGGTCCCGAATCATACCATACCCGTTTCTGGAGGGGCCAAAGACCTTTACCACTGCATAAGACTGCAACAATGATGAGAGGAGATTCCGCATGTTACATCAAAATGGGAACTCTCGGACAAAACATGTTTTCGTTATCTCCACCTTGGCATTTCAGTCTGGTCTGAAGCTGTCTGGCTTCGGTTGCCTCCTGTTCCTGGACTACGAGTCTACCAGCGCAACCGGGCGTGAAAACCGTCTCACACCTATCGAAAAGCGGTGTCTGGCGACGAGATGATCTTTAAAATCACCCAGGGATCAAGGTCCTCCAGTAGAGAGGTTAGAATGGTACCTTTTTTTCTGTAGTCAGGGGAACCCTCCCCCAAAAAAGGGAAAAAGGGCACTGCTGGGGGACTTAGAAGAAATTCAGAAACCAACAGCCCAATAAAGGCAGCAACATACCCTCAAACTTGGCAGTTTTGAACGGGGGATCGTGCAAACGGGGTCTTTCCCGAAAAATATCGGGCGGTTTGGTTCTCTTGTTGGCGCACACCTTCTCAGCACCTGCGACTACAAAAGTGCCTGAAACTGTCTGAAATCCAAAGGCCGTTGCGAGTCCCCCATTCAGGGCAGCGAGTCAGAATATCCCCCAAGAAGCCACTCACTCCCTGGGTTGAGCTCTTATAGAATGTCCGGCGGTCGTACCAAGTCGCTGCTCAGGGGTTGACAAAAGGATGGATCTGCAGAGAATACTATACAAAACATAAGAGCTCGACTCCTGGGCGAGCCCGTTTGCACATGTACAGATCGAGGCTTGCTGCGGCTACAGGGTATTTCCTTCTCTAAAGCTGCACAGAAACGACACACACACACACACACACATATCTATACCCGTGCGCGCACACGGATACGTTGCCAGGATTGCAACCGGAACAGTCGCAGCGAGTTTACGCCCACTCGTTGAACAAATAAAGTGTGGGACCTTTGTGACCTCCGACCCTACCAGCGCTTTCCCCTCGACCCCGGCTGAACTGTGTGGAACGGGTGAAAGGATCCCCAGCCACCGGCAAGGACCTAGGTGCACCCAAAGTTTCGTAGAGGCGCAAACCCGGCAAGTCAGTCAGGTTCCGTGGCAACCCGGCTGGGAGCGCCATGGAGACTAGGTCCTCCAGTAGAGAGGTAAGTGAATAAGTTGGTCCCCGATTTGTTATTCTTCTGAAGTCAATTTGAGTAGAAGAACCCTCCCCCAAACAAGGGGTGAGACAGGGCACTGGGGGGACCTAGAGTTTGTTTGTTGGCTTCCCTAGGCAACCTAAGGCAGTTCGCTCAAACCTTTGGGGTTGCGGACGGTCATGGATTGAAGATCCAGAAAGAGAGAACCAGTGCGATGCTCCAAGTAGCCTCCCACTAACCTGCAACCCAGCAAATGGTCACTTGAGGAAATTAGAAATCTCAAAAACTCCCAGCGTTCCGTGTCTTCCATTTGCTTAAGCCGCCTGGCAAACTAAAAATATGTCCAGTAGTGAAATCAATTCCCTGCTGGAACCAACAAGGGATTTGTGTTTGATTCCTTTCAGCAAATGGACGCTTTGCCATAGTGTAGGATTGTCTCCTTAAAGCAAAATCTGAACCCAACCATTGTTTTAATGAACCCCCAAGGTTGCAATGGTTTTAAAAAAACCTTCGGTTATATGAACCCCAACAATGGTTTAGTAATGGTGGCAATTGAAACCCAGGGAGTCACGTTCCACGGCGGCTGCCACGCGCCCTCGTTTCCCAACCCGCCTCTTCCAGCTCAGGCTCTCGCAGCGGCCGCCCGTGGTCATCCCACTGGCACGCTCGCCCAGCGACCCACACGTGCAACAACACACAGACCCTGTATGTATATATGCATATATGCATGTACATGTATATATATATATATATATGATATATTGTATGTATATGTATATTACATAATATAGGTATGATGTATGTACGTGTTTGCACATGTAGGACCAAAGTTGTCGCCCTGACAATGGTACTGCTTATCAACTAGGTACCCTCGGTCGCATCCACGAACATAGAACGTGGGCCAAGTCTTTGCATGAGGGTACCTTCCTATCTAGCATCGAACCTGACTGCTGGTCTTGGAAACCATCGGGTCTTGGAAACCATCTTCCCTAGAAGGGATCTGCTGGTGGCATATTCGTGGACGGTTCCTTTTCTTCTGTTTCAATGGGGAACCAAAGGCAAATACCCCCATCGGGTTGAAGTTTTCAACTCGGTCCACCGGTCCGTCTTTCTGCCGCTGGCCTGGCCTGGTTGCCTGGCTTGAAAAACCTGTAGACTTTCGACAGAACACCTCAGCTGCATGAGTGGATACTTGCCTGGCTGAGACCAGATCCTGTTCCGTGGCTTAAGGTTGCGCTTGGTGGCCGGGATTTAGAAGTCAAGGCCCTTGGACCCGAAGCACAGCCTTGGATCCACAACTCGATATGAGACATGGTGAAAAACCTGGGAATCTGGGGGTCGTGGCCATGTTTCCCTTGGCAACTTGACGGCTCTTTCGCCGGACTTGTGGTCTCCACACGGAGAAGAGCAGTTCCGGTGGCAGTTCGAACGCCCAACTTTAGATGGTCCGGTTAGGGCTTACGTTGTCCGAGTAATATCGCGCTACTCCATACCAGCGCGTTCTTTAAATTCCCAATGGCTATTGTTTTACGGTGAACTACCCGAACGGGACGCTCGAGTAAAATATCCAAAACAGCTGGACAAAACACAAGAATCTCTGTGTGTGTGTGTCATCATAGTACTTGCATGCCTGCATGCATGCTTGCTTGCATTGCATTGCTTGCTGGCACGGTTGTTGGTCTGCAGTATGTATTTCTCTCGTTCGTTTTGGGTCTGTTTGTTTGTTTCTTTGCTGTCGGTTTGTGCTTTTTTGATTGCTTTCCCTGATTAGTTTGCTTGCTGGGTTGGTTGTGTCCAATCGCAACTAAACTGGAGAACCAACCAAACACCCACTGCGTTTATCTGCTGTTGCCTGTATTTGTACATAATTGTGTGGACGAAATCCTGCACCATCTGAGAAACCCTGGAATGATGATTCCCCTGTAAATGCCAACAAACAATGGTTTCAACCATGGTTCATTTCGTGGTGCGTGTCCGGTATTCTCTGTCCGTCCGGCCTCTGTCTTCCTCATGTGCCCAGTGAAGCTATGCCCTTCGGGCAGGTGCATCAAGGTGTACCTCGCCATTCTCTCGCTTCCCGACTGGATTGGCCGGAAAAAGTACCTGGACTTTTCTGGGCTGCCCTCAGATCCCCTGCTAAAAGTTGAACCTTTAGGGGGTTAAATGGAAACCCCCACTAAACACTAAAAGGCTAAAAGGCTATGGCTGGGAGCCACTAAGTTTTGGTTTACCACCAAACTGGTCTTCCCAAAACGTTTGAAGTCCAGAAACTCAGGGAGTGAGCACTCCATGTGGGGCATGGTCCAGGCGGCATGGTGATTGATAGCTTAATAGCAACCCTTCCCTGCCTGAGTGTTGAGTCCTCTCAACCCCCAACACCACGGAGTTGTGGCCGCGGCGAATATGGGTTTATCTCAAAATAGAGGAACCCTCAAAGCCTCTAGGAAGGGTATCCTCAAGCAACACAAGACCTGTATAAGAATCCGGACTTTTCGGGGAAACACTTTTGGTGTACAAACCAAGTCACCAGCTCACTTGCAAAGGTCCCCTCGTCCACTTGAAGCCCTGCACACGGATTTGGTCCTTTCGAACCAGATCTGCTCTGTGCGGTAAGCAAACACCAGGAGTCAGCAAGCAATTTGACGGGCTGATTCCTGGTTCACACAAGCTCATGTGCGAGCCGCGACCCATTTTGTCCGAAACTAAGCTGGCCATGTGCGGATTTGCCGCAGCCAGCAACAGCAGATTCAACGGCCTCAATGAAGCGCCTAGCAAAACATGGGGGAACCACCTCCGGTTGAGACATGCACCCCCACCTACTTGTACATCTGGGGCTGCCGCTTTTGGAGGCTGTGGTGTTAAAAGGAAACCAAGAGGAACAACTTTTTTGGGGGGGATTCCCTTAAAAAGGACGCGCCCATTGCAAGGAGATCCGGGTCACCCCAGGATCTCCGCCGTCTCCGGTGCACGTGGCACGAAGCTCTTCAACTCTTCCACTGGCAGGCGGTACCTCAGGCGTTTCTAGGCTTGGCCTCAGACATGTCTCGTGCGAAAATTTGCGCGTCGCGACCAAACGCCATTCTCAGATCCCCTGCTAAAAGTGACTTACTTTTAGTGGGGTTAAATAGACTGAACCCTAAAAAGCTCAAAACTGAGGGGATGGCTGGGAGCCACCAAGAAACATGGTGTTCAACCCCAGCCGGCTTTACGATGGCTGTGAAGGCTGGGAGTTGCTCATTGGTTCCACTAACATGGTTAATATTTATAAAGGCCCGTACTTTATCATCGGTGTGAAACCCAGAAAAAAATCACATGCCCCACACATTCGCAAGCCTACTAAAATGCCCAATCGGGGTTTTGCAAAAGGTGACCCCCAAATGGGTTCACTGACTTACCTTTAAGCCACAGTTGCATGATGGAAACTGCATGTCACGAAGCAGGGTATAATGTTGTCTCGGTTGCTTTCTGCTCACCTGCTAAAAGTTTAACTTTTAGTGGTTTAATGGAAAACCCATTGGTTGGCAAAAAGTTATTCAGTCCTAACATCCCTTGGCAAAATGCACTAAAGTTGTTTCGAGAGCCTTTGTCTGGAAAAGAACTCTTGGTCCATTGGGAGGCGGATGCGAGCTAACCCGTTTGCTAGGACCCGTGTAGGGTTCTTTGAGGATTGGACAATAGACGGACAAAAAATGCAATGCAAATCAGCAAAGCTCACAAACGTATACGGGATATTGGCAAATAATGATATCAACATATGCATGCACGTGTGAAACATAGGAAACCACTTCTGCTCAAACCCATATTGCAGCTCATGAAGGCTTATCAAGGCGTGTCAGGGCTTGAGGGTACTCCCCTAGCAAAGACACACCCAAATGGGCGTAGGGTACCCCGTTTTGGAGTGGCTTACAGGGAAACTGAAAGGAACACCACCATTTATCTATTTATTTGGGACACGCTCTCCAAGATCCGCGTCGATTGGGCCATCTCCTTCTGTCGCTATTGCAAGGGTCCGACAGCTAAACTGGCTTTCTTGGAATTCCGTGGCCGGTATGGAAAGGGAAATCAAAAGGAAACCGTGGCCATCTTAGGGGAGCTCCTATTTGCGACGGACAAAGTTATATGTCATAGATCCGTCTAATATCTAAACTCTAAACGTCAAAGGAACCGTATGGGCGGGAACTCCAACGGTTCCACCGAGGAACTTTGGCCTGGCATCGAAATGCATGCGTGAACTACATTGGCTCATGGGTTCAAGTCAACCTACCTGCAAAGGCAACAAACGAGGAAAGGAATCCTGGCTTCCCTGCTTGAGTCATGCGTCCTAACCAATCCCGTCATCAACGGGATCTACCGGAAACCCGTGGTAACAACCTGCTCCTGAACAAAAGCAAGATTGAACATTGATAGTTGGGCATGACCTGACTTCCAGTTGCTTGGCCTCGAAACCATTTCAGGCGACGGGAAAATTGGCGACCCCCCCTCCCACCCATGGCCCGGTGGTTTATCTGCGGCCACGACGGTCCGAAGATGGTCTGCTCCAAGGGATGGTCTGATGGAGACACCTAGGCACACTGAGGACGTCACTTGTGAGCAAGTTGAAGCTGTGTTGCTGTGTTGCTCAGGGACTCTTTTGGATGTTCACCCCGAAACCTCACTGAAACAACCCAATTCTTCAGTTTCCTACGGACATTTTGGCAACACTCAACTAGCACATGGCGACCTTCACTCCAAACCCCCTGCGTGCCTTGGAAGGCAAGCCCACGCCCCAACCAAGCAGAGTCGACAACCAAGCGGACGCTGAGGGAAGGTTAGCTAGGGACGGTGTGGGAATCAACTGGAGGACCAAACAAATGACCAAGAAAATGACCAAACAGTCTTTCACACCTCTGCCAAGATTCTGGATACAATCCAGTGTGCGCCAAGCTGCTGTCCAGTGCCTACCTCCTGTAACAACATGACTCATTTGGGAAACTGGCCAGCCCAAGACTCGTGCACGCCAAAGACAAAGTGCAAGTTAACACCCGCTCACGCAAGAACATCCTGTTTGAAATTCCTTCTCATGGACATGAGCACGGAGCTAGGATTTCTCATGTGGCCATGGGTCAAAAGCCCGTACCCTCAGTGAACATCCCGATCCCAACTAAAATAGACTAAAATGGGTGGTGCACCTACCCCAAAATGGTACCATTGGTTTTGACCCACAGCCATGTGGAGAATGTCGTGGCGGACATACTGTTACGAGCAACCCCAAGTAAAGGGGCCTTTTGACCCTGGCACACAGTTTGTTTGCCCTGGTTTGCGCATTGTTTCCAAGCACTGAAATTCTCAAGAACCCGCTCCGTTCAGACCAAGCTTTGTTTCAAAGCACGGCTTGCAAAGCGTTTGGTTCAAGAGAAATCCGCTGTATCCTTTCAACAGCGTTTCTGCGTGTGCATTAAGCGTGTTTCATGGATGAATCGGTGTTTAGCTTGTGTACTTCATGCTTCGGATGGTCTTTCTGACCCCCTGCAAAAGCCAACCCTTTGCGTTCTGAAAGGAACAAGCAAGGAAGACAAAAAGGCTACATGTTAACCAGATAAACAACGTCCGCCTCTGTTTCCTGCGCTGGCATTCTTTTGGTGCCAACTGGCAACCACCGGGGAAACCAACAGTGCGGAAGAACTGCGATCCAAGCGGAGTTGGCACCTTTCGCAACTGCCCTTTTTCCACGCAAAAAAAAAAACATGGCCCGCTGACAAAGTAAGCTGTTCAAAATTCCACATGCCGGTCTCTGCTGTCAACATTCTTGAAGTCTGCCTCAGCTTTTGCCCCAACAAACAAAACAAAACACGAGTATGGATCATGTTTAGAGGGCCTCAAGATATGAAATAAGCTCAGAGACCCCAGGCTGTCCGGCGCCGCGGCGAGAATGCTGAGGTACCCTGCGGCCGAAGGAAGGGAGGCGCAGTCCACCCAAACCTCAGACTGCCCAATGACTTTTGATGCACCCATCCTCTGCGAATCGAACGAAGCTGAAGCCAGTGGAATCCGAAGCTACGCTCAGCCGGACTGGCCTGACGGGGAATCGCAGGTCAACATCAAGGCAATTCTGTAAACAGAAGGATATGGGAAGACCACTCTTGACAAGTCCTCCTGTCCACTGCCATAATTGTTGGGAAAAGGCTGCTTTGTCATCTCGGAACATTCCAACCCCAAAGAGTTCACGGCAACATTTCCGCCATAGGCCGCCCTTTTTCGAAGGGCGCCATCAATGTCCCAGTAGTTGTTTTTGCTTTTTGTTTATCGGACATGGGGCTCCCGAAATTGAACACCAGTTCGGTCTGGAGAAACCATAAGTGAACATCTAAAACGGGATTCCTTATCATGGGCGAGGCCGCACACACACACACACACACACCAACACCTTTGTGAGGTTTCTACGAGTTGCACAGTTGCCTGGCGGTGTCCTTTTTTGGGATCCCTTTCACTGCATACAGCCCGATTTTGAGAGGCTTCCAATTGGCGCCGTTGGCGCATTGACAAGCTCATCCTCGGGTTCGCGCAAAGCGTGCCTCTTCAACCCTAAGCCTTGCCAACATGCTGACATCGGACCTTTGGGCACCCAATGCATGCTGAGGCCCGATAATCTCGGTGAGCCAGGGCACAAACTGCAGGAGTTTCACCCAATCCCCCAAAACCATCCGTCCAAGCCTGTAAGGTACCCGGGGCGCCCATTTCCGAGGCCACCTGTTTGTTGGCTTTAAGCGAACCAAAGGCCCAAACAAAACCACCGAATTCAAAGAGCCTTCGGACGCACGGCCGGAATTCGAAGGACGACTCATGCTAAGCTTCATCTTGCGCAAAGAAACATCGTGAGGCCGCCATACCAATGCCAAGTCCTGTGGCTTCCTTTTGGTTTCCATGGGCAACAGAAAAGGAGGCCATGGCACGCTCCACTTTCAACTGGGCCGAGCCGCTCTGGCATCCCCACACTCGTGCCTGGCTCCGAGCGGACTCGATCCAACAGCGGTTCATCTAACTTCCGTGTGGCCAAAAAAAGAAGATCTCTGCGGCTGCCACGCAAAGCGCCGTCTAAAGTATGAAGTCCAGGAACTCGGGGACGAGTCATGCTAGGTTCATGAAACCTACAGAAGCAGAGATTGTGATGATCATACGGATAATGATGATAAGGATCACGACTGTCATGACAAGTATCATCACAACATCCTCTGCATTACCAATGTTGCAGTTGAAACGTATAGAAGAAAGAGCCGATGATGACAATCATGCTGCGTCCAGCATCTCATCCGACCCGATTTCCGTAGCTTCGTTGGTCCGCCCCCTGCGGCTGAACAGGGTAGAATTGGAACACGGCAAACACACACTAGCAAACAGTCACTGTGAAGTAGTTAATCTTTGAATGTCAGTTTGCTGGGTGCACCTGCTACTTGTGATTCCGATCATCCTTTTACCTTTGTTTTCTCCCGCTGGGTGTGCTTCTGCTTGGATTTGGTAGCACTTTCAAACCTACAAGGGAGAGCGCTCGACTCAACTCGACTCCACTTGAAGCCACTTGCTTCTTGCATCATTACTAGAGGTTTAGCACTCGATCTTTCTTGGCTTCCTCCCTTAATTCTCTCAGTGTGTACCACCCCAACTGGGTCATCCTCGGTGCTCCCATTGAGCGACCCACGGCCTCGCTGGCACCTGTCTTTCAAATGGTTCGCAAGTGCTTGTCCTGTGGAATAGCAACTGATTGGTTTGGTGCGTTGTGTTCTGTTGTGTTGCGCTTTGTTTCGTGCTGTCTTGTTGCGTCGTGTTATGTTGTTTTGTTGTGTTGCGCTTTGTTGTGTTGTGTTTCTTGCTTGGTTGTAACTTGTTTGGCTTAGTTCTGTTCTGTTGTGTGGTGTTGTGTTTTGTTTATGTTTTCGTGTGTTCGGTTTCAGTGTTGGCAGGTTTGGTTTGGTGTTGTTGCGTCGTGCTGCGTTGTGTTTTGCTTTGCTGTGTTGTGGTTCAGTGATTTATTTTGTTATTTTTTCTGTGTTGTGTTTTTTGGTGTGTGTTGTTTTGTTTCGTTGGGATGTGTGTGTGTGTGTGCGTTTTCACGTTGCATATGGTTTGCTTGGTTTTGTTTCGTTGTGTGTTGCGGTGTTTCTTGTTTGTGCTCTTCGTTTTGTTGTGGTTTGTTTGTCTGGTTCTTTGTTTGTTTGCTTGCCTGTTTGTGGGTGCGTATGCCAGAATGCTCAACACCGGCAACAACAACCGCACTTAGAACAAAGATAATTCACAGATTGGTGGGAAATCGCAACTGAAGAACGGAACCCATTCTGAGCAGGGAGAAACAATCTCCTGACCTCTTGCCATCCCCCTCGTTTTGATGCCTTCCCACGGGTCCAAAATGGACCCCGATGTGGCCCATCTTGGCAAGCAACTGACCTGTGTGAATAATGTTAGATACCATATACAAGACACTTTCATGGGTGTACTAAGCGTAGTGGACCTGTGTCCAGCCCTTCCCCCCTTCGCACGCGCCAGATTTGATTGCCTGAAGCCACTTGGCCGAGGGGTGCGGCCGCGGCGTCATCATAAGCACAGTTGCTCAGCACTGCGCGCCTGCCTGCCAAATGATAAGCAGACCTGCCCAAGCGCGCCCGCTCAGCACTGTGCACGCCTGCCAAATGATAAGCGCACCCGCTCTCTTGAGCACACGCGCCTTCCAACCGACAAGCCCACCCCGTCGTTCCGTCTCCCGCGCTGGCTTCCCGACTGACCGGCTTCGGGCGTCTTCAGTCCCCCGCAAAATTAACAGAAACAAAGAGCCCCACGAACCAAGGAATAAGCGCAAAAACACAATGTTTCTCTTGGGACGCCTTCGGGGGAGTGGAAACACACGGGAATCCTCTGCTTGCTTTTGGTGATACGAGCACTACACATAAACTCATGACCACTTCCCCTGACAGGACAGAAGAGAAATGTTGTAGCACATGTTCAGGTTCCTTTCTTTAGGAGCTATAATTGCCATCTTCTCTAGCATAATCTTCAATCGAGAAACTATTGTTGGTACCAGTAATGTACTACTTTCATCCTCATGTACACTCGCTCTTAATCATTGACTTTGTCATACAGTATCTACTGCTATCGTTATTAGCGTTCCTCCGTGCATGTCTAACAATTTAATGCTATGCGAAGGAGAACCCCATCCTCTGACCTCAACTTCCAGGATTTAATAGCCTACAATTGGTTGAGGGAAAGGGGATGAGATGGTTTATTCTGGAGATTTCATAAGTTTGCGCACAATGTAAACAATATGATAGACAAAGAATCATCTCATTCAAACCTTAAGCAAACGGAAGCCACGATTTCTCCCAACCCTCCTTCCTCCTCCTCGCCAATCCCAACGCGTGGCGGGGCGGCAACTGGCGCCGTTCTGCCTCGCGGAGAGAGCTGGAGACCTGTCGCTGTCGGATCGATGCGAGTTCCAAAGTGGCTCCTTTCCACTTGAAATCCTCGCAAAAAGCCACGGCTCTGTTTAGACACGCGCGGAAAAAACAACAAAAACGGGCCCGTTCAACCAATTGGTCTCCAGGATGCAACCGTGTGAGGCGCTCCAATGGCTGTCAAATGGACGGCAAGTTAATTGCGTTTCTGCCCTCAAAGTTTGGGTCCAAGCAACCCTCTTTGGTTTCCCTTGAAATCAACCCCAAAGCAGGGCACAAAAAACAAAACAAAAAGACATGAACAACAACACAAACAACCACACACACGCACACACAAAAACAAAAAACAAACACCCATTAAACAACAAAAAGAAACAAGAAGAAGAAAAAAGAGCTTTCCTTAAAAACACATTAAAATCCACGAGTCATGCGGATGCGCGTCGCCCTCGCCTGCAGGGCCTTCGCGGCAGCAAAGCTCTGGGCCGGGAAGTGCTCCGCCCAGCCCGGCGGCTCGTCCCAGGCATGGGACCTGGGTCTCTCGTGTTCTTTTTTCTTTTAAGCTTTGTTTTTTTTTGCTTTTTGCTTTTTGTGTGTGTTTTCCCTTTTTGCTTTTTTTTTGAGGGAACTTCTTGTTTTATGCTGTTTTCTTCGCCTTTTGTTTTTGCGTTTTGTGGTTTAAGCTGCTGTTCTGTTGCTTTTTGCTTTTTGTCTTTGCGCCTTGTTTCTTGTTTTGCCTCTTCTTTTTCCGAGGGAAGGGTCCCTGTGGTGTTTTTACGGTACGGGGAAGCCAGAACGCCCCCCAAAGCTCTGTGCTAAGGGGAAACCAAGAAGGGCTATTTTTTAGAGGGAAACCAAGAAGGAGCCCACTCTTTGGCAGCCTTTGTGTGGGTTTCAAAGGGCAACCCACCATTTGCGGACAAACCTGGACCCAAATACCCAGCTAAGTGAAAGAGGCGCCAGAGGGGCGTCATGGAATGGAGGCCGAGGGAGCACAAGTTTCTTCAGGTTCCGTGGAAAATGTGTACATAAGGATCAACCCTGTTGTGGCGAATGACTCTTTGGTCACTGCTTCTTATTCTGGATGAGTTTTCAATTAGCCAAACATCACCGTAACCAGGGTGAAGCACGCAAAGTGGTGTGAACATAGTTCAGGATCAGTTTTGTAGCCCTCCAGATAGCACCTTGCTTTATGGACAGCTAACCTTTGTCGGGGCAATTGCTGCTCATGTTGATACGGGGCACCGTAGAGCATGCTATGTCAATGCGCCGTGCGTGACATGCACCACACATCACCCCATCATGCATGACTGACGGCCTCACTCTACGCTGCAGTTTGGCACCCCAGAGTTCAGCGTACCTTCTGCTGCTATTGCAACATTTGATGGCTAAGCCCTTCCCTCCTGAGATGTTTCGCAGAGCAACAGGCTCTGCGGGAAATGATCGCTCAACCAGTCGCGGGGAAGCTTTACCGCCATAGAAAACGATGTCATTTCAACTGGCGCATTTGGCCATCAGAGCTCTGCTCAGAGCTCTGCTCAAAGCTCATGCGCGCGAGAATGCCAAGTCAGCAACATGGGGTTCGATCATCAAGTGATCGAGCTTGAGTGCTACATGCATTCACATCTTCTATCCCATTTGCAGTTGCAGACTGGACAATTTGGACGCAATTGCGGGTAGTCTTGCTCAAAGCAGAGCATCTGCTACTGGCAAGTCCGTGTTACAGATGTGAGATGACCTGGAAAAGCCCCCTCATGGAACCGGAAGACAGGTGACTCACTTCCAGCCATTTTGCATGAGAAGAGCTGCTGTCGAATCGAGCGTGTGGGAACGTCTTTGGGGGCCATCCTGAGATAGCAATTTTCCTCTACTGGGGGCGTTGTGTTGCCATGCAGCCATTTGGCCTCAAACCCCCCAACCCCCCCCCCAAACCTCCCAAACCTCCAAAACCTCCCAAACCTCCCAAGCCTCTGAAACCTCCCAAACCTCCCAAACTGCTCCGGATTTAGGGTCTATATACAATATATGCTTGAGGCCCCGGTCAGAAACAGGCCGTTGCCCTCTGGATCTCTGGTAGCCTGGCAGGGCAGCATTCTACACAAACTCTTCTCAAAGGAATCACACACTCGCCTTGTCTTAGGGAATTTAAGGAAGTGTTTCACGGAATGTCTCAATGTCGGGCTCCTTGGAGTTTTCAGAAGAAAGACAACGGCACGTTTAAACCTGACTCAATTGATTTGGGCTCCAAACACCCTCCGCGTCCAAACTTGCAAAAGCCATCGCCAGAGATTACAGGGCTGGCATTTGTTTGAGTCTTCCCTTTTCTTTCATTGATTGGGAGTATACCCCTATATCACAATTCCCAGGGTCTCTTCGGCTACCGGACTGCGCGCCTCCAGCTTTGGCACTTCCGGTTCGCCTGTGGCAGGTGCTACCGGCGTCTTAAAGCGGCCTAAGTTCTATGGATGGCTGAACTCAGACACACTGGAACCATAAGCCAGCCCCAGGCTGCGCAGGAATTGTTGCAAGCCTTCTCACCGCCCCTGTGCATACCCGCCCGTTCACAAACAGGGAAGCAAGCCACCAGAGGGTCCTTTTAAAGGAAATAGTCTTCCAGGGCCCCTCAGTGAGGTTCCATGTTGGTGGACAGCAGGGTAATGTTTACAAAACAATTGCGAGACCATCTGTGACAAACAGTCCTCCAGCATGCAAAAAAAACCGGCGCGGGGTTTTCAGAAGCACAGCCAGGATCTCGCATCCCGCCTTCTACAGGTGGCAGCCACCTGAGTGCGCCCCGAAGCTAGCAGATAGGCTCCGGAGTGTCTGGGGAAGTTCGTCCACAAGGGGTGCGAAAGGTTGATGTGTGGGATATCACCTGAACTCCAAGTCTCGGGGTTTCACGCAATGGTGACTCATGCCACAAAGGGCCAACACAATGACACTCCTTGAATTGGGCCCTCCTTGGACATACGCCGAGTCCGGCACGTGCGAGTCTTTACTTTGGGAACATGCACAGAGTATCACTGGTAATTATGGCTTTTTTGTTCATATTGACCCCGCTGGAGTCATGCGGAAAAGTGAAACCGCCGTAGGATGGCTTCAACATCTCGAGACATAAACGTCCAGCTGTCAAAGGGAATCCTGGAGACTGGATGCAGAAAGCTCATCTCAAAATGCGCGCACCGGATCAACGACCTGGACGAAAAAAGCCTGCGCCCCAGCATAGTGGGTGCCTTCATGTGGGCTCTTCAAAAGGAAGGATTGGCTACATTCCTCCGTAGGGAGCTACTACCAAGGGGGGCCTCCTTTGTAATCCAAGGGAACGGATCTTGCAGATTGCCTGGAAAACTACCCCATTTGAAAAGAAATCCCCGCCCAACTATCCATTTCGCGAACTTCACATCCTGGTACAGGGGCCCTCATTTTCCAAAACGGAAGCCCTCAAGAAAATTGTGCAGCTCCTTTCTCCTTTTCCACGAAAAGGCTTTTCCATCCACACAACTGCACGTGGGTTCCCACATTTCAGGAAACTGTATGTCGTATGGGAAAGGGTCTCTTCTGGCCACGATACGCCCCCCCGCATCGCGTACCCTCCCAAATCTGGTGAGCTTCCTTTTGGACTATCTTCCACCAGTCAGGTTCTCTACGGGCACGTGTCCAAATAGAGGGCCCACAAATGCGGTCTTCCTTTTGGTTTCCCTCTTTTACTGATCATCCCCAAAAGACTAAAATATATAAACAAACACGCGCACACAGAGACTGAGAGACACACCCAGAGAGGCACACAGAGGCACACAGAGAGACACGCGAAGAGACACACAAAGGAGACACACAGACAGACACACACCCACACACACACACACACACGCACACACCCCTCAGCGAAATCTAGCTCGAGCGCTGCACATGGACTCATCAGCAGATGCCAAGTCCTGGAATTTATTGGGGGTCGAGTGGCTTGACATGGTACTCTGTTCTGGGGTGGTTTTGCGGCGAACCGACAGGAAAAGCCGCCAGTTTGGGGGTCCACCTGTTTTGATACACACCCATTTGGGGAAAATGTTGGAACCCCCGCATCATGGCCCTTGGTCAGTTCGAAGCACGATATCTGGGTGACCAAACTGTGATATGCTCTGGTCAGAAATACCAGGTCATGGAATGTTCATGGACACTCACAAATTGATTGCCGAGTTCTGTTTTGATTGGAGTCTTTCAGTTTGCAGGTTGCATTCCCCTGATTCCCAATATCCCTTCCCCGCAAATGTTGAAGTGGCCGCTCGCGCGCCGGGAAAGTTGCCGCCGAGAAATCGCAACAAACTGCTGGACAGATCTCTGCGAAGAGAGCGTGCCCTTTCCCACGTCTTTGGCTTCCTTCCTGATATTTTCAGACGTATTGATGTACACACACACATCCTTCCTTGCAGAAGGCTTCTTTTGGCTTCTAAGTCAGCAGCGACCATGTTCAGCACAGCACTTGTTGCGTTGCTAATTATGTCTGATTGACCTTTGTTTTATTCTCTCTATGCTACTACAGCTGTTCCTTCTGCACTGCTAGCCATCGTCGAACCGCTGCTTCTGTTGCCATGGTCTATGGTTCTGAGCCAGAATTCCTCCAAAATGCGAACTGGCTGCCTGGTTGAACCAACAACTCAAAACTTGCCCAAAATACTCCGCGAAGTCTGGCCACGCTTTGAGTTCAGGGGGCACCCAGCGGCTGACAAGCCCTCTCCTCCATGGGCACCGTGCGCAAAAGCTCCCGGCAGCGCCTACGCTTCAGCGCCCGTGGCTCATTTCAAAAAAGGACCCATGCAAAGTAGCATAAGCATAGGCATACGCATAAGCATGCAAGGTATGAATCTGATTTCGGGACCCTGGCACATCATTCTACATCATTTACTCCTCACTCGACACTCCACATGCCCGCTCCAGTTGCACTCGATTCGGCGTCGTGCGCCTGAGCGCCACATCTGACGGCTCGTCGCGGTTCGCTTCGCGAGCAAACTGTGCCTGCGCGACTATAAGGGCGTGTCTTTAATTTGGGAGCCCCCAAAATGGTGGTTTGTATTGTTGTTTCTTCTTAAAATCCACAACTCTAAAGGTGGCCTTGGTTGTTGGTTTTCCTTTAAAACCACAGCTCCAAAGGTGGTTTTGGTGGTTGGTTTTCCTTTTAAACCACAGCTCCAAAGGTGGTTTTGGTGGTTGGTTTTCCTTTCAAACCACAGCTCCAAAGGTGGTTTGGGTGGTTGGTTTTCCTTCAATACCACAGCTCCAAAGGTGTGGGTGGTTGGTTTTCCTTTAAAACCACAGCTCCAAATGGTTGGTTGGTGTTCCTTTGAAACCACAGCTCTAAAGGTGGTTTTGGTGGGTGGTGGTTCTTTAAAACCAAAACTCCAAAGCTGGTTTTGGTTGTTGGTTTTCCTTTTACACCACATCTCTAAAGGTGGTTTTGGTCCAAAGGTGGTTTGGGTGGTTGGTTGTCCTTTAAAACCACAGCTCCAAAGCTGGTCTGGGTAGTTGGTTTTCCTTTTAAACCACAGCTCCAAATGGGTGGTTGGTTTTCCTTTGAAACCACAGCTCCAAAGGTGGTTTTGGTGGGTGGTTTACCTTCAAAACCACAGCTCCAAAGGTGGTTTTGGTGGGTGTTTTCCTTCAAAACCACAGCTCCTAAGATGGTTTGGGTGGTTGGTTGTCCTTTAAAACCACAGCTCCAAAGGTGGTTTGGGTAGTTGGTTTTCCTTTGAAACCACAGCTCTAAAGGCGGTTTTGGTTGTTGGTTTTCCTTCGAAACCGCAGCTCCAAAGGTGGTTTTGGTGGGTGGTTTTCCTTCAAAACCACAGCTCCAAAGGTGGTTTGGGTGGTTGGTTGTCCTTTAAGACCACAGCTCCAAAGGTGGTTTGGGTGATTTAAAATCACAGCTCCGAAGGTGGTTGTGGTGGTTGGTTCTTCTTTGAAACCACAGCTCCACAGGTGGTTTGGGTGGCTTGTCCTTACATTATACACCTGAACATTGCCTTGTAAATGGTGGTGTCCCTTTATTTTGGTGTTGAAAAAGCCATGTTTCAAGTGGGCAAAATGTATCTCTTAAGGAGCCCCGTTTTGGTTGTCCTTTCACAGCAACCAGGGGGGCACCGACTCCAAAACGGACCCAAGCCCAAGAGCGACATGCCATGGCCTTCGGCTTCAGCCTGGTGCTATCCAAGGTGGCAAAGTTGTCCCGTGTTCCAAAGTTCTCCTTGAGCCTCAGCCGGAAGGGTGGGGTGGGGTGGGGTTGGGTGGGGGGGCATCGCCATCCGCCGATATTTTGTCCAGGGGCGATGAATTGGGGCTCGATCAATCTTCCGGGTCGCCAAATGACCATGGCAAACTTTTCCATGAGACATATATGTTTGTTTCTTGGTTTTCCCCGATGGTCATCCCATGTATCACGGACCTTTTGATCAACCCCCAATTCCACGACTCATTCTGCAATTGATTTCGCCCAGGCGTTCACCGAGGCTCTGGCGTCGAAGACGCATCCAGTCGGATGGTGGAGTCGGCCTCTCGGGCTCATACAACGTCTGCCCTACACCTTGAGGCCTGGACCAAGGGCACTGTTTTTGCGACTATCCGCAAAATTCCGTGCATTTTCGTGAAATCCATACATTTGACCAAAAACTGTATTTCGGAGGGTGCAGAGATGAAGGTGGAATCTCCAAATCCAGCGTTTGTTGAGGACCCGTGTTTTACACGCGACCTCTTCGGCCTGAAAGCTCACTTGCCGTGAGTGCATGCTGACAAAGCTTGGTATGACTAGTTGGACAGCTGAACCTCCTTTCACAGGGTTCCCTAAATGTCCCTTTAAACATCACCCCACCATTAGGAAACTCATCTGAAAGTGGCCACAAGGTGATGTTTGAACTGGCCGAAAAGGGAAATATAGGGACCCCTGTATGGGCCAACCCCTCTAAACCTTGAAATCAAAAAAAACAAAAAACATTTCAAAGGAAAGCCGCTGACGCCTCCGCGGCTGCCTGGCCAGTCATGCTCCTCGCTTTGCCCGGCCTTCAACCGGGCAATGGGAGGCACAAATGTTTTGCGCCTGCAAAAGCGAGACCAAAAAGAAGAGACGAAATGGAAATGGTGGGTAAATGTGGAGAAAGATACGTTATGCCAAGACATTTGTTTGTTTCGTCAAGTTGTGAAACAAGTCTTTCAAACTACCTTCACTAACCTATGAGATGGAATTGGAGGAGGCACCAGAGTGACTCTGACCCCTGGAATTCATCAGAATTCAAAGGCCCCGGACTGAGTCGACTGGCAAATGGCTGGAACTTTGGAAGATTGGAATGTCTGAAGTGCAGTGCGATCTGGGTCTTACGGTAAACTTTTTTCAAGGGGTGGCTCCAAAAACATAACAGGAACGAGCCCATGTTTTGGTGTCCAACATGTTGAGGCACATCTGTCGCTTGTGAACCCCACCCCCCTCCCCCCAGCAGAACTGGTCCTGCGCCGGGGACGCACAGTCTGCTGGACGCTTGAGCCCAACAGTTCACTCCGCTGACTGTGCGCTCGCAAAAGACAGAAGCTACTTGCCCAGTGGCCGAGGTAGCCGGGCAGAAGGCACAATTGTGTGTTTTGGGTTATCCATGGGTTATCCATGGGTTATCCAAAAGAGCTTGGTTTGTTCCTTATCTCAGGTGTTGACTGGATTGGCACAAAAAGGTGCAGGCGGTGTGTTCACGACTGAAGTTGCATTTTCCGGGAGTGAGATCTAATCAGAAAACAAAGACCAGGCGGAAGCCACTGTCTGCCGCTGGAACCACGCGCGGAATCTCAGGAACCTTTGGTTCTTTGCGCGAGGCCCGTTCGACCAAATCTGGGCAAAGCTGAAATAATCAGGGACCCCCCTCCAGGAACGGATGTCATAAGCACATGAAACCCCCGATCGGTGAGCTCGCTTTAATTTCGCGCGACGCTGCCTCCTTTTAAGCAAGCAGCTTCCGAGTCCGAGCGCTGCGGGCGCTTCATCTTTTGCGAAGCTGGGAACGTGGCAAGGGGCTTGCAGGCACTCGGGCGTCACCTCTCAAACAAGGCCAGGTGTACCCATGCGGCTAGCGAAAATCCAAGTGCCAAGTGTCCCATGCCTGAGACAAGTCAGTGTGGAGTTGCAACTCCACACGGCCTGGAAGATCAGTGAATCATTGCATGAAACAAAGCAACACGCCTGGAACTTGAGACCAAGGTCCATTTTTCACATTCTGCCTTGATGTAATTGGTGGGCTCCTTTCGGTGCCCCAAAGTCAACAAAAAAGGATCCACGGCCAAAAACAAATGTGAGGCTCCAACCACCACCCAAGGTGAACCATGAAACCATATTTGCATAGGCAGGATGACTCCTTCGCAATATCACTCTGCTGTGAACTGAAGCGATGGCTCATACGTCTCTAAGCGCACTTTGGAGGAGTGGCCGTGCCTGCCAAGTGTCGCCGTTTCGGGAAACGGATTCGAATTCAAGTGCTGAATGTTGGAAACCTGAAAGCAGTGGTTGGGTGGTTGGTACCAGAGGTGTCTACATAGTGTTCCTCACCCTTAGGTTAACATCAGCCCAAACTGTAACGGAGGCCTCAGTTCTTCTTTCTGGTGTCCGCTTAGAAAAAATCAGGGGGCACCTGCCAACGCTTGGAACCAAAGTGACAGCTTTGGGGGGGCTTCCCAGGAGGGGAACACCATCCCTGGGTCGCTAACCCTCCAAAACCCAAGGATTCCAAGACCTGGGCCCGTCGCGACCTGTGGCGACCCCCGCTCATGCACTCGGCCCATGGGTTCAGTAATGTATGCCAGAGCCCTAGGAACATGAAGCGACAAAAACCATAGCCCCACCACGCTCAAGTAGAATGCCACGTGCACCGTCGAATTTCTTCGTATGCGGAACATCGCGCTGGAGATCTCCAGGGGTCACCACCCACCCCACCCCGCCCGCTCCCCCGCTCCCTGCTGCAGTTCCACAACAATACTTGTCCAACATAGCACTTGGACCCCCAAAAATGGCGTAGGTTTTTTCCCTTGAATTAATTTCTGTCCAAAATGGCTTAAGTTTTCCTTTGTTCATTTTCCAAACAAACCTGAGCAGGTGGTGCCGAAACCTCAATAAAAATCCGCACGCCCAGAAACCCGATCCGAGACAGCCGCCTGGCCAACAGCTCGATCGTGGCCCGGCAGCAGGTCTGCAGAACCTGCGGCACTCATCTTCGAACCAAAGGCTTTGGGAATCGGTCACAGGGGATAACATGACTTAGGCCCAGTTATAGAATGTATATTCTATTGTTTGCTTCCCTTTGAGCCTCTGGTAAAATGTAAAATGTATCCTACGTCTACCCCAGATAAGGGGGTCACAGGGGGCCCTTGGGACTTCTGGCAACCTGTCACAAACAAAACCACAGCAACTCCCCTTCCACCCCTTGGCAGGGTTAGGCCCAGTGTGCCCTTAAATGACCGCCCGAAAAAAACAAGTTCCTTTTTCTTTGTTTTAGTCCTGTTAGTCTGCGCGGGTTCTTTAAAATTGCTTGTACCTGCACTTCCGGGCTGCTTTTGCTTCTTGTTCCCAAGCTTAAAGACATGTGTTGGCCAGAAGTATCCTCTCAGCAATTGAACCCAAGGAAAAGCGCTGGGGCACTGGGAACGGCCAAATCTTTCTGGACTTTCATGTTGCGCCCACCAAATCGGGACCGCAAGTTCACCCCACAAGAGCCCAAAAATGAAAGCTTTGCCCTCACAAACCTCCGCTCTTCCAGGAGAGCGACATGAGAGATCCAGTTTGCACAGATCCGGAGCTTTCAAACACAAACTTGCCCCCGAGAAAACATGATCATCATGCCACACGATAACACATGCAGACACATACACATGCACAAAATGGCATAGACTTACACTCACACACACACACACACACCATATTCACCGAAGCTAGACCTGTATTAGCTCTTTTGTCTTATGTCTTTCGGGACTTCTAGGCATGCGACATAGGCACTTTTTGGGTGGAGACCAGCTTGAAAGCATGAGGATGGGTCCAAAGGCGAAGCCAGGTCCAAAAGCCATTTTTGTTTTTTGCTTGATTGAGGGACGGTGTCCCGTTTTTATTGTGAACCCGTCATTTTGGTTTTCTTTGGGCGGGGGGGGGGGGAAGAACATCCCCTACTTATCCGCCGATTGAGTTGATTGATCTGTCTATATTAGTTTTCACGCCTGGGCTTTTCCTGAAACACTGGTCGCATCTGGTCCCCTGAAATGGTAATGGTTTCCTTTTGGCTATATTATTTTTGCCAGCCAAAAGGGGGGTCCTTTCCAAATCCCATTTTGAGAGACCCTCGTCCCGTCCCCTCGACGCGCCGCCGCTTGGCCTCGTCGGTTCGCTCTGGCTTCTGCTTCGCGCGCACATCCACGTAGACCTCTTCCGGTCCGCTCGCCTCGCGATGTGAGGAGGTGAGGAGCGGTCAGGCGAGATCCCCTCCTGACCCATGCGTTGGGGCAGCCATGGTCCTTCGGTTCAGCTTTTTGGTTGGGTGAGCTGGCAGAAGGGTTTTGGAACTATATAGTACTAGTTATATACGTTGGAAAGAAGCCCTTTCCACTGCCTGTTTCTTTGGGAAGCGGGTGTCGAACGCAATGTTCATGTATGTGAAGAAGTTGATATTTGCGTGCAAAGAAATGCGTTTCCCCCGGAACCTCGACGAAATCTGATAAGTGGATGCCCCTGTTCTTTGCAAACACTAAAGTGGCGTAAGATCGCAGCGTCTAAGATACTCCTCTCACTTTAACTTCTTCTGGCTTCAAGCAGCTTGTTTTTCGACCCCCCGTATGTGGTTGCGTGTTCTAGGGGTTCCCCTATTTGGATACAAACCCATATTATTGTGCCAGATTCATGCAATTTTAATTCGGCTTCCCCTTTCTGCACACAAACATGTGCTTCATAAGAATACGTGTTGAGCACATGTTGCATACATGAAAAATACAAGTGTACACGCAGGAACAAAAAAACAATCCAACCTGAATCGTCGCAAAGCAAAGTAATGCGCAACTCTTTGCATCAGGATAACACAGGGCACACTGGCCCAACCGCTGATGCTTCAATCCACCCAACAGAGCAATATGGTGTGTGTGTGTGTGCCATTTGAAGGGTACCCCCCTGCACCTTCTTTGACCGGGACACCAATAGGAAAACCCCACGACTTGTGGGGTCCCCACTTCGACGCATACCCATAATACGGCATCTTCTTTTGGAGACCCCCAAAATGGCTTCGGTGTTCCTCTTGGTTTTCCTTCACCACTCAGATGCCCAGTGGCCCTGGGAAAAACAGAATCGGCCTGCGTTTTGGTCAGTTGAGTATTTCGAGGAATTCTTCCCCAAAAAAAGAAATGAAAAAAGGGCGGAATCCACTGGGCAACTGGGACCACAAAAATCTAGGGGTAGCTTCCCCATTCTTCCCAGGGATCCTTCTTTCAGAAAACCACCAAAAACCCCGGGGAAACAGCTGGTTGTTGAAAAGAACGATGGTTGACAAGAATGGACAAGGAATCAACCCCTAGAAAGCAGGGGTACCAACTCCAGACAAAAAAACTGAGCAGTCCATCAGGAGCCCTCCTTAACTTGAGGCCGCAGCATCGTGGGTGGCGAGGCACAGAATCTTCAGCACAGCCTCAAAGAAAAAAACAGGAGACTCACAAGCTACGGCGTTTTGGGCGTGTGTTTTGAAGGTGCCCCGTGTTTTGTGTTCCTTTTTCTTGAGCCATGAAAGTTGGGGATTCACACTCCCCCTGGGTGTCTATTGCACCCATACCGGCCTACCAGCCCCCAGACCGTGCGGTCCTCACTCCTTGTCTTCGCCCAGCACCACCTTCCCAGCTCTTGCCGTGCATGAGCTCCCCCGCGGCTGAGTCTCCTCCTCCTTGACATCCTTGCTTGGCCCTGCAGACCGAGCTCTGCCCAGCCGGCTGGCTCCTCGTCTCCACCACCTCGATGGGACCTCCTCGCAAATGCTCATCAGCCCTCCACAGGCTCCCTTGAAGACCCCCAAGAGGTTCACCTTGAGCACGAGCTTGAAGGAACTCCCACCGCTCCTCTGACTTTCTCTCCATCTCGCGGTAGTACTCCATCCTCTCCGTCTCCAGTTTTTTGTTGCCCGCACCGGGACTCGACCTCCACATGGCATACCACTACCAGATCGTCCCTTGAGGCCTTTGCCTGAGGTTGGATCGCCTTCAAGGATTTGGGTGCCTGCTTAGGCAAAGGTAGTCCCTGTCCTGTCCGTCCCCAAATCCTTGTCTCTTGGCCTCTTCATGCGGTCTTGCCAGTTCTTTATCGGGGTCTTCAACCGGTCTTTTCAATTTCTTCATTCCCAGACCACACGCCTTCTTGGTGAGTTCCCAGATCACTACCACCAGGATGGCGATCACCGTCAGAATGACCTCCAGCGACACCCCCTCCAGTTCCGGCTCCTCCCCATCTTCGGCCTTCGCAACTGCCACCAGACTCAGCATGCCAACGACAGCCTTCAACTTATCCACCGCGAGCCATCCTGCTGCACCAACCTTCTCGATGACCTTTTCCCCAAACGCCTTCTTGACCTTCTTCCTCTCTATCACCTCCAAGCCCATTCCTCCTCTGCACTTCTCAAACTGGATCTTCGCCAACGGTTTGGTCAATCCATCCGCCAACAAAGTCCCTGGCAGATGCCTCAATCTCCACTCCTCCTCCTCTATCAGCTCTGCCAACCTTCCAGCTCGACATCTCAAGTGCCTTGACCGCCATGCACACGCCGGCGTTGTGATAATGCTGATTGCTGCCGCATTGTCCCCCAGGATCATCTTCTTGACCTTTGATCCTTCCAGCAACTCCACCAGCGTTGCCACCGCCTCTCCAATTGCCGTCGCCTGCACATAGCCCGTCAATTCCGCCTCTGCTGTTGACAAAGTGGTGAAGGCTTGCCTGGTTGATTCCCACGCAATGGTTCCGCCTCCATACATGACCATCACATCCGCCTGTATCTCCAACGTTCCCATACTCCGAGGACCCGGAAACTCTGCCTCTTCATCCCGTGGCTCCATCCTCTTCTGGTAGATGATGCCCACGTCATCCGTGTTCTTCAGGTAGCCCAGGATCTGCTTTGCCACGCTGAGTGCCTTCTGCGGGTACTTCGCCACCATCCTCGATGCCTGGCCAACCGCGAACGCTACATCCGGTCGCGTTCTCGTCGACACCCACAGAAGTGCTCCAACAGCTGATTGATCGTGCTGTTCCTCCTTTCCAGCAACAGGCCCTGCTCGAGCGAAGTGAAACGGAGCTTGCAGGAGGACCTGGAAAGGGAGAACTGATCAAAAGGTGATGCAGAACAGGGAGGAGGAAGCGGTAGCGATGGCCATCGTGGACCTCTTGGAGGGTGGCCTCCTGAAGCTCGACATGGGGATTATCCAGGAGGGCATCGTGGGTGGGGTCGAGAACATGGCGAAGGGCATCCTCGGGAGCATCCGGAACGAGGGCATGCTGAACGTGAACGAGGTGAGGGCCATCATTGCGGAGAATATGAAGGCAATCCTCGGGTAGATTATGAAAGGAGGCCTGCAGAACATGCTGAAGGGGGTCTTGCGGGTGTCCGTGGAGGTAGACCGGCGAGCGTGGGACCACATCCGGGAGAACGAGAAAGTGGACCCTACGGTCGAGAAGGCAAGGGCGGAGGGCATCGCGGAAGACATCCCATCTATGGAAGAGGGCATGCAACTAGAGGGAGCGTGGGGCACTCTCGAGAAAGGAAAGAACCCAAACCCTCTAAGATTGAAAAAAACCATTCTTGCGCTTGGTTTTCTGCATTTTTCATGGTGCGCTTGAAATCTTGGTTTAAGGCTAATTTTCCATGATTGTGATACTGAATTGCGATGATTTCAATCTCGGACTTCATAGAATATTCAAAGCCCGCGCTTGAAAAATGACTTTTGGCAATATTGAAATTGATGAGTATGCACAGGGCCAAAATGGCTGAAATATGCCATGCTCAGGATCGTAGTGAAATGAGTTTGAGAGGCTGTGATATGCATCCCAGCAAAGCATTCCAGCCCATGTGCTCAGAAAGAACATCATATGCTTTTGGCATGTGTTGGATTGCATGGGGGAATCATTTGTTTCAGGATCAAGCCTGCCTATAGGTAGTTGCCTGCAATCCCGCCATGGGGAAGTTGGGTGTCAGCCAGAAGCACCATGTGAAAAAGCATACGGTGAAGAGGTTGCCCACACCAACTTGCAGCAAAGCCTTGCTGGTCAACAACCTCATAGAGCACACCAAGAAAGAAGGCACCTCCAAAGCTTTCAGCTTTGGCTGCTACAAGGGGGTGCTGTTGAACAATGCTGTCAAAGGTGCTGGCTTGCTGGCATTGGAGGCATTGATCATGTCTTTGCTGGCTGTCAGCAAGAGTGGCCTGTTCAATTACACAGATCTCAAAGAGGCTGTGAAAGAATGCAGCAACCAATTCCCAGTTTTGTCAGACAGGGGCATGTCCTTGGACAGATGGGCAGGGTGGGTGGCAAGCAGGATCCTGGTTGTGATGGCCCACCTCAGAAGGGTCAAGAACAGCAAGGTGAGGATGAGGCAAGCCCAGAGCAGCCTGACAGAGAAAGAAAAGGAGCAGTTAGAGCAGCTTGCAAGGCTGGTGCAAGACTTACCCTACAAAGGGACAAGCACCAGCACTCTTGGCACAGAGAGCATGGCTGAGTCTGATGTGGGCCTTGACTTTGAAGCACTGGCTTGCAGCCCTGTGCCTGCCAAGAAGGCAGCAACAAGAAGAAGATGGCAAAGGCTAAGGCCAAGGCTCTTGCCATTGAGGAAGCATGCTCAGAAGGCAGTTCAGGCCATTCTTCCACGGAACCTGCTGCTGAGGGAGAAGGCTGCTCCAAGATCTACCTGACCAAAGCCAAAGGCAGGACATACCTACAAGTTTTGGAGGGTGGCAAAAAGAAACACTTGGTTTGCATCAATGAGAAGCAGAGCAAGTCCCACTTCAAGATCATGAACAAGATCAAATCCACCATGGAGGAGATGGGCAAGCTTGACCAGGGGACGGCAGTGTCCCTGAGAGATGCTTTGCTTGCATAGCAACATAGTGCCTGCAGGGCAGCATTTTGGGGCGCAATGCACCTTTCATGCTGGGTGCAAGGGGGGGGGGCTAGCATTTCTGCAGTTTGGAGCCAGAGCCTGCACATGGTGGAAAATGTGTCAAGCTTGCTTTGGCTGCGTCCTTGGATTTAATATATACTCCACAATGGTGGCAACTGTTTTTGTTGCAGGCTGAAACATGCCTAAAGAACAGGCGCAGTGCACCTAAACATGAGCTGGGAAAAATTGCCTACGAGGACAGGATGAGCATTGCTTGAAAAATAGGCTGGGAGATGCCTTGATGTGCAGGCTGTCACATGCCTGATTAAGTAGGCTAGACGATGATTGATGGAAATGGCCATGGCAAAGTGGTTTTTTCAATGCTGCTAGGTAGGTTACACAAGTGTGTGGCTGGGAAAAGGCTGAAACATGCCTCTAAACAAGGTGAAGCCCTTGGACCTTTTCCAATCTTGCTTTGTGCGCTGCAAGGCCAGCAAGGCATGAGGGCAGCATGTATGCTCAAGTACTCGAACTGCACGCCATCCAGGAGTCAGCCATGTCGTGGGGCAAGGGCTTTGGATGGGATGAGGATTGGCACCAGCCTTCCTGGGGCAAGGGCAAGGGGAAGTACAAGGGCATGGCATGAACCATGGCAAAGGTGCCAGGAAGCTGAGGACTGTCCTCAGAGGGGCCTACAGTGAGGATGATGCCAGCAGCCCCTTGGCTTGAACAGATGGTTGCTTGAACCTGTGTGGCCATTTTTTCCAATTAAGGCAGCCATAGAGCACAACAGCTAGCTTGTCATTTTTGTTAAAGCAATTGTGGATGGGAGCACTCTTGGCATGTCTGTGCATTTTTCTGCATGATCAGCAGCTTGGTGAGGCTACATGAGTTTTCCAGAGTGGATGGATGAGCAGGGCTCCCTGCCTGTGGTGATCAACCACATTTATCCAGAAAGCCATGGAGGGCATGGAGGGCCTGGAGGGCAATCTTCTGGGCAAGGCGGTGGCCATGGAGGGCAAGGCTCTGGATGGCAAGGCCATGGACGGCAAGAAGATGGCGCTGGCAGCTCCAAGAAGAAGTGGACTCCTGAAGAATGGAAAGCATGGAATCTTCAGAAGGGCTGGGCTGAGCAGCCTGCGCTTGGAGGAGAGAATGAAGAGGAGGCCATGCACGCTGAGCATAAGGACGCTGAAATGGAGCAGCACGCAGAGCTCAAATTGGAGCTGAGGCTGCAAAAGGAGGAGACAAATCAAGCCATGGATTTGGTGGCTAGTAGGCAGAACTTCTTCCTGAAGCAGAGGAGTGAAATGCAGGCCCAGCAGTATGAGAAGGAGCAGCTGCTCAGGAATGAGTTGGAAGCCAAGCACATGGAGATGGCAGAGCTGGTGAAGTGCTTGGCTGAGAGTAGGGGCTTCTCAGAAGAAGAAGCAAGCGCTGCAGGAAGGCGCTGATCGTAGTGCCATGCATGTGGGCCCATGGTGGTGCATGGGTAGGCCACAGGTTGAGGCCATGAAAGGCATTTAAGACTGTGTAGCAAATGGGCCCACTTCATATAAGGCACTGTGCAGTACACAAGGGTCGGTGTGGAAAAGTGAGCCAGATTCACATGATGACAAAGGACTGGAAGAATTTTCGCATGTCCAGCCATGTGATGCAGTGCGTGTGTGTGTGGCCTGAGCCCTTTTGCTCTAAGCTGCACAACCCCTGTCTGAGTCTGTCTGCTGCAGCTATGGCAAACCAGTTGCAGGAGACCATGTACCTGACATGCGACTCAGTTGCATGCGGGCCAAGCAGGAGGAGCTGGGTGTGGGTGACCAATTTGGCAGAAGGGTCAACCTGCATTTACTGTGGCAGGGCATGGTCAGCCACCGCAATCAGTGCTCCAGCAGTTCCTTGGAGGGTGGAGGATGACCTCAGCTACCAGATCCAGAGGATGCAAGATGCCATCTGGCACTTGCAGTGGAGGGTGGACCTGCTCCTGATGAGGGGCCTTGGGCAGTGACAGCTTTTGTAGCCAGAGTGGCAGCTGTGGGTTTTTGAAAAAAAGGAGCTGCTTGCCTGCATTGTGCTTGGGTTTTGCCAGCGTGGCTTGGACTCGTGGCTGCAAATGCCACAGTTGTAAAACAACAAATGTCTGCTGGCTGAAAGATGCCATTCAGGATGGTGGGTTATTGGAGCTGGTGGGAAGGTGGGATCAAGTGGCTGAAAGATGCCAAGCCAATGGCCGAAACATGCAATGTCAATGGCTGAAATATGCCATGTCAATGGCTGAAAAATGCCATGTCAATGGCTGACAAATGCCATGTCAATGGCTGAGAAATGCCAATCCAAAGGTGCAAAGATGGCTTGCAGAGGCACTCGCTGGCTGTGACCGGCTGCTGGTGGGAGGTGGGG
The DNA here is from genome assembly GCA_963377175.1 of Effrenium voratum. Lineage (NCBI taxonomy): Eukaryota > Dinophyceae > Suessiales > Symbiodiniaceae > Effrenium > Effrenium voratum. The sequence goes on along the minus strand of CAUJNA010001269.1, from coordinate 450,221 downwards.
CTTTGCCTTTTTTGGGGATCGTGGCAGGCTTTGGTTTCTGAATTTTGTCTGAAATTTGTCTGAATTCCAACGACTTTTCAGATAATTTTCTGAAATTCAAGTATTTTGTCTGAAAACTTGATGGAATTCAGATAAAATTCAGATAAATTTCAGAAAATGAACATGCCACATCATATTTGAATTGAACTGATTTGGAGCTCATTAGTGGCTCAACTGGACTGTTCGAAGCTTTTCACTTGGCCAGCATGCCCAAGAATGTCATCAAAAAGCCTGCCGTGCTCAAAAAGCCAGCTGCTTCTGTGAGGGATGAGGTGGCCACAATTTCCTTGGAAGAGAAGATCCAATTGTGGAAGGACAGGGTGCATGGGGAAAATCCAGATGCAGAGTTGGAGTTGGAAACCTCTGAGCAGAAGCAGCTGAGCAGCAAGTTCCTGCATGCCTTGAAGTCGGCCCCTTCAGAGGCAAAGGAGCAGTGGGAGACAGCAAGTCAGGCCCCAGCAGGGCAAAAGCATGCACAAAAAGGTGCAGTGGTCAGGGCATGGCTTTTGGACAAGTCATGGGGCTCACACTTCATGCAGAAAACCCAGTCCATCTCAAGCTCTAAAAGCTTCAAAGAAACAGAGAAGCCTGTCAGCTGGAAGGAGCTGCAGCAAAAGTATGAGGATGAGGAAATCCAACAGCTCTTGGAGGATGGTGGCATCATTGACGTGGCGCATAGCAAGACCAGCAATGCGAAGATGTACATTGACAAGAGCAATTGGAAGAAAGAGAAGACCTTTGTAAAGAACAAGGAGTTCAAAAAAAAACAGAAGAGGGAAGTTGAGACTGAGGATGACTTGAGCAAGCTTGACCAAGCTTTCCTTTCAGTAGACCCTTTCCAAGAGGGAGGCAGGTCCTTTTTGAATGACATGACCAGCAGCAGCCAGCCGCCAAGGCCTGAAAATCCAGGCAAGAAGCATGAAGGCGCAATGACAGCTGACAAGCTGTGGAAGACAGTGTCATCTGCCATGACAGCCTGTTCCAACAAGAGCCTCCAGGTTGAGGAGTTGGCCAGGGAGCTCAAGGGAAATTCTGGTTATGGGAAAGGCATCAAAGCCACCACCAGCCAGATGCAGAACAAACTGGTTCAGTGGCAAACCTCCCTCAAGGACCTGTATCTCAAAAAGGACTTTGGGAAGAAGGAGGAGACCTTGAAGTTTTTGAACACCATCCAGGAGGAGATGAAAGGGCCCATTGCATCTCATGCATCTTTGCTGAAACAGCTGGGCAAGTGAATGTGTCAAGAGCCCACCGTGCTGAGGCCAAATCTGTTGATGGTGCACCCACCTGTTTTGCATTTACTATTCTTTAGGAAGGGCCCATTCTTTCTCCTGATTTCCAGAAGCTACAGCTTGGTGGGCCACAGAGATCGACCTATAGACGCAATGCTTTGCCTGCGATAAATACTATGTGCTGCACGCAGGCTCATTCCTGAATATGTGTCATGGTTCATGCCCATCAAGTATAGGAGGCACAGCTGATTTTTGAATTGGTGTAGGTTTGAAGCTTGGGGCCAAGCTTGCAGCAAGTGAGCATTTCAGTTTGTTGGTGCACATGTGTGCTTGGCAATGGCTCAGCAGGAAAGACTTTGCAAGTCTCAAGCAATTGCAAAGAAGTTCCCCAACCCAAGTCTGGCAATAACAATTGCTTTGTTGTAGCTGACATTTTTGTGGCCGCTAGCTAGCCTTCAGTCCCAACCATGGTGGGGCATTTGCAAAGAGCACAACATGACGCTGAAGATGCCTTGGGGCCAGCAAGAAAGAAGCAGAAGGTCCTGTTGTCCAACTCCCATGAGCAATCTGCACTTGCCACCTGCTTGCTCAACAAATGGGCTTGGGGAGTTTTGTCTGCGCCTGATGTGCAAGAACTTGCCCACGCAGCTCTGTGTGATGGCTTGCAACACCCTGAAATTTCAGAGATTGCAGCGTCGGGGGCCTATGGCAACAACACTGGCAGCATTCACCGGGATTTGACAGCACATTTTGTCAAGGACTTGGTGGCACCAGCTGGCAGGCTTCTCACAGTCCCTGGGAAGGATGTGAAGGGAGGAAAAGTTGCCATTGAAATGGCATGCAAAGTGGTGTTGCCTTCAGATTGGCTTCTGGCTATGGCCAGCCATGGCCACTTGCATGAGGAGCTGGAGCTAGCGTTTGGCTATGGCACTGCAAAAGAAAGATTTTGGGATCTGGTTGGTTCAAAGTTTGACCATCCTGCAAACAAGAAGGGCGCTCAAGGGATCCCATTGCTGGACCATGGAGATGGTGCAAGGTTTCAAGACAAAGATAGCCTGCTCACAGTGTCCATGTCAGGCTTGTTGAAGCAAGGCAGCATTTCTGACACCAACTTGATACTTGCAAGCTGGCCAAAGAATTCTTCCATCAAAGGCCAGTGTGGCACTTGGTCAGAAATTTGGGAATGGCTGGTGTGGGACTTCAATGGCTTGTACCACAATCAGTTCCCTGCATTGGACCCATTTGGCAACCCATTGGATGGAGAGCTTGCTGAGAGGGCTGGGAAGACAATTTTTGCAGATGGCACTTTTTTCTTTCTGCTCGGTGTGCAGGGCGATATGGATTACCTACAGAATGAGCTGGGCTTGTCACATTGGGCCAGTGATACGCCCTGCCATTTGTGCCCAGGTGGAAAAACAGTGGCTGACAACTGGTTTGACTTCAGGCCTGCAAGCAGTTGGAAGAAGAAGCCTGCCTCCACACCATTGCCAGATCACCCCCTTTGCAAGGTCATAGGTTGGAGCAGAAGGTCTTACTTGCTAGACTGGCTTCATGTCAATGATTTGGGTGTGGCTTCACATGCTTGTGCAAATGTGCTGTTTTATTTGGTGTACTCCAAGCTGAAGCACATGCAGAGAGCCAATGCTGTGGCCTTGCTGGCTGAGTACATACTAAGTGTGCAGCCTGCCCATGGAAGCAGGCTGACCTCCTTGGAGCTCAAGAATTTTTGCCACCCGAAAAAGCCCCACAAGGAGTATCCTGAGATGAGGTTTCTGAAAGCTGCCAATGTGAGAGCCCTTGTGCCCATTTGTGCAGACCTGGCCAGGGAGCACCATGATGCAGCTGATGAGAAAAGCCAGCACATGCTGGCTATGATTTGCAATTTGTCCAAGCTGTATGACATCATGCATAGCTCTGGACTTGTGATTCCTGAGGCTCCCCATCGACAAATGGTGGAAGCTAGTGACAAATCCCTGCTGTATTACAATTGGCTGTCCAAGGCAGCAATTCGGAACAAGACCAAGATGTGGTCAGTTGTTCCCAAATTCCATTACCATTATCATTTGACTGAAGGCTTCTGGGGTATCAACCCCAGGCTTTTTTGGTGCTATGGTGGTGAAGACCTTGTTGGTAGAGCCAGCAGCCTGTGCCACAGCTGTGTCAGAGGCACAGCTAATCATGACGTTTCTGCAAAAATGCTGGAGAAGTACAGGGTGGCAATGCATTTGAAATGGACCAGGCTAGGGTGAAAATTAGTTGCAGCTGCTTGACTGTGTGTGCATGTGCAGGTGTGTCCTGTGCTTTGTTTTCTTGCTTCGTAGCCACAAATTGAAGCACAGATGTTCCAGATCAAACGGAGTTCCATGGTAATTGGATTGGCTGAGACATGCCATGTTGCTTGACTGGGCTGGCCTTTTGGAGGAGATCTGCTGGGGAGGATGGTGGGATCAAGATTCCATTTGGCTGCAAGATGCCATTTCATGACCAACTAATGTTTGTTTTTGGAGACAGCTTGCGCTTGAAATTTCATGAGAGCCACTCTTGAAAATTATGGGCAAGACCTAATATTGATTTTTGATAAAACCAATCTCTCAATATTGAAACTCAAGAATTTTCATGGCACGCCTGAAATTCAAATGCTTTTCATGGTGCGCTTGGTTTTTTTCAATCTTAGAGGGTTTGGGAAGAAGGTCAAACTGATGCGGGTCGTGATCATCCTGGCGATTCAGTTCCTGCTGGAGGCAAAGGTCCGGAACCCCGAGAAGGTAAAGGACATGGGGCAAAGGACGGCAGAGGATCGCAGCCGAGGGAATTGGAGGTGACGAGGGATGAGGCAAGGGCGGCAACGAGAGCTGGCTTCAGGCCGATGGGGCTCCACATGGTCTGCAACGAAGACGTGGATTCCAGAAGGAAACCTACCGGCGGGCCTGAGATATGATGAAGAGGAGCTAGTGCCGGATTATGACGACGGCATGATCGATATTCAAGCGGCCATGGAGAAGCAACTCATGCTGGCGTGCCGGATGATTCGGGGCATGGAGCAAGAAAGGGATCATCTTAAGGGGAAGATGGCGCCAGAACTCCGACCTGCTGCTGCTCATTGTTTCCGCTTTGCGCCACCCTTCTTGATCGCGATCATGTCCATGTGGTTCTCCCGGGTGTGTTCCTGCCATCTCCCCCTCCGGAACCCTCGGCAGGTCCTTGGGCCGAAGTGCCTGCAGCTCCGCCTCCGCCCTTGCCTTCTGGCTCCAAAACGGGTTCACCGGCACCGAACCCCCATGACCACCCCTCTCCGCCTCGCCCTCCATCACCTCCTTGTCGGGGATGACCTCTCCGTTGGGCTCGGCGACCATGATGCCCTCGTCCCCCGCGTCCATCGACCTGGCCCTCCTTCTCCTCATGCCAGCGTCCATTGCGGGAGCCTACCCGAGCAGCGTTGGGCTCATAACCTACAAGTGCTAAACCGCACGGTTCCTTTTTCTTGAGCCATGAAAGTCGGGGATTCACAGTGGCAAAGAGAAACCAATAGGTTTCCCATCAGTTTGGGGCTCCCCCCCCCAAAAAAAGACACTGAACGGACCAGTTGTGCTACTCTGTGAGGCTCCGTCGCGGATCAATCAGGCCATCTTGAAATGGCCATGGGTCAAAATCCCGCACCCCCAGTGAACATCCCAATCCCCACTAAAATAGACTAACATCAGGGAGGCATAGAATCGAATCAAAAAAGGCAATCGGAGCCCTTTCAGAATCGAATCGCTTCGAACCGCTCCAGGATAAAACCGTGTAGAACCGAACCGTTACATGGAAGCTGGTGCTAAGAATCGACCAATGCAAGAACCGAACCTTTCTTGAACCGGGAACGTTACACAAGTTTATGATTGAGATTGACATGACCTTGAAAACTGCCTGCTCACACATTTGCCTATTGGGCTTTGGGCACATCATGAAAAGTTGCTCACGCCAAGAAAGGCCTCTGCGCAACTTTTTCCCGTATCCCACGCCCTTCTCCTCCTTCCCATCCCCGGAAATTCTTCCAATTTTTCCGGGGGTAGACACCGCCGGCTTTTTTTGCTTGAGTTTCAGACCGACCCAATCCTATCCCATGCCCTTCCCTTCTTTACTCCCATCCCCGGAAATGCTCCCAATTTTTCCGGGGTAGGTTTTTTTGAGAGCCTTCTCAAGGCGGGCGAACAGGGGTTGGGGGGATCGTTTCCAACGTTTCAGACTCGTTTCAGACGTTCAGACCGGTTCAGACTTGCTTTTGGATGAGGAGAGGTGGAGCATCCTTTGCTACTGGAGTACACCCACTTCACGGTTCACGTGCAGCACTGAATTGGCTAGCAACCCCTCTTTCCAAGACTTGACGGCTTCGCCCGATTTGCTCTGATCCCTACCTATCCCTTCCTTACAAATCCTCCTTCCCATCCCCGGAAATTGTTCCAATTTTTCCGGGGCTCTGACATTTCCCTGTGACGGAGGGGGGTGGGTTCTTTCAAACTTGGCCCTTACCACGTTTTCAGTTTTCTCAAGGCAGGCGAACAGTGGTTGGGGGGATCGTTTCCGATGTTTCAGACTGGTTTCAGACCTGGTTCAAACCGGTTCAGACGCTTTGTGAAATCAGGCACATTGAGAAAGGGACTTGGTGCTTGCGAACTCCAAGTTGTTTCCGGACTTTTTCCGGACTTTTCCGGACGCACCATGCCGATTCAGCGACGCGACGTCCCATCTGGCGATTTGGTCTAAGCCCTTTCGTACCGCGCCCTTCCCTTCAATAGAAATCCTCCTTCCCATCCCCGGAAATTGTTCCAATTTTTCCGGGGCTCTGACACTTCCCTGTGACGGGGGGAGGTTCTTTCAGACTTGGCTCAGACAACGTTTTCAGTTTTGAGAGTGTTTCCAATGTTTCAGACTGGTTTCAGACCTGGTTCAAACCGGTTCAGACGCTTTGTGACATCAGGCACATTGAGAAAGGGTCCTGGCGTTTGCGAACTCAACGTTTTCCGGACTTTTCCGGACGTGCCACTGCATCTGGCAATTTGGTCTAACCCCTATCGAATCATGCCCTTCCCTTCATTAGAAATCCTCCTTCCCATCCCCGGAAATTGTTCCAATTTTTCCGGGGCTCTGACACTTCCCTGTGACGGGGGTTCGCACGTCTTGAATTTTGAGAGCATTCTCAAGGCAGGCGAACAGGCATTGGGGGGATCATTTCCGATGTTTCAGACTGGTTTCAGACCTGGTTCAGACCGGACCAGACGCCATTTGGAGAGCCCCCGCACATCAGGCACATCGAGAAAAGGGACTTTGGGCCTGCTTGTTTGCGAACTCCAAGTTGTTTCCGGACTTTCTCCGGACTTTTCCGGACGCGCCATGCTGCATGGAAACCGTGACAGAAGGCACATCGAGAAAAGGGACCTGCTTGTTTGCCAACTCCAAGTTGTTTCCGGACTTTCTCCGGACTTTTCCGGACGTGCATGCTGCTTGGGCTTGCTTGTTTGCGAACTCCAAGTTGCTTCCGGACTTTATCCGGACTTTTCCGGACGTGCCATGCTGCATGGAGACCGTGACAGAATTGAATTCAGATTCGGGGGGCGCGCCGTCGCATCTCACACGGCTCGGCCCGGACTGCGGCCATCTGCTTTGGATTCTTGAGATGGGCCTGACATTCACAACCATGCCTCATACTGGCTTTCGGATGAGCAAGGTCTGAAACGGGTCTGAAACGAAGATGTGTATACAAAATCTTGATATACACATATTATGAAATATTGAGAAATCTTGCGAATGAATGGTAGTTAGTGTCAGGAAAATGGAGCGGCTTTCAGCAGTGACATTGTTGCCCGATGGGGTGGGAATCGAAAGTCTATGGGGCCCGAACCGACACAATCCTAGGAACCGAATCGACCAGAACCGAATAACAATTCTGAGAGATTCAATTCAATGCTAAAAGAACCGAACCACCCCCATTGACAATCGAACCGGGGTCACCCTGTAACATGGGTGGTGAATTCACCCACCAGGAGCAAAAACCGATGAAAATGTCATACCTACAAAAAACACGATGTTTTTTGGGAAAACACGATGTTTTCGGGAAACACCGCATTTTCGATTTCAAGCATTTTCCCATACATTCCTTCAACTCGTCATCCGTTCTCAAAAGATCTCAAAAGCATCATCTCAACCTCAGAATCTCCCATCGCCCTCCCCTTTTGCGCTCGTAACGAAATCAGCTTCGCATTCGCCACTCGTCTTTCGCAACTCCAATCTGAAAGAAGGAGGCCGGGGACCCAAATAGTCAAAAGTACCACGGTTTTATGACACTTGTCAAGCAGCAATGCCATGATGAGGGCGTGCTGGCTTCGAACAGCGCGCAAGCTCAAGCAAAGACCGTGCTTTTGCTCACGACTTCGTTGTTTTCCAGCAACATTCTCGAATAGCGCATTCGTGGTTGAACCCGAAAAACCCATAGAATTTCCACGGTTTGCCACGCGTTACTACGGGTTCTCCACGGTTTAGCTACGGGTTAGAAAACACGATGTTTTCCAAAAACACGATGTTTTCGGTTGGGGCTGCGGGCTTTCTACGGGTTTCTACGCGTTTGCTACGGGTTTCTACGGGTTTTCTACGGGTTTCTGCGGTTAGCCGCCAGGATCCCGCCCCATTTTCAAAAAAAACTCAAAATTTATAAAAACAATCTTAAAAGGTGTCACCTGGTCTTGTTTTGCACCAAAAGGAGCTTTCGGATTCCAGCACCCCCTTCAAACTAGTTCGGTATGACCTGGCGCCAGTCTTTCGGTGCCTGTTGCTGTGAAAGGTACTTCAAGACTGAAGCCAGCTGCACACCCTGGCTGTCAGGCTCATCAATGTGGTCCTGAGAATATACTCAGTATAGAGCGTTGCCCTCAGTTGAAATCTTAATGGGTGATGCCTGTGTGAATCCACTCCCGACCCTTGCCTTTGACCCTTTGCTCCAAATGAGTGTTTGGCCTCACAAGCCCATTTTTAAGGGGGTTTTATCAAAAACACGATGTTTTTCATGAAAACACAATGTTTTAGGAAAATCGAGAAAAAAACACGATGTTTTAGTCAGGGTACGACATTTTTACAGGTTCTTGAAGCCCTAGGTACCCCAAAATGGTACCAAAACGGTTTTAACAACCACAGCCAAATAAGCTTTCAGCTCTCGGACCAAAAGGACTCCACCCATTTTTCTCCGGAGATCTCTGGGCGCCGCGGCGGGCGTCGATGACACCCCCCAGATCTCCGCCAGCGCAGGGTGCAGCTTCCGTGCGGAGACCTGGCAACGGGACCTATACGCCGAAGCGTGGGTTCGGGGGCCGAAAGGAAAACCCCGCCAAAAGAGCAGGTCTGCGTTTGGCTTGATTGCCAAAATGGGGTGGGGGCTGGATTGTAAGGGGGAGTAAAAGGATATCCATTGTGGGATTGTCTGTTTTTGGGTAATTTTACACCCATCGGTCTAATCAACACTGGGCCACTGAAAAAGTGGGCCTTCATAAGGCCACGGGGGCTGGATCAAAAACAAACAAGTAAGCAAGCAAGCAAGCAAGCAAGCAACAAACCAACACTTAAACAAACAAACGGACAAACAAACAAACAAAACAGACAAACAAAAACACAACAAATAAGCAAGCAAGCAAGCAAGCAAGCAAGCAAGCAAACAAACACCATCCCCTGCAACCTGGTCACCAAAAAATCCATCATGGTTGAATGTAAGCAACTTGAGGTGGTTGGGGTAGTGGCCAGCGCCGAAGCTGCAAATGTTGAGCTTCAAAAGTATTCCTGCAACAAACTCACAGCTGTCTGAAGCTTGACGTGCATTCACTGCGGATCTATCTTCGGATCTGAAAACTCTGCAGCTTTCCAGCCCGAACCATTCAACTTGCTCATTTATACTATTCAACTCATTTGGTCGGATTGCCCTCGTCCTCTTCCAGCCCTCTTTGGCGGCCCTTCTCGTGGTGTCAGCTCTCTGAACTACGACGCATGGTCTTTTGGACTTCCTTGGCACAAATTCAGGGGATACAAAACAACACGTGCATATCAAATCATGTGTGCGTATCCATATAGTCTGTCATATATGTGTATATATATATATATTATACACATTCAACCAAGGGACTGTTTCAATTGCGCCGGTCGGCGAGAAGGCCTTCTCGCCAGAACAATGTCAAGCCCAAATGTAGCTTTTTCGCAAAAGCTTAGATACTCTCCCGCGACAAAATATGGAAACCTGCAGTATGCCCAGTTGTGGCAGTCGGCACGGCGGGCAAGGTTGGCAAGGTCGGCAATTTTTCTTCAGTTTCATTCAGGAAGCTTACATGAGCTCATTCGGTGTCCGTGAGATGTGGCACATGAGAATTGCAAGGGCTTGCTGGGGCGCAAACCAAATGCGCAAACTGAACCTCGGTCAGTGAAGAACTTAGAAACCACCACTCTGCCTGGGGTCTTTGAGATTTCTCCAGAAAAAAAAGAGCGCCCGACAACCTCTTACCTCTTGCGACCTCTTGAGGCTCTGCATATGCTCCAATGGCGAGCATGCTATGATCGGGTTTCTTTTTGTCCTGCCTCTCTCTCTCTCTCTCTCTCTCTGAATGTAAACTCTTGGACTGAGACCAGCGCCGGGCGCAGGCGCTTCTTTTGATCGATTCTTCCGAGCAGCCCTCAGTCCCGCCTTCAGCGGCTGCCGGGAAAATATCTTGATCAGCCTCGGCTGGAAGATAGGGCAACAACTGGTTGTCAACTGGGGGTTGACAAAAGCCCCCTGGTGCCGCCGTTTGCGACCGAATCCCAAATTTTGACAACCCCTTTTTGAAGGTTGACAGCCAAATGACAGCCAGGCGATCATCGAAAAGCGGCACGACATGTTGCCAAATATCAAGATGCTTCTCCAGATCCTTTGGTTTTGCCTTTATGAGCGGGTCCACCATTCATGAGGGCCAGAATTTAAACGCTGATTCTCAGCCTGCGTTGTGTAGTTTTTCCGTATACATGTATATGTATATGCATATGGTATAGCTATACGTATCATATGCATACACACTGCTATCCAGTGTGTAAAGCCGGAAACATCCTATGGGTGTTTCTTTCGATAAACCCATACTCCAAAAAAGTCACGGATAACACAATATTGGCTTGTGAACAGGGAACAGGGCGGTCTGGACCAAGACATCCACGCAGTGAACGCCCCCAGCCGTCAACAGTGCCAAGGAAGTGTGCAAAGAATGGCAGAGATGGGTGAGAAACCACTCCCCCATCTTCGTTCTCCCCCAGTTCTTGTCATGGAATTGTGCCAATGAATGTTCCAAAGGGGAACGGTGAGCGCGAGCAGCAACAGCTAGGTCTGGCCAAAGTGCCAAAGTGGCTCCTCGGCTCCTTCTCATCCTGATTCTTCCTCCTGAACTACTATCATGTCTAAGTTATTTACATGAGGATGTTCCGATCAGTCCAGGTTGTGGGTAATAACCCTGCCTGTCAAGGTGGGCTGTCCCTATGACTTGGGGATTCCGCAAAGCAGTTCTTACAACTGGGTGCTACACGGGTCTGGAAACTTGAGAAGACGAGCCACGCACCTTGCTGGTTTCCCCTTAGGCAGAAATCCAATATGCTGATTTCCTTGTGAAGAAATCCAATATGGCTGTGGCTCAAAAAGGTAGTACCCGTTTTTGGGCCCCGTTTAGGGAAACAAAGACCAAAACCTGTGCAACCCCAGCTCTTCAATTTTGAGCCACACCCATGATTTTGCGCTTTGAAGGCACAGGAAAGACCTCGAGCGCTAGCACTTCCTGGCACACTGGGCCTCACGCGGCATGGCGCCTCTGCTCAAACGCCTTCGCTGGAGGTCAGAAAGCAGCGGAGTCCCAAAACCGGGGGCCCGTGTTGGTTCTGTGCACTCGTCAATTGCGCAAGTCAGATGCTGAAGTAAGCATAGTGTGCATTGGTTAGAGCCTCAGTATGCAAGGCCTTAAAAGACATTTGGTCCTACCATAGCTGGGGGTTCTTCCCCACCAGGAAAACGACGTGTGTGCTGACCCCCCCCCATTTCATGGGGGTCTAAGTCACGGGTGTGGCGAGCCACCCGCCTCTGGCCGCAGCTTTGGGCCGTCTCCTTTGGGCCGAAGATCGGCGCCAGGCGTCCCAAAGTGTCTCACTGGCCAGGCGATGGCGCCTTGTTAGATCGATTTACGTCACTCTGACTTCAAATGGCTTTCCTGACGCCTTCCACTCTTTGTGTAGATACCGTTTGTTTTACCACGTGGGCAATTGGGAAAGCAGAAGCTAATCGTCACGCAACACTCGCAAGCGACCTTCGACCTTTGAATTGCAGAGGTTGGACATGCTCGGACAATGTCTCTGACGTTGCCATCCATTGTTGACGCCACTGCCTCTGGGAATATGGTTTCTCTAAATATGGACCAGAATCTAGTTGCACAAGTGCTGCGGCATCGTTTGAGACCTCCAGTTTGAAAGACGCGAGAGGGTCTTTGTGCGCCTTTGAGAAAAATGTTTTTTGGTTTACTTGAGGGCATATGCTAGTACCCGTGCACATTGACATAGAACGCAGTCAACATGTGTAACGGGGGCGACCAAAGAGCAACTGAGTCCCCAGGTGTAGATTGCTGGCCGCATGCACCCGCACATGGCCGTGTTGCGGCCCGCAACAGAGTGTACAGTTGGATAAGGCAGTTCACTAGACTGATAGGGGTGTCAAACTATTTTACCGGGGAATCCGGATCACTTTTGGGGGAGTTGCTTCGTAGTCCTGGGGTCGGAGTTGGTTGTGAGTGACCACCATCGAGAAACGATGATCCACAACGAAGCACTCAACTCCTATGACGCGCATCAACTCAATCAACTATTGAAGGTGCATGTCCTTGCCACATTCTTGTACATGCCCAAACGCCCTGTCGCACATCGGATGTGCATTTGAACATCCCATTCCGCTTGATTTCTGTCGAGGCTCGGGGTCTCGAAGTCTAAAACCGCCCACGGGTGAGCCCATAAGGCCTTGCCAGTGGAAGATCCTTGCTTAAACCTACTGTCCACTTCGGATGCTCAAGCTGAGCGAAAAGATCCTCTTAACCAGAGGGTACCCTGTTTTGCTCGTTTGAACGGGAAATCACGTTTCAAAAGGAAACCAGCCATTTTGGGGGGTTCTCTATGTGGCTGTGGCTCAAAAAACCGGTACCAAAATGGAACCCCTGGTAAGTGGAAACATGGACCAAAACCTGCGTAACCCCTCCTATTTAATTTTGAGCCACACCCATGTTGCCACAAGCCCAAATTGGAGAGTGATCCATTTCACTCCTGACCCCTCCGATCCGAAGTGGAACGCCTACTCGCTGGCCGGACGACTCAATCTTCCTTCTTGTCCAGGCTCGGCTTCGGCTCCACAGGCTCCTGCAGAGGCCAAGAACCCCACCGGAGCGCTGTGATTCCGACAGAAAAAACATGGGAGAAAGAAGGGACAAGGAGAAAAAAAGCAAAGAAAAAGGAAAGGACATGCTTTTTATTGGCGGATCCGTTGATCACGGTAAATCACATGCTCCTGAAAACGCCAGAAAACATAGGAGGAGGACATGCTTTGGAGAGGGGATTCATTGATCTGATCATATCATGGTATAGCACATGGCCCTCTCAAAGTCGGATTGTGTGGTCCGTCATTCCTACGGTCAAAAATGCGTTTCTTCCGTTTGCTTGAACTGTTGTCTACAGGACAAAACGCCCGCTGGGGCTGATACCCGATTAGGGCCGTTTTTGCCTCAAGCTCTCAGCGCTCGGTTGGCTCCTTTGGGCCGATTTTCGAGCCGCCGTTTTGGATGGCTTGAGGCGTCCAGTCGGATTTCACGCTGAGTCACCCAGTTTAGGTGATGCTCAACGACTGGAGCCACGCTCGGTGCTCAACGTCAGCCACTGTTGGATGGGCAACCAGGCCGTCGCCTCAAACTGTTGGAACCCCCTTACTTGGGGCTCGAGGGACAGCCGACAAGAGACACCGTGACCCCGAAACCCCGAAACCCTTCTGACTAACTCATGTTCTAGATGCCCCAAATCCACTGGCCATATGAAGTTTGAAGCCATTCCCCTCCCAGAAAGCCAGCAAAAGTGGCTCCAAAGACCCTGGCACAAGGCTAGACCATTGGTTTGCTTTCCTGGGGTTTTCCCAAAACGCCATCTTTCCCCGAAAGAAGGGTATTGGTCCTTCAAGGCTTGAAGCATCCCTGATGCATCTGTCCAAGTCGCATGTTTGTTCATCTGAACAGATTGATGTGGGGCATGATGCCTTCAGCAAGATGGATGTGGAACATGCTGGCCCCTTTCTGTGATTCCAAAGTGGCAATTTCTGCCACATGACTACTCTGTCCCTTTGAGGGAGTCCTCTTGTCCACTCACAACAAAGTGGGTGACTGAAAATTCACCAACCCCAAATGAGAGGAAACCTCCTATAAGTGTGTTCCAAAGAATTTGTCACTGTCACCGTGGAAGTCTGGTCCACATTCCCTACTGTGGATGGACAAAATCCTGCACCACTTTGAAACCATGGGAAACCATTGCTTGTTGGTATTTGCAGGGGAATCACCATTCCAGGGTTTCTTAGGTGGTTCGATATGGATTTCGTCCACTCACAGCAGGGTTTGATTTTGAGGCCGGAAAACAACTGGAACTAGGCCGCCCAAGGCCATACCCTCCATCCCGCACCTTCACAGCAACGACTCTCCTGGCAACGGGGCAACCGACGAAATGTGGTGGGCGTGTCTCTCTTTGTTCGCTTGCTAATTGCTTGCTTGCACATTGGTGTGCTTGCTGGCTTGCATATTGCTTGCATGCTTGAAAACAAGGAGCCCCTTTGGGAGGTTCAATAGTGGGCGGTGGCTCGGAAATCTGTATGTTCTCATCTGCTGGAAGGTTTTTGGCAAACTGGCCGTCCCATGCTCTGCCCTCTGAATCACGCAGCAGCTCGCTCATCCCTGACAACCAGCCACTTGATGAGAAACCAGTAGGAAAGCAACATTTTGTGGGCATCCTCTGCTTTGGGCACCGAAGCAGGGGCTGCTTCAAGTATTGGGAGGGGTATGGTCAAGAGGGTAGGATGCCGTTGGTTTTACTTACCAGACCCACCCAAAGGAGTGGTTTTCAATGCTGGACAGATCCACATGCTCCCTCTCCTGGAACTCTTAGTCTTTGCGCTCTCCCGCTTCCTGTAGCAAATGTCGCTCGACTGCTGCAATGACACAGCTGATGTGCAGTCAAGTGTCCAAAATGGCAATAGGATTCCATACTTTTGTCCCTTCAAATATCAGCCCACCAACAGGAAGTTCATCTGAACATGGCCCAAACGATGACCTTCGAATCGAAAAGGAAAGCATGGGGAACTCTGTTGACAGGGAATTGAAACAACTGCAGACAAGACTTTCCCGGCCGAGGCACTGCTGAATCATGCTTTGCTTCTGCTCGTGGACGACCAGCCTCACGACTCGCGAGGCTGGCCTTTTCAGACATCCAAACGGAAGACCTCATAGCATCAACAACGGTTGCTCGCTTTGGACCAGGCTAGGCCTGCTTTCAGAGCCTCGGAGCAGCCTGATCAATGTGCTGTACCATCAGTCTCCGTGTACAGGATACCCTCCCTCCACTTTGTTGCTGCCTTCAGCTGTTTATTTTCCGTGCTTCCGCGACCCAATCGCTTTGCCTAGTCTGCCCACGAGAAAGGACACTGGAACTACCAATCTTCCATTTGCTTAAGCCCCCTGAAAAAAAACAAACAAACATATTTCCAGTAGTGATAGATTCCCTTTAATACCAAGTGGGAAACATAACAATAATAATAAACATTCTTAAGCAAATAGAAGCAATGGAGGTCTGCGGTGACGCCTCAAGTCCGTTCAGGATCTTGCCCCAAGCTAGGCTGATGGCAGCATAGTCTCAAGCAGAAGCGTGGCGAAGGAACACGCGGCACCTGCAATCACCTGCAAGCAAACCCAAACCGCCCGACCGCCTGCAAGGGACGTCAAAACTTACTCCCTTTTGCCCCTCATTCAGCTGTATCTCTGAGGGTTGGACACTTCTTTGGCCGGAATCCTCTTATGGCCATATGTGGCAAGCATTCGAAACGCGTCCAACCCCGAGAGGAAGACGCGCCCCCTCTGAGCATCCAACACTTTGGGCACTGTGGAAGCCATCTATGTTGAATCAAACTGATTAAACATGACACCTCTAGGCCTCTTGGGACACAAATCATCCTCTGCCACCAGCCTTGGCGTTGAAATTATCTGGAGCTACAAAGGTCTCCACGAAGTAGTACCTGCACTCCACATTCCGTCGGACGGCTCTCCATCCCTTGGTGCCAACAACAGGACACTCCCAAAAAGGTACAAACCAATATGTATTATCTGTTTATATATATATTTATATATACACGTATATTATCATACTATAACAAAGAACCCTTTGCTTTACTTTGCTCCGGCGTCCCCGCGCCAAGCCGCTCAATACTTCCCTGAAAACCAACTGGCTGGCAAAGGCTGCGCGTAGCGCACTGGCCCGAAATCAACCGCCCAGAGATCTTCTCTCACGCGATCCCAAGACAACCCCCTCAAATGCCCAACCTAGAATCATTCCCCTGGGAAGAACGCTTGACATTGGCTATTCTCGTGATCGGAATGCTTGGGCTATGCCACAATGCTCCCTGCGGTGTTTCTTAAAAATTGGGTCCCTTCGTGCAGGTTGGTTTTCCTCAGCATCCAAAACGGACACCACTATTTCGAGAAAGACCAGTGTTTCCTTTCGGGCTGTTTTGGACATCATGAACGGGAGTGCCGTCTACGTCGTGATTACCCTTGCTTGGTTTTGCCAGGTGGACTGCTGAGAGCGTCACGCCCACGTGTTTGAGGTGGGTATGTCTCAAAGGATTTGGACTCAAATGATGGCCTTCCTGTTAGCGTTCCTTTAAACCAATCTGAAATGCGGTGCTCTCAAAAAAGCGTTGCAGGAAACCAGAGCACTGAGAACACAAGATTGAGACATCACGAGGTGTAGCCCTGCTACTGAATGGATGATTCCCTTTTGTGGCTTGCAACCCCCTGTTCATCCTTCAGGTGGATTCCATGGTCCCCACGTTTATTGAAAACAAAGGGATCCCTCATTTCAAGTGATTTGGGGGGGGGGGATAACTTCATTCTCAACCACCAAACAAAAAGGTCAAAAGGTGGATCCTCCTAAATTGATCCCCCATTCTTCTCATGGTTTCGGGACACCAGTCGGATCCCTAAGGAGAATTGCTGCTCCGAAGCCCAGTGGCCACCCTCGGTCGCACCCCAGCAAAAAGGCGCCGATGAAGGCGACGATGACCTGGAATTGAAGCCGGCAAAACACGAAGAAAAACTCTCTGAACCTATACATAACCCGCAGGAATTGTTAGGGGTCGAGATTTAAACAACATCCTTGAAACAACCAAAAACCAAAATAAACCTACAAAAATGGCCCTCCATTGTTCAAATCTCCTGTTCCTCGGGGATTGGGGGGCTTCCCCTGGGTTTTGCGTAAACTGGCGGATCCCGCTTGCCCCTGTCACCAGCCATAGGTAGAATCATAGCTGGTCGGAGTTATCAACAGGGGCCTTTGGAATGAACCTAGAGATCCCGGCAAAACCACCAGGTATGGCGGGGGTCATTGAACTCCTTGCATGTTGAGTGCTTCGGGAGCTTTTTTAGGCACAGTGCCCAAGATAAAGCCCACTTGGATGGGGCTAGTTGAAATCAAGCCCGAAACCAGTACCTCGCCACTCCGGGATTCTGAGCACCTTGAATCATTGAACATCACCCCAACTCATTTCACTGCCCAACAAGCAACGGAGATCTGGCTGCGGCTCAAATGTACCAAAATGGCACCTTGGTAAATGGAACCAAAGACCAAAACCTCACACTCATCTGACTACCCCTCTACAATTACCTTCCCCATTCTTTCCAGGGATCCTTCTTTCTAGAAAGCCTCCGGAAACTGGGGGAAAATAGCTGGTCGTTGAAAAGAAGGACGGTTGAAAAGAATGGGGAATCAATAAATCAACCCCTAGAGCCCCGGTGAACAGCCGGTGCTTTCTCGCCTTTTCGCTCCCGCCTGGGTGCCAAAGTTCGTGGCGAACTTCAGGCCCTGCTGGTGCCTTTGCTCGGTGGGACCACTCAGAAAATCCCACGATGTACAACGAGCTGCAAAAGAGTTCAACCGAAACAGGCCTCCTTGCCAAGCGACCTGAACTCGGGTGCCCCCTGAAGGATTGCAAGCTTCACATCTTTACAGAGGGGAATGTTCGTCAGCATGTCCATGGCCGTTTTGTCAAACCTATCGTGGCCCGTGACGGCTGAACACTTACCCTGTTACTTGTAGGGGATCCACGACCTCCACTAAGGCTCACTTCATGCCCTGCTTCCCATTCGACACTACTTGACTTGAGGAACGAAAGCTAGCGTGTGGCAAGGTATCGGCGTGTCCGTGGTCAGTTCTGGCCTCCACTCATGCCATCTCGTCGTGTCGTTTTGCTTGTGCGTCTTGCAGGGCAATCTAGTCCTACAACATAGGGCTTACCCCATCAAAACTCCAAGCCCTGGGGAAGCTAAGCTGTTACAGCCATGTAGCCCAAGCTGGCCTCTAGAAAGACGTGTGAAATACTCTGAAGGGTGTCATACTTGCGCCAAGCGTAATACAAAACCTGACCCAACACCCGCAACCCACAATCTGCATCTAAAACCACGCAGCCCATAATCTGTAGTCAGCAAGCCGCATGAGCTAGTCCGTAAAACGCACCATCCGCAACCCGCTAATCAATGCTGCTTGCAATCGAAGACGGCCCTGGGATTAAGAGTGAACAAAGCGGATGGCTCATCTTTAATTTTTGGGAAGCGTGTAGTGGGCAAAGCTTCAGTGTTTGAACAGGTGTGTGAGGTCTCCCGAATGAAGGATGGCCCTGGGGTTAAGAATGAATAAAGCGCATTGTTCATCTTAGTCTTTTGGATCAAAGATGGCCTTGGGATTAAGAATGAACAAAGCTCATTGTTCATCTTCAATCTTTTGGGAAGCGTGTAGTGGGTAAAAGCTTCAACGTTTGAACAGGTGCGCGGGGTCTCTTGAATCAAAGATGGCCCTAGATAAGAATGAACAAAGTGCATTGTTCATCTTTAATCTTTTGGGAAGCGTGCAGTGGGTAAAAGCTTCAGTGTTAGAACAGGTGCGTAGGGTCTCTCGTGCGTAGGGTCTCTCGAATCAAAGCATGAACCGAGCGCCGCCGTTGATCTGTCCGAGGGGCCCGCTTAGGATTCCTGCGTTCCACATTGAGCTGCTACAACTGACTGTTTATGTGTGAGATTTGTGCGACGCGTTTTGCTTTACAATGGATGGATGGCGTTTGATTATTTGGTCTGAGAGTCGAAGTTCGAACATCTATTGAGAGCCAATGGAAACAGAACTTTCGACCTTTAGCGGAGGTCCAGGGTGGATTCGAGCTCACTGGGAGCGCCTGATATATCAGGCCTTTTGGGGGGGGAAGGGGTTCCTTTGGCCCTCACAACCAGTGATAATTCAGGCCCTGCCTAACTCAAGCTGTTCAACCGCCCCTTCTCAGCAAGCTGAGGGAAACGAAAAGCTTTCGTGATAATGAAAAGAACCGTCCGGTCATTCATGCGTCGTTGCAGAGTTCTTCCACAATCTTCGCCCCTGATATGCATGGGTCCCTCGTCACAACTAGGGACCTCAGGTTTGTCACTTTTGAACCGAGACCAACATGAAACCGTTTCTACTTCTGGCTGCCGCAAAAACGTGCCATGCAGCCAGCCTCTCACGGATTGTCATCCCCCGAAATTGGGTCCCAAGGCCATTCTTTGAACGGGGGGCAAGGAACCCCAGGATTATGGACCCCAAAGCATTGCCGTTCACCAAATGCAGGGGGAGTGTGAAGCTGGGGCAAGTCAGAAACTTGGCATTGACTTCGGATGGCGTGCCTTCATACGCCTCAAGAAGTTCCCTAGCCCGAAAAAGAAACACAAGGAAGCGCGCCAATAACCAACAACCAGCCTAACTCCAGGGTTTGGGTTGGGACCATCCGCAGGGAGTTCTGACAGACCGGTCCGCAAGGCTCCAGCGCCAAAGGCTCCGTCTTGCTGGTGCGCAGAGGCGTCACCTGCGAGCTCTGGTCCTCTCTCTCTGAGTCTCTCTCTACGGAAACATCTGCTGCCATCCGCTGCCCTGCTGAAATCAGGTGTCAATTGTGCGCATGTGCGCAAATATTTGTGTATATGCATGTGGGAGGCGTTTTTTTTTCAGAATCTTCAGCTGTGCGCATGTGCGGCGCATATTATGTAGTGCACATGTCGCTGCCATACGCATAGTTTCCTATACCCTCAGCGCGATCCAGCCCTGGCATACTTGGTTCAGATTTGAGAGGTTAGAATAAGGGTACCCGATTTTTTTTTCTGTGTAGTCTATTTTAGGGGAACCGAATCTCCCAACCAAAAAAGAAATGGTGAGAGAAGGGCACTGAAGGACCGAGTACAGCATTGTCTCACTGGGGGTGTCTGCTAGACAGAGCCAAGAAAGGAGAGTTCCGAATCTTGTGGTCCGAGAAGTTGATTCGCAATGCCTCAAGGATGGAATCTGATGCTCGCCGCGGCAAACTTCTCCGAGTTCGGCACTCGGAACTGAGAAAAGAACAAGCACGAGAACCATGGTCGTGGGAACTGCAAATCATGGTTCTTAAAAAAGGGGGTCAAAAAGTCAAGCAAGTGGGCGGTAAACGCGACAAAGGTTGAGCAAGGTATCCTAGGCAACAGTGCGTTGTGCCTAAGAGTCAAACAATTGTACGCGGCCCTGCAGTAACAAGGGCGAGCAGCGCTAATCCTCCCGAGAACGTTAATTACATGATGCTCCGCCTTGCTATTGAGTTCATGGCACAAAGCACGCATATTTGTTGTCTCCCACATGCAGCAACTTCATACGATTGACCATTCCCCAACCCACCTACCCGCAAGTGAACAGGGATAATTGAAACAAACCATTAAATCTGTCAACGACAAGGGGCATATGGAGGAGGCAGGGCCCATACCATGCCCCAAACGTCCTTTTGGTTTCTCATCACAGGGCGCTACAAAGCAGGGACTCCTCTTGAAATGCATCCACATACCCTGGACAAAGGGGCGTGGCCATGGACATGAAGGCAAGGTGAAATGTGAGCCACACTCAAACTCTTACCGCTTCCTGAGTGGATTGGCCAAACAAAGTCTAAACTGTTTGTTTACCACCAACACGGTCTTGCCCCCAAAACATGTTAAAGTAGGAACTCAGGGAGTGAGAAATCTGCGATTCCTGCAAATAAAATTGGACAATTGGCGAGTCCCCCCGGAATCTGGTTGGACAACTTCATTAGGCCTATGTCCCGAGCTCCAAATTGACCATAGACTAATGGACATTTGTTGACCGAGCCTCATGTCGCACCCTCTTTGAGGGCACTCGATTGGGGCTTGTTTCAAAAAAGAACCCAAAGGGTTATGGAACCTCCCTGGAACCTTTCCCAGTATTTGAAGGGTTGGTGACAAAACCTTCCGGAACCTAAACCCTCCTCTCCAGACCCAGCCTATCCATGCTTTCAGCTGTTGGGGAACCATATGTGTTTTTGTTTGATTCTGGTCCAAATATAGTCTATCCTAACATGTGAAACAATATTTTCGGGAGACCCTGCCACTATATAGCATCATTCAATTGGAGAAGACCAGCTTCTACATAGCATCTCAACAGCAACCAAGTAGCAATTGTTGATTTTCATGCCCAAAAAGGAAACCAAAGTTGTTGATTCTTCACGCTTGTTCTATCGCTTATGTGCCATTCGTTGTGAAACCAATAAGAATAATGTTTAGACAATGGTTGAATCTTCCCCAAAGGGAAAGCCACAAAGGGGACCGGGCCAGCTTTGATTTTGGAGCCGCGCCCCGTCCACCATACGCTGGTAGGCCCGTTCCTGTCGCGAAATCGGCAAAAAAGTCCAATGGGGCTTGGTGACCCAAACCCCGGTGACCCCGCTGAAAAGGCTTTGGTCAGCTGGGTCAAATGAGACAGCCAAGGACACAGGTTGATTTGTTGCCTGGAACTTCAAAGGGAACCCACTTGATGCTTTTGGCCTTTCATTTAGGGATCCCCAAAAAGAAAAGGCTGCATGGTGATAAACTGCGCTCACTGGTTTTAGAGACCGCACAAACACAACTTGATGGCTAGACCGGTAAAGAGTCCTCTCGAAAGGGGCCTCAAACCTAGGGACAAATAGCCAGCCTATCCTTACGCAGATTTTGGTTGGCTTCCAACTTCCGCCAGTGGATTGATTGGGGCGCCCGACCCACGCGAGAATGATTTATGTGATCGTGCCCTGAACAGTTCCAACAGTCATCCCCCTAGAGGACAAAGCCCGCGTCGCACCAATATTGGTGCTTCATAAGTCCCCTTTGGGGGACTTGCATTGATTGAACCAACTTCACTTGTTGAAAGGGGACACGAGCCACATACCTGTTTGACACGCCTCCCAAAGCAAGCAAAAGATGTCAAATCATGCTCGTTCCTTGTTGGCTACCTACAATCATGAGATAATGTGCCATAGCGGATCCCGCAGATAGGAAGCACATCGTCTGCACTATTTGTGACACCACCGAATCGTCTCAAAGCGAACAGGTCACGCACAGACAGGTTCGCTCAACCAATTTCACACCCTGCGACGGAACTGGAGAGAAGTTTCCCAACCCAAAAAGTGTCGCCCTCAAACAATTCATGCCCAGAAAGCCTGGGAGTGGAATGCCTGACATGGATCCCACAAGCGCACCGTAGCAACTCTTCGCGGGTCTAACGTGTGGATCACCCATGGCACCAGGCCAAACCCATGGCACCAGGCCACCTGTTCAAACATGTACCATCGACGTTTTAGCAGCCTCTTGGTTGCACTTTTGATGGCCAACTTGGTCTGGGCGCTTGAACTTATTTGGCCCACTGATACCCTCACTAACATGGCACCTCACAGGGAGT
Source organism: Effrenium voratum (assembly GCA_963377175.1). Taxonomy (NCBI): domain Eukaryota; class Dinophyceae; order Suessiales; family Symbiodiniaceae; genus Effrenium; species Effrenium voratum. The sequence continues at coordinate 427,887 of CAUJNA010001269.1, read as the reverse complement.
GTCTAAGAGGAAACTGATCTTCCAGGCGCCCTCCCGCAGGTGCCATGGCGCCGTGGGAAGTATACCCATCCCCCAAACTGCCATCCCCGAGCGGCGCTCTTGTCCGCGCCCGTGGGATCACGCACGCCGGACGCCGGCCGCCCTTCCAAGCGCTCGGTATCAGCTCGGCTTCGCATCCCATGCACTCTTCGCGCAACAAGACACCCGCATGAAAACGCCTGGAGCCCCGAAACGCTACCTTTTTTTTGGTCAAAAGGCATATTTGGTTCGTTTTTACTCGTAAGGTTGTGTTTTGTTTCATCATTTGTCTTGGCTGACCGTATTTGGCCGTATGACCACTTTTTTCGGGCAAACTTGACTCGCGCAACAGGTCGTTCTTCTCTGTCACAAGTAAATCTCACAAACTGAGAGCTGGGTGCTGTGTGTTCTGTTTATCTGCGCTTGCAACGAGCCGGGACCCTCTTTGCACTGTGGTGTTCTTTTGATTTGCCTTGTAAGGGGTAAACCGCAATCAGACGCACCCAAATTGCAATCCGACGCTTCAGCAATAAAGTGTCACTCAGCAGAGCAAGTTGCCACGGCTCGCTAAAGCCCCATGGCACAATGCTTGGTGGATTCATTGTTTCCTCCCAGGGGGGGCTCTGATTTGAAGAAAACGCAAAGGGTTGCTGTGCCTCTTGGAAGGGCGAAGCTGCAGCGCCACTTTGGGCCAACTCTGCCCCCAAGTTGGTCTGCGGAGCCGGGGGCGTTTTTGGCTTCACGGTGTCCCAGGCGCCAGACATATTCAAAACCTCAACTCGTAGTCTTTTCGGACAAACCTCCCGAAGCAAAAACTCCGAGCTTTGTCTGCTGCCAGGGCACTTTAGCCCTAGTTCCTAGCCCAGTGGCCAAATTCTCACTTGCCCAGTGGCCACGGGCAAACACGCCAACAGAAACTGTTCCCAAGACATGGTTCCAAGTGGAACCAAAAAGTCCACACCTGTTCCTAGTCCAGAAGCCAACACTGGCCGTTGTTTCAGTTCCAAAGTTCCAGGGCGAAGGAGTTTTTGCCCATGGGACAACTCCTTGGACAAACGAACTTCCGCGGAGATACGGAGGAAGCGGGTCCCGTTTTTTGGGGGATTCCAACTTGGCGCCATTTCCCACAAACTTCGTCAAGGTGTTAGGGGGAATCCTCCCGTATCCCCCTGTATCAACCTGGTTGGTTTCCCTGAGCTCCTTGGGCTTCTTTGGCTCTGAAAAAGACACCAACCAAAAGTCGCAAGCCCGGTGTCGTGGCCATTGGAACCTCTGGGGTCGCCAACCAGACAAAAGCTCACACGACCTTGGCCGACACGATCTCGCTCAAATCCGGGAAGGTCTTGTCCAAGTACCTTAAGCCCATTTGGCAAATGTGCATTTTCATAAACCCACCTCTGCTTTTGTGGCCTTCGGACTTCAAGAAGTACCTCTTGCTGTTTTGTTTGGTTTTTCCGCAGAAAAGAGTTACGCGACCAGTGTCCACCACTTTCTGTTGGCTCGGGCACAATTTCTACCCTTCGTGTTACCCCCGTCGTGTTTAGAAGTCGCCTGTTCTCCAGAAATCAGTAGATACAAGGCGGGCGTCGTAAGTCACCCCACGTCGCGTTAAGTCACCCCAGCCATCCCCAGCCGCTTGGAGCTACGCATCCGTTTAAGTCACCCCATGCGTTTTAAGTCCTCCCATTTTTTGCAAAACACAATGGGCACAGAACTGGAAGGGCGATGTTGCCAACCCCAAGAATTCACCGCACACTGCGCGCACATGCTCAAAACTCACTGGTTTGGGTTCATGTTGAGTGCTTTTCCCGGGCAAAACCCTATTGGGCGCACTGCAGTGTTTTCTGTTGGCTCCCCCGGAACACCCGACAAAAGGGCTGCCGGCGCGAGTGCCGCGCGACTCTGCGCGAGTGCCGCGCGAGCGCCGGGTGAGCCGTGCCCTCCTCCCAATGAAGATTGCTTCCGCTTGTGGCACAACTTCAAGTGCTGCGGCACGAGAAGAGAGAACCACCCAGTGGCAGTGAACATTCACGCATGCATACGGCACATGGAAGGCGACCAAGTGTTGAACATCATACATTTTGCATGCGCACAGCACGGAATTATGCGATTTCAGAAAATGACATGCTTGAGACAACTGTCCTTACATCCACAAACACAACGGGCACACTCACCCGGGACGACTTAGATCAACCCGGGACGACTTACAGCACTTCCCCTGTAAGGGACAGCGCCGCATTTTTTTCTGCTCACAGCGACGTGATGCTTCTTACATACCCTCACATAGCACTCGAGAGAATTAGAATGGTTCACCAATCGGACAGGGACCCCTAAGCTGTAAGAAAGGAGCCTCCTTATGGGTGAGGTTACAACTTCCCTCTTGCAGGCGTCACAGACCATATGATCCGCCGATCTAATATAGGAATAACGATTGGGGTGTGATGTAGTCCATCCATTGCAGCAACGCAAACCAGTACATTGGCCATGCTTGGTTGACGTTGTAAGGGAGCCAACATTTTCAATTTTAGATTTTCCGGCTAAACCACAATAAGCAAAAATGACAAATGTGTCCCAACAACAACCATGCATGGTCCCAATAGCAGGATCTCCGCCCGTCCTTCTTTGGCGCTTGCATGTTCGGCTGATCACCCCAAGGTGGGCACAGTCCGATTGCTCTATCAGCATCAAGGCAACTTCCCCAGCGATTGGGTTTGCCAATGGCCAAGGCAACACCCACACAAATAGACTGCTGGGCAGTCCTGCATCAAAAAAGCTTACCACCAAGCAACTTGACCAGTGGTTCGCAAAGTGGCACATGACTGCCAAAGTCCTCGATCCATCATGAAAAAAAAAGTCAGCAACAGGACAACACTCTACCAAACCAACTACAGGAAGTTCTACAGGAAACCCCTGACTTTGGTGGCTATTTGGCTAGTTGCCTGTAGAATTCCTGTAGCTGGTTTCTATGAAACACTTGTCTACGTTCTTTTTTGGGAGACATCCGGGCACGACCATCCGGGCGCGACCTTCAGATCCTCCAAAGGTGATGATTTTCACGTGACCCGAGAAGGGGTGCCCATGAGCCCTGGTGCTACACCGGCTATGCTCCCAGTTGACGTAACATGTCTGTATTTACATGGAGAAAAAGGCCTTTTGCTGCCATGGGCCATCCCCACTGTGGATGGACGAAATCCTGCACCATCTAAGAAACCCTGGTTTCTGATGATTCCCCTGTAAATACCAACAAACAATGGTTTCAACCATGGTTTCAAAGTGGTGCAGTATTTTCCATCCACAGTATGACTATGTCAATTCAAAGGGGATTCCCTTGGCATCCATTCCAGGGATGCCCCAAGACCAAAGCTTTTGCGACAAGCATCATGATTCGGACACGTCGCCTTTTTGAGGTGGATGGAGCCAAAGATGGACCAAACACAACCACACAGATATTTCTACTGTCTAAGACTCTCATGTGGCTCAACTCCGCAAATTCTGCACTCCCAAAACTGGCAAGGGGATCCCCCAAGCAAAAAACACCTTCATGGTGAGCTCCACGTGAGCTGTGCTGCCTCGCGCATTTAAAGCAACTCACGCTTCATCCGTTGCACTTAGCTCGTCATGTTTAATCAACAAGCCTGCTAGGCAGCACAGGGAAAGAGGACTTTCTGCAAATTCGGACCCCTTCGGGCTGTCTTCCTGTTGGTTTTCTTTGAAACCCACCGCCCCCCCCACAGATCCTAAGCTTCCGCAAAGTTGCGCATTGCCAAGCTCCTTCAGACTGGGCTGGTCAGGGCCTTTGCCTGCAGGAACCGTCAGTTGGTCGATGACCTCATCGCGAAAAGAAGGGCGTTTCGGGGGTTTCGAGGTTGATCAGCTTATATCAGCTTACCCATGAACACCTACAAGAATGTCTACAGGAAACTTGCCAAAAACCTACCGAAAAACAAGGATGTGCCACAATGATCTAAGGACCGAACCAGGTGCCCGACCAGGTGGTAGACTTCGGTAGCTCCGGTAAATGCTCAGCGCAAGTGTGGCATGCGAAGATTGCTTTGGCAGCTCCGACTCGAACATTACACGTTTCTAATACACCTATAGTATACGAAGCACATGTTGGCAGCAAGCCGTCGAAAGTCGCAACTTTTGAGCACAACGTTTGCATTTCAGAAGTCCATGTCGTCAGTTTGGGGTTTCGCGAAATATTCGCTTCTCATGCTTTCGCGCAAATGAAAAGGAAGACATGTCTCTTATACGCAGAGCTTGGCTCGCTGCTGATGGCCGACTTTCTGGCCAATTGGGTATCGTTTGGTTGTCGGTTTGGTTACGAGGCTTTTCCTGCAGCCAGAAGCGCGCCCCGTGTTGAGTTGGTAAGGCCGTGCGTATCCAAAAACGGGTAACTTGATTATTTGCTCACCCTACTCATGTTAGGGTGGCCAAATAGGGGTCCCAGCCTTACTAAGCTGCAAGTGGGTGGGTGATAGTTGGCTCCTATCATGTCAGCTTTGTCGCTGCCTCGGCACCTGGCAACCTGGGACGTCTTTTTTCTGCTCGTCTTTGGAGCTGAATCGGAGGCAGTTGCTTCTTTGGATCACGCTCACATGTTCAACGAGAACTCTTAGGCAGGCAATGCCGAATCTCGGGAAAGCCTTCTATCCTTTTAGTCCTGATAGCGTCACGCAGCAAGCCTGGCGAAATGACGAAGCGAGAAACCCGAGCCTTCAAGCAGCACAACCAGCCAACAACTGGCGTTGGAGGGGGCTTCCGAGAACTTTCTGCGAAGCTTGGGCGCAAATCATAAATTTTGCCTTGGCGCAAAGTTGCGATTTTGCTTTGTTTCTGTTCTGACCCTCGGCCTGCGAGCTGGGATGGGGGTGCTGACCCGGCCTCCTTTTCAATTGTAGGTCTTGAAGAGAAGCGGATGTGGGTCAAAAATAGGTACCCGAAATGGGTTGCCCTGGTTCATGGAACCAAGGACTAAAACCTGCGGTCCTTTGGTGGTATAACTTTGACCCCTGCCCAAGTCTTCCTCTAGTCCCTTCTCCAAGCTTCCGCGGAGCTTCCGCTTCTTGAAAACCGTCCGACGGCCAACGTGGGCTCTGGGGTAGTTTGTATCAGGAAAAGGTCGGCTTCACTAAACATGGCTGCGATTATATATTTTAGAACGCTGCTCAGCTGGGCATCCGGGGGTCAAAAGCTCCGACCTTTACCTTCAGGCGCAAGGGCCAGTGCACAAGGTGCGGTCACTGCACACACACTCCTTCGAGCAATGGACACTTTTAGCGGGTCTCGAACGCAGCCACCGCACGCTTTATGCAACTTGCACCCCCAGTGCCAAACCTCTAAGGATCTGTCAATCAGGCACGGGTGCAAAAACCACAAGTTATTTGATGGAGGTCCAAGATGGCACGGGCAAGAGTCAAGGCTGAATCAATACATACCAAGCTGTAGGGCCTGATCTAGCTATGTCTGTTTTGGGGGCCTGCTGATGATCGTGATTTAACGGCAAACAAAAGGTTGCCCTGTCACTTTTGGAGGGCCCCCCTGGAAGTGCAAGGAAAACATTCGACCAGTCAAGGCTATCGCTTAGAACCGCGCAACTCCGACTGAGCGAACGCTTAGACAGCTCCTGGACGACTTGCCGCAGTTGAGGCTGAGTCAAAGACTTGGCCATATGGTCGGAAATGAGAGAGCCAGCGCTTGCTCTAAAACTCTAGGCCCAGCTGACAGCGTCGATGCATTCGCTGCTCACTTTCGACTTCCGAGACCTTTTGCCTTTGGCGCAAATCTTTGGACTCGGAAACGCGCAGCCTAAAGGGGCCGACGGAGGGCGCGCGCCGCAAGCGGCAAGCGGCGCCCGAGCCAAGGGGCGGCGACTTCGGCAAACGCAACGGCCAGCGATGGCACGTGCGACGCCGGCCTGGCACACTCCCGCTTCACGAAACTCCCTAAGTGGTGTCCAAGGTCTCAACACATCAACTGCGGAGAGCTGAGTCTCCGCATAGCAGTTGCAGGTCTGGCAGCAAGACTGGGCGAGAGATGTTCAAGGGCTGAAAATGCGAAGCTGATGTTGCACGCCATGCAAACAAAGCTTGGACCTACTGAAACAATCTGAAACTTGCTGGAACACGCCGAAAATCTTGCGCTGAGCACCATGCCCTTGACACAAAGGCCGCCAACGGCAACTTCAGGTAGCTGTTGTCATGCTAAGGGCAAAACAAAAGGAGTCAGGAGACTTCTGCGAAGGCAAGCCGCGAAATGCATAGAGAAGCTTCTAAGGCAAAATCAGTTTCTCAGGGCTCAATGTTTAAGACAAAAGCTTTGCAACAGGTGCCTCTGACAGTCTGAAGCATGCTGTTTCCGAGAAGTGCTTGTGCAGGCTTCTGAGCTGACTATGCGCTGACTCCCTTTGTTTTGCCCTGACAGGCGCTCGAGCTATGTTTGTCGCTGCCTGTGCTCCACTGCCCACAGCGCCTCGCTGCAAGCAAAGTCAGAAGCTAACTGCCAACTGTTAATCCCAGCACTCAGTCCAATCTTTGAACGCATGCTCATGCAGCATTTGGTGAGCGACGCTGAGTTTAAACCAGCCGAAGCTGGCTAGAGGGACTTGGGGTTGAACTATGGGCCACAAACCTGCTGCAAGAGCCACAAACCTGCTTTTTGCGGTTCAAGATCCCTTTCCGCCGTCCGCGGAGCTTCCGCGGAGGAAAGCGCATGACGACCCGTGGCGCTTCCGCGCAGCTCACGTCGCATGCTTCTTTCCCGGGCGAAGATCACTGACAGAACTCGAGGCAATGTAGAAGGTGATTGGTGCAGTGCCCCGTGACAATTCTCCGACTCTTGGGTGCCAAAGCACAGGCCAGGTGCCCCCTGCAGAGTTCCATCCTCGGCGCGAGCGCCTAGCTGTGCATGCCAGGTACTTGCAAGCTCGTATCGAGCCCTGCAAGCACGCCGAGCCCGAAACAAGCGATCAGGCGGCCCTGCTTGAAGTCACAATTGAGCGGGTTCGCGAGCTCCAAAATGCACCACCAAGCCTTTGGCGAGCTGATCTGATCCAAAAGCTGATCCACATCTCTCGCAACAACGCCCCGTCACTCGCCTCAGGCTCTCCATGCGGAACGGCGCCTACCTCATGCTGCACCGTTCCAAATGGCCGCACCTTCCTGCACCACGTGCGCCGGCAAAAACCCTTTGGAGAAAGCCTCCTTTCTGAACTGCAGATTCCAAAGAAAAAGGGCCTGCAGCTTCTCTCTCTGCAAGCGACCATGATCGATGGTGGTTTTTTTATATTGAGCCACATGAGCGTTTCCACGAGGTGAGCCCGGCTAGGTGCGCTTGCGAACCTCAGGCATGTGCAGCAGTGTGGACATGTCAGATGATTTGTATGGCTGGTGCTTGCAATCAACTGCGGACACCGTGGATGCACAACATGTTTGCACTGTGCAGAGTCGTGATGCAGCAATAGAACAAGTTGCCATGTCGCCTTGTTCCAGGCCTTTCGGGCCTTCGTGTGGGCCCTCAGAAGCCGCTTCTGCACCAAAGGCTCACTTCCGGAGTCGGGGCTTCACGCAAATCTTCACGCAAATCTGGAGTCGTTGCTCTCAATCCCTGCGCTTGGGAACTCGGCGGCGGATTTTTCCTCTGAACCTCGGCCTGAGCAAATCTTTAGCGCCACTTGTCTTATCACGGGCTTAGCTTGGAAAATAAATCCAGTAGCTGACGTCAGTCCACACGGACGCTACCCTGTGCTGCTCCTTCGCTTTGGGTCCCACACCGAAGCTTGCCGACAGCTGGCAAACACCTTGGGACTTTCGGGTGCCAAGGCACAGGCGTGGGCCCTCAGCTTGTGCCCATGTTCCCCGGCGCAAGTGCTGGCGCAACCGCAAGAGGTCACAAGTGGAAAGAACAATTAAAGGGGCACCATCTCCGGATGCCCCAAAGCAAGTTCGCAGAGCCACTTAGAACGTGCTACCACAAATCCAGAACGGCAGCCTCGCTTCGCCGAAGCACTTCGCAGAACCCTTCGCAGAACTTCCCTGCAAACTACCCAAGTAAAGAACCTGCTCCGCAGCAACGCGCGGAAGTGCTTCGCAGGACTACTTCGCAGAATCCCTCGCTGAAGCAAAAAGCTTCGCAGAACCTGCTTGCTGGGAACACAGTCAGCTGTCCCCTTTATGTTTTCCCTGAACAAGCTTACCACTTCGCTCTAAGTTCTCCTGTGACTCCGATTCCAGGTGCTGCTCAGAAAGCGCCCGCGCCAGTGATCGCTTCGAGGCAAAGAGCCTGCCGCAGGTCTGAGCGCGTCACATCAGCAGGCGTTCGCTCGTACACATCTGTGGGCTCAAGACTCTGGGCTCAGCGCTCTGGGCTCAGCACTTTGGCATCTTTCACACACATGCTTGAGGAGCGGCCTGCGCTCGGCAAGCCTGGACTTGCGAAAACGTCCAACTGCCCAAGAACAAAGCAATCCGATGAATTTGATGGACAGCCGACTCGAAGGAACGCAGCATTCGGCGCTGAGCCACGCCGCCAGAGCTTTTGTGCAAGCCAGCCCTGTAGTACCAAGAGCAGTCAAAGAACCCTTGCGCCTTTCGTATCCCAGAATGGCACCCAACCAAGTTGAGGCTGAAGGCCGCGTCAAGCTTGCAGCACACAGGGTGCCTCTCGCATGAAACGGCAAAGCCCGGGATCCAACGAGGTCAAAAGTTGGAAGCTTTTGGGCGGTCCACATTTTATTGGCACGTTCAACACAAGTGCGCAAACACACACAGAAGCTAAACTCGGGTGAAACTCAAGTCAAGCTCAGACTCCATCCCACTCCTTCAAGACGTCGTTGCAGTGAACTGCTTAGGCGAAGTGCTTCAAGGCGTGGGCAGTGCTCATGGCTGCGCAACCATAAAATGGCCAATGGCTACATGTCCTTGTGCACACGGGGGGTGTTGCCAGCTGCTCCTATGTATTCGCAATGAAGGCATGGCCAGAACTTTCGCGTCGCACGGGGTCAAAAGCCATCGCCCAACTTATTCAGTGCAACTTGTCGCTTTTGGATGGTTCTGTTACACAGGTAGCCGTTCAAGATGTCGTGGCCGTGAAATGTTTGGACGAAGTAAGTGCTTCAAGGCATGGGTATTGCTGATAGCTACGGATGCATCGATGGGCAAGGTTTCAATGGAGGCGTTCGCGCTGAAGAAAGCGCCAACATGTCCTTCGCCCCACGGGGGGCGTTGCCATTTGCTTACTATGCTTATCCGCAGCAGCAACGTGCGCCTTGAATCAAAGGCATGGTTGCCTCGCACGAGACGGCACTGCCCACGAACCTCTTCAAGGTTAAAGGCGCAACAGCTATGGCCCGTCTTCAATGACAGTTGCCTGAACATGTGAGCAAACAAAGACGCTCAGGCAGCTCCAGGCCGCAGGGATTGCTCTTCGACACGTCTGCTTTGCAAGAGAGCCGGCGTGCGGGTGGCGGCACAGGCTGACGGCTGACTTGCGGCTCACCTGCGCACCGCAGCACATGCACTCGCTGAAACACGCTTTGCGCTTTGCTCCACGCAAGCGCTCAAGGCGGCTCTCGGTAGTTGAGCTTATGGAAAAATGTGGCAGACCTATCCAGCACCGAGCCAACACACAACCAGTTCCACGTTTTGGCGCTGCAACATGTGCGCAAGGATCTGCGCCGCCACATGAAGCAAGGTCAGTCCAAAGGCATCAGCCATGTCGGTTCAAGGGTCCATGGCCCGGTGAGTCCTCAGCCATCAGAAGGCTCGATCCCCGTTGCCTGTGGAATACGCGCGCATGTCTCGAGCCAACGCTGCAAGCTGCTCATTCACTCCGCAGTCCAGGGTAATGAGTGACAGGCTATGTTTGAACATGATTGAACCCAAGACCCCGCGGGCAACGCGGCAAAAAAGCCGCCCGCAAAATACAACCACTCAGGCGCGTTTGAAATCCTTGCTTCAAGTTATTCGCAGTACTCGGGCCGCGGAAGATGATAGCAGGCAACGGACCACAGACTGCAAATCTTGAGGAACCTCCTGTCACGTACTCAGCGTTGTAAGAGATGAGGCTGTGCGTTGCTCATCTCTACACAAAAGCACAAACACGCGAACCCCATGCTGCACAGAAACACATTGCAACACCTCAGGGATTGCAAGGCAAAAGGGGATTGTACCTAGTAGAGAGGTTAGAAGAAGGGTATCCTTTTTTTCTGTTGTCTATTTTAGTTGCTTTTTTTCTCACAAAAAAAAAGGTAAGAGGGCACTACTGGGGGATCTAGGTACGCCAAAGCCAGCGGCACCTCCCTTATCCATGGCACATCCATGCCCTCCTTCACGATGGCGATAGGCGCAAAGCCCTGCCAGCTGTCTCAGCTTGCCGCCAATCAACTGCGCATGCTGACCCCGGATTCATACGCCTGGTGAGTTGTTCTTGTTTTTTTGCACCAATGAAGAAACCCCTCTCAAAGGGACCATGCATCTCCATTACAAACAAATTAATTCCTAATGAGCACCAATAGCTGTAGGGTGAAGACCTACTGGAACACCTGGAAAACTCTTCATCCTTTTGATTTCAATGACCTTCGGTCTTCGGGGTATGCGGAAGTAAACCATCGGCCGTGGCCGCGCCTGGCTGTCCAGATCTGGGCCATTGTCCTGGCCGATGCGGCTGTTGAAGGATTGCCTCCCGCACCTGTCCCGCAAATTACCCTCCCAATTCACATGGACCTTTCTTTTTAAAGGGACCCCCCCCCCCCTGTCAGGTTCCGAGTGAAGTGGTGGGAGGCTATACTACTCTGCAATCTGCAAGCTGGAGTACGAAATTTGAAATGGCCCCCCAACCAAAAAGAAAACGGACTTTGAGTTTGCAGTCGCAGACCAACTCCGTGGTGAATGCGCGAATAGTTGCCCTGTTTTTCCCAAAGTAGTGCGAGGGGTTCTTCCGGTAAGACTACCTGCTTCTTGCGCAAAAACCAAAAAGAGAAACAAACAACAAGAGAGAGAGAGAGAGAGAGGGAGAGAGAGAGAGAGTGAGAGCGCGCACAAAGCAACACAAATGGAGATGTCATACTGCCTCTTACACAGACAGCGCACGAAGCGACACAAACACTCGCGCAACAATGGTCTGTTCAGAAAACTTGATATCACGTTGCCTGGAGATTCATTCTCCATGAACTTCCTGGTAGTTCTCGTCTTTAACTTGTTTGTCCTGAATATCGATGTTTTTTTGCGTGAAGTCGCTCAACATTTTCCGTTTTCCCCGCCCGGATTTACCCGCAAAACGCCGCAAAAAGCCCACAAACGCCCGCAAAACAAGAAACCATTCAAAACGTCCAACACGCCCAAAACTACCAGGAAGCCAAAACGCCTTGGAAAAGGCCGGAGAATGAATCTTCAGGTGAGATGTTGCAGGAGTTGCACAAAATGACAAATTGTGATTGCACATGAGGTATCCTGTTGTGAGGTTACGGAGAGTTGCACACAAATGTTTACACTGTGATTACGCATGAGCTGTCACGTTGGGATGTCGCAAAGAGCACAGAGGTTTTATTGACTACACATGAGATTTCACGCGAAGTACGCGTGCAATGAGCCGGCGGAGCTGTATAGTCAGAATCTGTGTTCTACAATGTCCTGCGTGACCCGATTCGTGGATTGACGCAAAACCTGTGTGTTTTGCAACTTGTGGCGGTCGCGTAACCCTCTGTGGCGCTCGGCAAGGTCCGTACGCAAAAACGCAGGGTGTTACAGCTTTTTCCTGTTTTGTGACTCTCGCGTCTAAAGTCTTCGGAAGTTGTCTTATGGTTTGCGCGCCTGCCCTCGGGATCGATGGGGCTGTGATCGACTTCTCTCTGGTCCGGGGGCAGTTCCAAGCCAATCGCAACAAAACAATACACAAAGTCCAGCTGCGCTGCGTGTCTTCGAGCTCGAAGAGCGAGGGCACCCCGTACATTACACCGCTGACGTGTTCTGTTGCACCAGAAGCTCCTCCTCAGCATCTCCTGCACCACCCGGACACAGGCCAGCCCTGACCTTTGGATCCCAAAACATCCCCAACATCCCTGGCCTTGCGACGGGCTCCTGATGCCACGTTGCCCAACCTTGAAAAATACTGCAAATACTTTGCAAATCGCCCCCAAATGTCGCCAGCATCCCCGCCAACATCCTCTACATCCTCGTTCAACTTCACCAGAATCCCCAGCATCCGGGCTTTTCAGCATCCCTTGCATCCCCTGCATCGTGCCAACCCTCAACAAATGGTCCCCTGAGAGTAGGTTTGGCAGTAGGCGGACATAGCAGATATGGTCGCGATCGAGTGAGCGGGGTTTCTGCGAAAGCGGGGCCGCCGCCACTGTGCGGAACACAACACAAATACCGTGGTTTCCTGATTTTTTCCGCGGATTTCTGTGAGGCTGAGAGGGGATGAGGGGGTTCCAGTCTTCGTCTAATTGGCTTTAGGTGTGCGCCCCGTGCGGCGGTGCGCGCGCTCGCGCGAGCGACACACGCGCGCACACACACAGGCACACAGGCACGCACGCAAACACACAAACACGCGCGCATGCACGCACGTGCGTGCGCACGCGCACAGGCACAGGGTTGCTGGGTGGCAAGGGTTGCAAGGGTGGGAAGGGTGTGAAGGGTGGGAAGGGTGCGAACGGTGGGTGGGTGCAACCCCTGCCGCCAACCAGCTGAGCTGGTGACAGCTAAGCTCTAGGATACACACCCGCCGGTCCAGCTCGAAAATTGCAACTTCTCGGTACAACAGTAGCGCGGCTTCCGCCAAGATTCTTGTGCCGCTGCAACTGTATTGAGAAAGACGCGTGCAGAAACATGCAGACAGAACTTGCCCAGAGAATTTGCGTAGAGACAATTGCGCAGAGAACTCGCGCAGAGTTACTTGCAGCGAATATTGTACAAAGAAACTAGCACCGAGAAATTGCACAGACAAACTTGAACAGAGAAACGCGTCCAGGAAAATCGCACGGAGAACCTGCACAAACAAGTTGCACAGAGAAACTTGCATGGAGAACTTACGCTGAGAAACTTGCATGGGATCTGGCACGCAGAAATTGGGCAGAAAATGCTCAGGGGAAGAAAATCACACGTAAAACATGGATAAACTTGCACACAGAACACTTGCCACAGAGAAAATTGCGCAGAGCACAAAGAGACTTGCACAAAGAAGTGGCAACGGGGAGAAACACGCAGGGAGCACTTGCACAGAGAAAATTGCACAGACATATTGTGAAGATTGTGCAAACAAATTTGCCTGGGGATCTTGCGCAAAGAACACTTGCACCTGAGGAAAGGTACCCTGCTTGGATTCCGTGAAGCTCTATGGAATAGGAGGCTAGTTCAAACCGCCCCATATGATCGCCTAGTGACACAGAGGGGCTACAAGGAAACAATGTTTTTGGGGGTGCTCTGTCTGAGACATGCCCATTTCGGCCAAGCATGGATGTGAAAGGCAACAGGAAACCAACCGAAAACCAAGCATTTCTGGTACTGCAAGGTTTGCTGACGGCTTCCAGGGGTTGGTAGCTGCAAATGGGCATGGACTCGTCCACTGAGGCTCTTGGGGATCCATCTAAATCTTCAGACAAGTACTTCCCCACCCCCTCGGGACTCATTTCAACTAGCCAAATGCCCAACCTGAGATCCATGGACCGCTGACAAAGCCAGAAGCATCGCAAAAGCACCTCATGACGATGTCCACCGCTCCGCTCGTAAATTCCATGGGGTCTTTGAAAAAAAAAAACACATTTCGAAAGCCAAACCCACAGCATCACACATGGCAGGACAGTTGGCTATGTAAAGGAAGCAAGGTGCCGGGCCGGGTTTTCAAAACATATGTTAAATGCTCCTAGCTTGGCACATGCAGCTTGGATCCGGGGTGAAGGTCCTTGTAGTTGATGAAGATCTGGCAACTTCGCGTATCCGGCCCCCTGCGCGTAATTTCCCGGGAATGGTCCACGCGTTCATGTGGGACAGTTGGACTGGTGTTGGACCTCTGCCCAAAGCTCTGGCTCGGAGGGTCCAGAGGGTTCCTTGTTGTTCCTTGCCTCTGAATCACAGGGAGCTCAGGCGCCTCATCGCGAAGCTGACGGTGGCACGCTTGTTGCTCTCCTGCTCGGATCGAATGGCAATGCATCGGAGGGCATGCTGGACGACTGGACTTGGTTCAAGTTGGCTTCAACAGTTGGAACCGTTCTGGCTCCAGCCACCAACAAACGGAGATAACAACTCAACGATTGAAAGTTTGAAGGTGGTTTTGGACAAGTCAGCGGAGAAGCGGATGACTGGAACAAGGGGATGGATGAATGGACGAAGAAATGTGGACGGACAAACGGGCATATGACAAATTGCGAATCTGCATCAAAGGCACTGCAGCCGAATGTAGCTTGGCGACTTGTGTAGTTCTTACTGGTTTTCTACCTTGAGGGGCAGTTAGCATATATAGCTGTGCTTGCTTTGTGCGACAACAGCCTGCACACAATGTGCATGTACAGGAGCCCAAATCTAGACACATCAAAACGTCGCCAGCTGATGGACATGCAGCATCGAAAGACAACCCCGTTGGCATAGTTGCTTCCCGAAGGCTTGGTGTCCTTAAAGACAGGGAGGAGCACCCGTGCTTCCAAATGAGCCATGCTGTGCCTATTGCCAACTCACACACGTCAAGTGCCTGCACAATGGATGCCAGACACTAGCATTGAGGCGCGTTCCGAACAAATTCCGGGCAAGCACCGCACCCATTGAGAAGCCAAGATCCATGTCTCACTTGCTCAATGGCCACAAACACAGGGCACCTCTTTCTCTTTGTTGTTCTTGAACGCCTATGCAAAGCAAAAGGACCACAAATGCCACTGGGCAACTGCGTCCTTGACCGGGTCGTCCTTGATTGGGCTGTTCCCATACTTGGCATACACCTCGGGCCGTTCGCTGTAGAGCATTCAAAGTGCCAGCCTATCACAGCGAACAGCAGCTCGCAGGTCCATTGAGCGCTCAAAGTCGAACACCAAAGTGATCCTTTGGGGCGGGTCCTCACCTGTTCTGGGCTCGGCCTGGCAATGTGCAAGACTGCATTATTTGGCAGTGGGTCAAAAATAGGTACCCAAAATGAAGCCATGGTAAATGGAACCAAGGACAAACACTTGCGGTTTTCTGGTGGTTTAATTTTGACCCACAGCCATTTAGGCTTAGGGGTCCCCTCAAAGGTTTCCGGAATATCATGGACTGGGACTGGCCCAGCCCTCCATTTCGAAGACGCGTTCTTGAAGCGGCCTCCGCCAAAAAGGCCAGGGGTTCCTTACGCGACCTTGTTTGAGCATTACCCAGCCTAAGTTGGAAACTCGAATTCAGATTGGCCTGAACAGCGAGCAGTTCCGTCTGGCCAGGTATTTTGAGCCTGACTCCACTACAGGCAAAGAGCGACTCGAGACAGCTAAACAGAAACTGGAACCAATGGAGCTGATGCTTGAACCACAAAGGGACGTAAGTTGAGACGTGGGGTTGGCACAACAAAGGGACAACCAGTTCACACGAAAAAGTTGAGAGGTGTCACAAAACCGGGTGAAAAGGCACGTGAGTTGGACCGGGGCCGCTGGCGACCACTTTTTGCAGTCCGAGGGGCGGCCGGGTCGGCGGCGATGCCCACCTTCGGCTTCAGCGAAAGAAGGCGAACCACACTGGGGACAGGGGAAGCCTTTGCAGAGAAACCCATTCGAGTCAGAATCAAAACCGGGCTACACCTATTTCATATAAGTCTAGGTCCTCCAGATTTGAGAAGTTAGAATAAGTTGGTACCCGATTTTTGCAGTAGTCTATTTTAGTAGGGGCACCCTCCCCCAAAAAAGGGTAAAGGGGACCTACAAGCCGTTTTCTATTGGTTGATTCCGATTCCATTATTTTCAAGAATCAGTCTTTTCAAAAACCAGCTGTTTCCAAAGCCAGGGTTTTGGGACCGAATCCATCCATCCGGCATTGGTGGGAAGTGTTTCATGCATTCAGCTTGTCCAGAATGTGCACCTGCAACAACTGTTTCGTATACCAAACTATTCTCGGTTGCTTTCTGCTCCCCTGCTAAAAGTTTAACTTTTAGTGGTTTCATACGGAAAACCCATTAGTTGGCAAAAAGTTAAAGTCCTAACATCCAAGCAACATGCACCAAAGTATTAGACTCAACTCTCGTGAAGCCCAAAGCTCCAGGCTTCCTCGGAGTCGATTCGGTTCGAATTCGGAGCGGATTCGCATTTCGCGGCTGGTGTTCTACAGGGGATACGATACGGGAGTTCTGTTAAAGTGGCAAGTTACTGGTGGCTTCTGAAGGTGAGTTGGGAAATTGAGGAAGCCCTGCAAAAAATGCAAAAAATAGAAAAAATAGAAAGGGAACTAATTTTGGGGAAGACTTGTCTGTCGTCTGCCCCAGACCACTCCCCGGTCGCCTGTGCGATGAAGCCCGGGATGACGCGGTGGAAGCGCGCGCAGGAGTAGAAGCCGACCCTGAGGGTTGGGCGATACCGCCGGAACAAAGCCATGATTGAAACACTTCGCAGCAATTGGGATAGCTAAAACCCTTACTATAAACGCATTGAACACCAGGTGACGACTGGTGCAGGTTTTGTCCATCCACAGTACAGCAACAACCTCCTGTTGGTTCCCCTAAAGGTGCGGGCTCGTTTGGTACACATCGTGTAGTCCAGGGAAGGGCCAGTTGGACAAGGAAACCAAACGAAGGTTTGAGCCCCGAAGCCTTCGCGATGTACCCACTGGGTTGCTCACGGTTTTCGGAAACTCGGCCAGAAAAAAACTTGGCCCGCTAGGGTTCAGCGGAACCAGCCGAGTGAGCACAGCACAAGGATCTGTTTACACCTATGCACAAGCACGCTCGTGAAACCAATCTCAACTTGTATTGCACCTTGCGACAGCCTTTGGATGGCGTCAAGGATAAAGCCCTGCAAAAGGACAGGTGGTGTGCAGTTCAAAGAAAGAGCCAGGGATCTTCCACCAGGTCTGTGTCTCTGATGCGCCGCTTTGTGCGCGGAATGGCAAGGAGATCCCTCCAATAGCCCCATATAGAGCAAAAACATTATTCGCCGATTCGCTGGTCAAATGATTTTGAGGATGCAGTGTCTTGTTTTTGTCAACGCCAGCCTGCTTGTCATTGTTCCCATGAATAATCAATTCCAAATTATTTGATTTAGGACGCACTCACATGACTTTACATTGTGGCATGAACCCAACTCATGCTCCTTTTGAGACATCCCGCACGTGCAGGCTGATTGAATTATTGCTCCCTTACAAACAACCCCTTTGCAACCTCCAGCACGAGCATCCCAATCTAATAGAAACCTGGTACGGTATGAAGGGGTCGAACCAAAACCATAGGATTCCTTATGGAACCATGGAAGCCTTAGTTCGACAACC
Organism: Effrenium voratum; assembly: GCA_963377175.1. NCBI lineage: Eukaryota > Dinophyceae > Suessiales > Symbiodiniaceae > Effrenium > Effrenium voratum. The sequence continues at coordinate 410,449 of CAUJNA010001269.1, read as the reverse complement.
AAAAGCCTCGGGCCAACGCACAGATTCACCATTCAGAAAACTGTCTGCCTGTCTGTGCCACACATTGCTGCATTGCCGCAAGGGTGGCAATTTGCAAAAGGTACTTGCATCCCCACTCCCAATCCGGCATAACGTGGGAGCCCCTTCAAATAGTCCCCCTTGTTCCCACAAAAGGAAATGGAGAATCTCCAAACATGAAAAACCGGGATGGGCACGCTCAAAACGCAGAGAGCCCCCAAACCCTCCCCTCCCTCCCCCCCGCCAAGCCCATGAAGACCTGAAAAAACGCAGAGAGCCCCAAACAAATCCCTCCCCCCCCAAATATATAGATATATATATATATACAAACAAATCCCCCCCCAAACAAAAAAATCCATCCCCCCCCCCAAAAAAAAAAACTCCCCCCCCCCCCCCAAACCCACTTCTGCTTCAAGGATCTCCACCAGCTCCCGGAAGCGTGCGCAGCCCTCGGGCGCCCAGTCCGGATGCACCTCCAGCACCACCGTCCTGAGATGGCGAATGAGTCAAAAGTCCATCTATTTGTTAACCAAACTAACCTCAGCTTCCAGAGAGCGACTTTATATGGGCTCTTGGGATTCTCAGGTGGCTAGTCTTAACCAAACTAACCTAAAAAGGACACCTATGAAAACTATGCCTCAGCTTCCAGACAGCGACTTTATATGGGCTCTTGGGATTCTGAGGTGGCTAGTCTTAACCAAACTAACCTAAAAAGGACACCTATGAAAACTATGCCTCAGCTTCCAGAGAGCGACTTTATATGGGCTCTTGGGATTCTCAGCCAGGATATGTACAATCTTGACTAAGATGTGGCTATGTTTAACCAAACTAACCTAAAAAGGACACCTATGAAAACTATGCCTCAGCTTCCAGACAGCGACTTTATATGGGCTCTTGGGATTCTCAGGTGGCTAGTCTTAACCAAACTAACCTAAAAAGGACACCTATGAAAACTATGCCTCAGCTTCCAGACAGCGACTTTATATGGGCTCTTGGGATTCTGAGGTGGCTAGTCTTAACCAAACTAACCTAAAAAGGACACCTATGAAAACTATGCCTCAGCTTCCAGAGAGCGACTTTATATGGGCTCTTGGGATTCTCAGCCAGGATATGTACAATCTTGTGAAGATGTAGCTATTTTTAACCAAACTAACCTAAAAAGGACACCTATGAAAACTAGCTTCCAGACAGCGACTTTATATGGGCTCTTGGGATTCTCAGGTGGCTATTGTTAACCAAACTAACCTACAAAGGACACCTATGAAAACTATGCCTCAGATTCCAGAGAGCGACTTTATATGGGCTCTTGGGATTCTCAGCCAGGATATGTACAATCTTGTGAAGATGTGGCTATTTTTAACCAACTAACCTAAAAAGGACACCTATGAAAACTATGCCTCAGCTTCCAGACAGCGACTTTATATGGGCTCTTGGGATTCTCAGCCAGGATATGTACAATCTTGTGAAGATGTGGCTATTCTTAATCAAACTAACCTAAAAAGGACACCTATGAAAAATATGCCTCAGCTTCCAGACAGCGACTTTATATGGGTTCTTGGGATTCTCAGGTGGCTAGTCTTAACCAAACTAACCTAAAAAGGACACCTATGAAAACTATGCCTCAGCTTCCAGAAAAACTTCATATGGGCTCTTGGGATTCTCAGCCAGGATATGTACAATCTTGTGAAAATGTGGCTATTTTTAACCAAACTAACCTAAAAAGGACACCTATGAAAACTATGCCTCAGCTTCCAGACAGCGACTTTATATGGGCTCTTGGGATTCTCAGCTAGGATATGTACAATCTTGTGAAGATGTGGCTATTTTTAACCAACTGACCTAAAAAGGACACCTATGAAAAATATGCCTCAGCTTCCAGACAGCGACTTTATATGGGTTCTTGGGATTCTCAGGTGGCTATTCTTAACCAAAATAACCTAAAACAGGCACCTATGAAAACTATGCCTCAGCTTCCAGAAAAACTTTATATGGGCTCTTGGGATTCTCAGCCAGGATATGTACAATCTTGTCAAAAAGTGGCTATGGTTAACCAAACTAACCTAAAAAGGACACCTATGAAAACTAGCTTCCAGACAGCGACTTTATATGGGCTCTTGGGATTCTCAGGTGGCTATTGTTAACCAAACTAACCTACAAAGGACACCTATGAAAACTATGCCTCAGATTCCAGAGAGCGACTTTATATGGGCTCTTGGGATTCTCAGCCAGGATATGTACAATCTTGTGAAGATGTGGCTATTTTTAACCAACTAACCTAAAAAGGACACCTATGAAAACTATGCCTCAGCTTCCAGACAGCGACTTTATATGGGCTCTTGGGATTCTCAGCCAGGATATGTACAATCTTGTGAAGATGTGGCTATTCTTAATCAAACTAACCTAAAAAGGACACCTATGTTTATATGATATGGGTATGGGTCAAAAGCCCGGTTAGCCCCCAGTCAACATCCGACTCAATCCAATGGGGGGTGAATTCACCCACCCCAAAATGGGATCCCATTGGTTTTGACCCACGGCCATTTAGGCGTCCTTTTCGGGGAAATAGATGGGTTTCCCTGGTAGATGATTAAACCACCAGGTAAACCAGGAATCGCCATCGATTTCCCGACCAAAACAACCAAGAAGGACACCTATGGTCCTGAGATTTCGGTCTAACCCCGAAAAGTTGTGCCATCGGCAAATGAGACATGCAGAGAAGGAGACATGGAGTCTGACCCTCATCTTCTCAGAAACCATCCAACCCGTGGTTTCCGGCTAGCTCGGGAATCGCCGGCGTCCCTGCTGGATGTTTTGACTTTTGAGCCTTTTGGGCCTTTTGGAGGGCCAAACTTTCGGAATTTCAGAATTCTTGGCCCCCGACCTCTGCCGCCCCCCGATTGCCAGCCAATAAATGCTTTAAAAGGGCCCAAGGCTTGACCAACCCTCCCCCCCGAGAATACAAAAAAAAGAGACCCAGCAAAACCCCCCTTTTCCAAAAAGACTGTCCCCTGAAAGTAATTACACAAGCTATTGTGCTGTACTTCTGCCAATTGCAATTCACGTTATAGTCCTAAGGGTTGCGTTTCCCTAGACCGAAGAAGAATAAAAAGAATAGTTAGCCGGAAACAGCAAATTCTTATAACATCCTGATCGAAAAGGCAAGACTTGACCTACAGGGTACCCGCAACAATGCAAAGCCCCGCCCTAATACACTTAAGAATCCCCGCACTCTCCAGCCCTGTTTCCTTTCACCTTCCCATTGCTGTCCTCAAACAGGCTTGACGTTCTCAAACAGGCTACCTTGTCGCCAATCATAAACATGCACACCAGCCACGCCCATCTGAGCCGAGAAAATTGTTGGCTCTCAGTAAGGAGTCAACAGGGGTTTTGGGGAAAAAAAAGAGCCAATGGATTTCGTCCAGGAAAACTACAAGGGGATGGTTCATAGGGGTCATTCCCTCATTTACCTGCCGAGGGCCGAGAACCAGCAAGAAAACAGACCAGGGCGCTTGGGTGCGTCTGCCGGCTTCAGCTTCACCGAAAGCTCCACGTTGAACACGGACATCGTATCTGGTAAAGCGATAGGGGTCTCCAACAAAAATCAGACTCAAATTCTGCTGGAAATCTTTTGTTTAGTGGGTGGTTGGCAGCTGGCTTCTACGAAAGGCGGTATCTACGCCAAGGAAAACCACTACATGCCAAGGACATGTGAATATGTGTTTTGTGCAAGTAGTACTTATATGAATGATGCCGTTTTGCTTCGAAAACTTAAGCTGGTTTTGGTGGGTTGTTCAAAATCACAGCCAAGTATTGCAGCTTGCCAGCTGCATTCCAGTGGTTATTCCCGGCCGTCCTATAGTTCAGTGGCAGCCTTTCTCAGTTTGTCCAATTGGTATTAGTATCCCATGAAACGTGAATGATTCACCCTGTTCCCTCCCAGACAAGTGGGGTGATGATGATGACGATGACGATGATGATGATGATGATGATGATGACGATGACGATGACGATGACGACGATGACGACGATGACGACGATGACGACGAGGATGATGATGATGATGATGATGATGATGATGATGATGATGATGATGATGATGATGATGATGATGATGTGATGTGTCCTTGCAGGTCGGTTGGCTGAAGATGGCACCAGTTTCAGTTGGGGTGGCTCTCAGCTATGGGTTCTGAATGTAATTCAATGGAAGTCATATGAGTGTTTCTCAAATTGACCCCTAAAATGGTTGGTTTTCTTCAGGCTTCCGTTTTCGTACCAACTAAAACACCGGTCTGTGGAATAACTAGGCTAAAGACATTCTTTGTCATTGGACATATACCCCTTCGCAGGACACAACAGAAGCGCACACGCTCTCGCTAGCACACAAGCACAGAAACACAGACCGCACAAGAACATGTCCGAAGTAGGATATGCAGCACTGGGCCCAGCTCTCGGAACACCAGTGGATTCCCAGGCGAAAAGGGTCCACTTACACATTAGCAACCGAAGCTAATGGCTCGCCTAGTGCCTTGAATTGGGAAACTCGAGCCCCACGTCTTCTTCTGCTGCAACTGCCGGAAAAGGGGTGCAATGGGAGCAGCTGACATGCTGTGTCTCACATCGTTTCGTCTTTTCCTGTCACACTCAGTCGTTTTGTTCCGTGGAGAGTGGCCCAACAACAAATTGGGTCCAACGACTACCGTAGATCGTGTTTGGACAAATGGTTGATCTTCCTTATTCATGCCGGCTACCAACAACCAACCAACCTAGCAAGCAATCAAGCAATCAAGCAACCGGCCAAACCTCCGGCCAGCCAGCCAGCCAACCAACCCACCCCGACCCTGTCAAGCATAGCTTAATCATCAATGCCTTCGGCTTGGGGCAAGTGATTGGTCCGTTCGTCAGTGGAATTTTGAAGGGAACCACGTCCAAAAGGCGAAGAATGAATGGATGCCACGCTTTCCCCCAATAATTGAGCCATTCAAGCCAAATTAGCGACCCCCTAGAAGTGAAAAAAGGTCGCTCTGAAGTCCCCGTTTTGTCTAGGAACCAGGATCCGCTATTGGACATTTCCCAATGCGCACTCGGAACCCTGCTGTGGCCGGAGAAATCCTGCACCACTGTAGGAAACCTGGTTTCTGCTGATTCCTCAACGCAAATACCAAAGCCATGGTTCTTCAACCTCAAAATGTAACCACCGGAGACCCCAAACCAGGCGAGTTTGCTCAATCGCCCAAAGATAGGAACCCTCTCAAACCCCCCAGCGAAACTGCTCCAAACTTGTGGCAAGAGGCCAGCCGACGGGCCGACGGCTCAGGCGCAACCGGTCTCACCCGACTCGAAGCTAGAGCTGCGGAGGTGCCAAACCGGAACCGCAAGGCTCGCTTGAGAACCCGGCGCCCAAAGGAGTTGCTTCGGAACGAGCTGCAAGGTGTGGCTACAGGGTTCACGGTCAAAGGGAAACCTGAAAGGGACACTCGAAATTGTGAGTGCCCCCTGGTTCGACCCAGATCTTGGGCAGGGCTCCACTCCTTGGCTTGTCCGCTCCCCTATGCCTTTGTGTGTTGGGCGGGATTGCCGTGCCCCAAGGCGCACCCAAAGTTCCAAAGGCTCGGTGAGGCTCGTCAACTTTGAATGCAAAGAAACTTGGGTTCCCGAGCCTCAGAAACTCATAGGGGGCCCTGTGTCTTTTTTCAAGCACCGCTCTGTACCGCTCTATGACACCTACAATCTCCTGAACCAAGCAACGGGTGTTGCAACCCTCAACATGTTGGAGCAATTTAGGGGGCCGAACTCCAACTTTTCAGGCTCACGGGTGAAGCAGAGATAAGCAGAGCACAAACATAGTGTGCCTTCTTGAGGATACACGGGTACCCTTTTTCCAGTGGAACATCAAGGGAAAGCAACCAATTTTCGGAGGAACCAACAATGTTGAGACAAACAAACAGCCACAGTCCAACTCAACATGTGGGTGGTCATGGGCCCCTTAGGTACCCTTCCAATGGTCCTCCAAGCTCCTTTGGAGAGCCATGACCAGCCCTACCTCAAAAGTGTTTTGACCATTCCACGTCTGAGTGTCGTTTTTAGGGAAACCTGTCTTGGCTGCTGTTGAGGGAAAGCCACACGGAAGACAATGTTCAGGGCTTTCCTTGTCTTCTCAGACAAATCCATATAAATTGGCTGTTAATTTTGATGGGAGGCCAATGATGGACATCATCAGGTGGGGGATTTTTTCGTCCACCAACCGCTTTTGAGGTGGCGCCCTATTAAGGTTGATAACCATTATGTCAGACCCCCAATTGGAAAAAGATCCTCGATTGTGGCAACTGATTTTCGCAATTCAGGATCTTGCGATAGTTTCTCTAAAGAGGGTCCGGCTGACTGGTTCCACTGTTCCAGGGGCCTGTGTAAAGAGGGTCCTGGACAAAATCCTGCACCACCTAAGAAACCCTGGACTGGTGATTTCGCTGTAAATACCAACAAACAATGGTTTCAACCATGGTTTCAAAGTGGTGCAGGATTTGATTGCGCAACCATCCACAGTATTGAAATTCATAACCATAATGGTAGACCCCGAATTGGCAAAGTATCCTCTGGGTCTGGCTGACTGGTTCCACTGTTCCAGGGGGAGGGAGTGTAAAGAGGGTCCAACTTTCCAGGCGCCACTCCCCACTCCCCCGAGCAAAGCCTGCGAGGCGGCCCTCAGTTGCTCCAGCTCCGACAGCGGCTGACCATCCTGGCCACGCACCGCGCACCGCGGCTTGAGACTTGACGCGCACCAGAAGCAAAGAGCGCGTCCAGATTCATTTTTGTTTGTTTTTTCTTCTGCAAGACGCGGTCTTCCAACACATTTCGCCACCAAGCTTTGTGTGTACCTGTGATTGCTCCTCCCTGAGCTCGCCCGAATTCTCTTCTTGCCCAAGGCTTTGAGAGCCCCACCCCCACCCCATTTTGAGCCACCACTAAGTTGAAAGCGCATGCGACAAGTAGGGCTTAGCCATGGCTCCTGGGCCTGTTTCTTCAGGCCTCCGAAACCTCTCTCAGCGCCACGATTTTTCCAAGATGGTGTCTCTCCTGTTTTCGCTTAGACACCCCCACCCCACCCACCCCAAAAAAAAAAATGGCGCAAGAGAGGTGGTCCTTTTGGTGCTCCGTTAAGACCAACCAAAAAGGGGGCCCTCAAAAAAGAGCATGTCCGTGCTGATTGCTTGAGGTTGGTGCCGTGTTAAGATCGTGGGATATCAAAGGCGGGGGGGAAACGGCAGTGCCCGGCGTCCCGCTCCGGGCACGCAAACTTTGGGAGCTGTTCCCGGGCTTTCAAAACCACACCTCGCGCTTCGAGGATTTCAGACCTTTTGGAAGTGTGTGCGCGCAGGTCCGGCGCAAAAGCTGGGAAAGCTGCACCTCACTTGCGAAAGGAGATTCTCCAAGAAGCGCTCTGGACAAGAGCCCATGGGCGTTTGATCGCCAGGGATGATTCGGGTGCCGCGCAGCTTGTGATGTCCTTCGACCTCCTACCTCATGTCGGCGCGACGACTCTGCTGAGGAATTGCAGCCTACCCTGGTAGGCTCATGCTAGGTTGAAAAAAACAACATGCTCATGGTCAAACTGCTATGCCTCGCTGAATGTCTAAATGACAGAAATCGATGTGCTCCTGTCAAGTGCGTGGCAAAACAACCCGAGCTCTTAACCTTCCGCCCGTGTTGAAGCGTGGAATTTGCAGGTGGTCACCCGACCAGAAGGGAGACCCATTCTGCAAAATCACGTTGGGCTGAAACCCGGCAAAACACGCGGAATCCAGTGCTGTATCAGGCTTCCCCAGCCTCTCCCAGGGCGGGCGCCTCGCGGCAAGATGATGGACATGCAAAAGCCAAACACCCACACGGGCTTGTGTTACGTGTGTTTGGTAAGGAACCCTTTGGACATCAAACTATTGGGGATTCTTATCCACCAACCACTTGTGAGATAGTTCCCTATTAAACTTCATGGCTAATTATCTTGCACGAATCGGCATGGCTTCCCATTGCCCCAAGTCTGGGTCCAAAGTGACATCCTCAAACTTGGTTGACGTTAGAAGGGGAGCAAAAAAAAAGAAAGGCAGCTAAGTGGTTGCATTTCAACCACTAAACCACAATAAGCAAAAATGTAAAATGAATCCAAACAACAACCATGCAAACCCTCTGAACAGAACTGGCAGTGCAAAAGGACCCAGGGAAATTTACAAGGCAAATCGACAATTTGAGGAGTCGTTGCATATACAGCCTGGGTCAATTGGAGTGTCCTCCTCAAGACCGAGTAAATAGTCCGCCCGATCCCGTTGTCCAATGTTTTCTCAACGAAGCAGCCAACGCAAAGCCTCTGTGAGGATCTACAAAGGGCAATTGTGAGAACCCTCAACATGTGGGTCAAAAAAGGGTATCGCAAATGGAAACATTGGCTAAAACCTGCGGTTCCCTGAATCATTTTGACGCCATCGATCACTTTGACGCCCACCCTATGCCACAAATGGGAGACGCGTTACATTTGTGGGACCCCTAAAGTCGTGCGTGTCTTTTGGTTTCCCGCTCAGCCAACCCCGAAATGGGCACTGAGCTTCCAAGAGCACATCCCGAAGTGGGTGGAGCCATCCGCTATGACTAACCCCAACTCGACTTAAAAGAACATGAGCGGCCCATCTCTTTCGCCCAACAGCACCTCTCTCAGCCATCCCCAGCCAGAAGAACTTGCTGGTGCTCAGTAGGGAATGCGTGCCAGAGATCTCCTCCAATGAAACCACCAGTTGAATGGTTTTTCAAGGGGTCACTCCCACATTCCCGGCATCTCTCGCACCAGCAAGTTGTCCAGTCTCTTCACCCCTTTTCAACCATATTCCAAACAGAAAATCCACAGCCCGGGGTTATCCACGGGAAACATCCACGGGGAAGGTGCCTCACGTCGCTCCACCACCTCAGAGCCCACCAGCAGCTCGTGCATCTTCACCGGTATCTAAGGTGGCTGGAAGGGCGCTAAATGGTCCAAACAATATACAGTGCATGTCACATCTATATACACATATCAAATATCTAGCTATAGTTGGACAATTGTATAATTGTATAATTGTATGTATGTATGTATGTATGTATGTATGTATGTATGTATGTATGTATGTATGTATGTATGTATGTATGTATGTATGTATGTATGTATGTATGTATGTATGTATGTATGTATGTATGTATGTATGTATGTATGTATGTATGTATGTATGTATGTATGTATGTATGTATGTATGTATGTATGCATGTATGTATGTATGTAGGTAGGTATGTATGTATGTATGTATGTATGTATGTATGTATGTATGTATGTATGTATGTATGTATGTATGTATGTATGTATGTATGTATGTATGTATGTATGTATGTATGTATGTATGTATGTATGTATGTATGTATGTATGTTGTATGTATGTCTGTCTCTATGTCTGTCTGTCTGTCTGTCTGTATGTATGTATGTCTGTCTGTCTGTATGTCTGTCTGTCTGTATGTCTGTCCGTCTGTCTGTATGGATGCATGTATTATGTATGTCTGTCTGTCTGTCTGTCTGTCTGTCTGTATGTATGCATGCATGCATGTAATGTATGCATGTCATGCACATGTAATGTGAATGTAATGTTATGCAATGTGGTGTATGTATGTGGGTGGGTGGATGATGGACGGATGGATTGATGGATCGAGAAAGGGATGGATGGCTGGACGGGCGTATTAAATGTTGGGGCGCCCAATTCCAGCATCGCAGGTCACGATTCGGGCTCGGAAACGCTCCTCAAGCCATCCGGTAGCTCATTCATGTCGCAAAAATATCACAGGGGTCCTGTTGATCAAAGCTGAGTTCCTCACATCACCCAAAAGAAAACTGCTTGGACCTTGGCAGGTGATGTTTCATCCAAAGAGAAAACATGAGCCCTGCAAAAAGCCATATAGACAAGGACCCAAAAGGAAAACAGGTACCAACCGCCAACCCAGGCATCAATTTGGAGCTTAGGACGATGGCCCCTGTCTGCTGCGCATGCTGCTCTGCGAGCCTGGCACGGACTACCTGCTTGAAACCCTGGAAGAACATGTCAATTTAATGTCATCTGGGTGTGGCTCAAAATTAAACCAACAAAAAAAAAAATAGTCCATGTTTCCATTTCCCAGGGCAACCCATTCTGGGGTTACCCTATTTTTGACAACCACAGCCAGCCACTTGGAGCTGGACAAGCCCTCACCGTCCATTTCTTGGACTCTCGTTGTTTTCATGCCAAGACCCCGCAAGTTGTTGCTTGTTTCATGGGGGCTGGGGGAGGGAGGGGAGGGGGAGGGAGCCCAAATAAGCACTTTTTAAGCCCTTAATAAGGCCTTATTTAGGGCCTTTTTGGGCTCCTCCCTCCCCAAATTGTTCAAGCCAAGGTCCCTTCCTCTACGGTTGGTCTCCATAGAACTATAATGACGGTCTGCGCTACTTCCACACCACTACCCCCAGCGGATGTACAGCAAGCGCATACTTACTACGTAAACGTTTGAATTGGGGGGGGAAAGGCTTGGGGATAATGGACACCTTCTTCGATATCAAAAAAAACATAGACATATCCCCCCCCCAAATCCACCTTGAAGATTCAGAGCAGATCCTTCAGAGGCCTTTGACATGGTGGTCAATTAATCCTTAAGAAAGGCCTGACTGAAAATCGCATTGCAATGCAGTTCAAATTCAGAGTTCTAATTAGACTAAGTGGAAGAAACAACCAGCTTGCCTTTCCGCACTAGGCTCCAACTGGATTAGACCTAAATTCTAGTTATAGTTCTAGTTGAAAAGGAATTCGTATGTAAAATATCACTCAACATAAAATGTCTAATTGAATTCTATTAAGTTTCAACTAGAATCCTATAAAAGAGCTCCTATCCAAAAGCTATTTCAACATGATAATTCCAATCAAAATACTATTGAAACCTTACCTGGAAAGGAATTATTACTGGAAATTGCAATCTAATTCAACATAATGATTCCTCTAATGAACGTCCGACTGAATGCCAATTGAAACTTGTAAACCTATACGCTGAAATTACATTTGTTGTGTGACTTCTCCTTTCGGTGTTCGCTGCTTCTAAGGGGCAGGCAAATTACAAGAGGCTTACTAGATTCTGTTTAAATTATATCTACTTGGAAAAGATCTCCTATTGAACACCTCATTCAAAATAAGGATTCCAACTGGATTCGAATGAAAAACCTTCAAAAACTCGACGCCTTGCAATATAAAACCTTCAAACCAATGGGCTGCAATTGCAGTTTCCTTATCGGTGGTTTTTCTCCTCTTACGAGGCGGGCAAATTAGAAGAAACACCCAGCTTGTCTTTCCTCACTGGATGTTATATATATATATAGATATAGTCGAATTAACAACTGGTGCTGTTCCTACTTGGAAAGAAGCTCCTATTCAAAGTCTAATTCAAAGCAGTATGCCCAATTGGATTCTAATGAAAGTCCGGCTAAAGTCATGCAGTTTAGGGGGAAAACAAGCTAAAAGAAACGACCAGCGTATCTTGTTTCCTAGATTCCATTTAGATTCCCACTAAACTCTGAAAAACACTCATTTGGGAAGGAGGTCATCTTCAAATCCTAATTCAACATAGAAAACATCTCATGAAACTAATTGGAAGGAAGAAACAGCTTGTCTTTCCTCACGCGTTCCCATTTCAACTACAATCCTACGTGGAAACGACCTCGTGTCTAATGTCTAATCCTGAATCCGAATTCTAATCAAATTAATTGAAAGAAACAACTAGCATGTTTTTCTCATTAGCTAAAATTCCATTTCAATTCCTACTCGAAAAGGAAAGCCATCCTATTTAGAATCTACTTCAAAATGCGACTTCCAATTCAATTCCAATGAAAGTCCTACTTGAAAGTACAGCCTTGGGAGGTTTGCTGGTGTTCACCGGTTTGGCATTGGTCTTACTTATATACCTTTGGAGGGCCTGCTTGCGGTTCAGCCTCCCCAAGGGCGGGGAGCTCCCTATTGATCCCCTGCCAGGTTCATGGACAAGCGGGGATTAACATCCGTAATACCTATTGAACTTTGCTTCCCCCCCGCCTAAAAAAAACTCAAAACAGACTTCAGTAGCAGAACTCTTCCCACTCCCCAGCCCAACAAAAAGAGAAGTACTTGCTTTTCACTTCTGCTCAATGCCAAACCCACGCCCTCCCTCCCTCCCCCCCCTCCCTCCCTCCCCCCCCTGCCTCCCTCCTCCTCCCCCCCAACCCCCGCGCTCGCCGGAGGCGCTCGCCTGTACAACTCGTCCAAATCGGCCGACTCCTCCGAGGCCAAGTCTGCGGCGCCCTCGACCTCGCCTCCCAGGAACCGACGCGCGGGGCTAACGAACGGAACCCCGCCGGGGCTTGGAGGCTGGCCGGGTCAACGGGGGACATACGTTGAATTCGGAGTCATCAGCATCCTAAAAATATAGGTGTCCCCGGTGTGAAATGTGGGGAATCGGCACTTTTGGAGAGAACCCTCAAAAAAAACTGGGGTTGATTCAACGGGGTCAACAGTACTACACTTGTGTGGGGCCCAAGCCCTGGAACTTGGAGACTGCGGTGCGCCCGAGTGGCACCGAGTCTTTGCGACGCTCTCTTTAGAGAGATCCCTTCACCAAGCGTCTTGGTGGAGCTGAGGGTAAAAGACAAAGGCACCGAAGTCATTGCTACCATTCAAACATCACCTTCCCTCAAACGGGTCGCCATGGGGCTGGCCGGCATTGTTAGTTTAAAACAAAGGGCTTCCCGCGGTTGGTCTGCACGAAATGCTATTATTCACCAGCCTGAATTGCAGCAGGGTGAGTGAAAGTAGATGGCACATGATGGCACAATTCTAGGGGACACTTCCCCATTCTTTCCAGGGATCCTGCTTTTCGGAAAACCATCAGAACTCCAGCTCATCTCCTGTCATTCAAAAGGAATCCCTCAGTAACAAACCTGAGGCTCCAAGGTGAGCTCCAATACCCATCTCCTTTTGGTTCCCGGGCAGGGTCAATGAATTATGTTGGCTATTTTTACCCCCGCAGATGAGTCACTTGCTCAAAACCTGGTACAAATGGTCGACCCAGAACCATGCTTCAAGAATTAAGAAGGCGGACTTCCGCGGCTATTTATGGCTGGGACTGTCTCTTACTAACCTTCATCTGCCCGTGTTTTGATTGTGGCTCAGATGCCCTTCTGGCTTGTACACGCCCACGCTCTGAAAACCCAGCTTGGATTCTGCTGGCCCCAAGGTACGGCCGCAAGCTCGGCGAGGCTTGTTGCCTACTTGCCTTGACCCAACTCCAACAAATACTATGTCCTAATTCGGCATCATATTAAGCCAACCTCAACCTGAATGTGTATATATATATATATGATAATGTGTAGATATATTTGTTCATACTTTCTGAGAAGAGCCCAGTTCGAGTTAGAGTGTCATCTCCACTTGATGGGCTAGCTGGGCTTTGATACCTAAGCCTTTCGCTTGGCTTCAACAAGCACTGCTTGCGCTGCATGGGCACCACTTGGCCTATCGAAGCCTCTTGCCAGGGAAGCTCACAAAATGAAGACTGCAGTCCTCTTCTCCCTTCCTGAACGGATTGGCCGAAAAAAAGAAAATAAAAAAGTCTGCACTTCTTGTTTACCACCAAACATGTCTCAGAAGTATGGAGTCCAGAAACGCGGAAGTGAGTCTCGAAACGGCTCCTCTTCTTTTTCTGGGGCCCAAGGCAGGAGGCAAGGAACTCCTTGAGCTTGGGGGGCAAGGATCTGGCGAAGCGGCTCCCGACTGCTCCCGACTGATCAACCTGGAGGGTCCCCAAGTGAAACATCCAACTTTCATGGGACACCCCCCGTGAAATCAACCAAAGCCCGATTTTCCCGAGTGAAACATCCAATAAATTGCGCCAGGGGCTGATTGATCATCGATCCGGGGTCGAGCTTGGGCATGAAAACATGAACAGGGTGTTCAGTAAGTAGAAACAAATGAGCGCACAAAGGCACGGGTACGAGTCAAAACCGAGCACCAATCAAAAATGGTTGACTTTTGATCCCCCAAAAAAACAACACTGGTTTCCCGTGTTCACTCATGCGGCATGCGCATACCGTGTCAAGTTGTTGACTTTTATTTCTGCCATTCCTTTTCACCCTCCGTGACATGTCGTGCCATCACTAAAAAAAGGTCCAGCCCGTTTGGATGTCTCTGTATTTCAGGGTGAACAGAAACCAGAGGGAAAGCCACACATGCGGGTTCACCTATTTAAAGACAAATCCAGTCAACCCTCCACATGTCCATGCTTGAAGTGAAAGCAGGCCGGCCAAGCATTAAGACTTGGCTAGGCATGCTGCCAAGTGCCGTGGGCGCCGTGCAGCAAGCTGCGTCTTTGTATTGATTTCTGGCAGTATGAAAGTGAAGGAGCCTATCTGGAATGGAACACACCTTAATTAATCAACCATGGGTTGAGTGGGCTCCCATTACTCAAGTCATCAATTACCTTGCGACCGTGGCAAAGTTACATTCGAATCGATGGGCGACTTGCCATTCAATTCTGGTTCTGCATTCAAGCGTGCAGCAAATCTGCAAAGAAGCGGCATTTCGTCTATCTTGAAGGTTCCCAAATGCATTCGGGCTCTGGCAGCGATCTGGTTAAAGGCCCAGAGACGCAGGGCTGGACCCAAGTAAGCAACGATGGATCCCGTGACTGAGCCAAATGCCGGCGCATGCTCTAAGCTTGCCGCTACCTTCCCCTAAGTACCAAGGAATGCCGATAGACAGGCGAGTCAAACGCGGCCCTCCGTTCACTTCTTGCGACTGCAGGGCGGCCACCTTGCCCAGAGGAAAAGAAGAAAACATCCGCTTCCTCCTTTTGCACGGCCCAAAAGGAAGCATCAGAAAACACAAGTGCTGGACTAAGAATGAATCAAAGGTTCATGAATCCGGCAGCCAATTCATGAGGTAAGGGGTTTCAAACTCGTGGTTGCCCCTTTGGTTTCACTTTCAAACCAACCAAAAGAGGTACCCCCCTCACTGGATGGGAGTAGGCACTTATGAGCATTTTGGATGGGAGTAGGCACACCGAAGCACCTCACTTCAGGTTGTCATTTTCTCAGGCGTCTCTCATGGCTGGCTATCTGATGGCCACAGAAAGCAGAGCTTTCCTAGATTGTCCCTTCAAACATGACTAGAAGCGTCGACTCGCTTTAAATTGGTCACGAAAACAGGCCATCTCGTGAACGCTGTAAACGAAATTGAGCCCCCCAACAACAGAAAAGCGTGGGTGGAGATGTTATTCTTCCAGGAAAGGACAGAGTGAGGTGTCAAATTAATTAAGCTTGCTTTCGAGAACACAGCTGGCTTCTCAGATTCCAACCAAAATTTGTAGGGGCCATCGGTGGGGGGCCCGTGAGTCACCTTCAGTACACCCCACCTGCAATCAGTCTGTGATTTCAACAAATATATGGCTCCCCTTGTTCTAAGATGGCTGTGGCTCAAAAAACCACTACCAAAATTGAACCCTGGCAAGTGGAAACATGGACCAAAACCTGCGTAACCCCTCCTGTTTAATTTTGAGCCACACCCAGATAGCATTAAAATGGCATGCGCCCCCATACCAATGGCCCGAACAACTTGCCCAGAGCCGAGCGCTGGTGCACGGAGCACCGATTCTTTGTACAACGGGGCGGGCGGCGTGACTTGCCAAGCACCCGATCTGGAATCAGGCTGTTCCCAAACTCAGTTGTTCAGTGACCCTGGGAAAAAAAGGGAACCCTTTCTTGGGAAGACAATTTTTAGTGGGGCAGACACCAAAAAGAATGCAAAAAGGGTGCCACTGAACAACTAAACAAACCACGGCTGGTCCTCCAAAAAGAAACACTACGAAACAGCCCCAAAAAAAGAAAGCACATCATCGTGACGTGGCTGCCCGACCATATTACGAAACAAGAACCAACAGGGTACTCCAGTAGTGTTAGCAAATGCTCGTGTTAAGCACTCAAAATACCAGTCTGCCAGGACCGAAATGGATTGCAGCATCAAAGGCGGTTTTGGATCCAATGGACGACAGGATGCTTGATGACGCCTGCTGGTGGCGAGGTTAAACCAAGAACTCGACCAATTGACAAGGATTGCCACCTAGGAAGCACTGGTTCAAAGCTACTCAAATGAATCCGAAGCAGTGAATTGCACCGGGCGAATTTGTGGCCCCAGTCCCACGATTGGCCCACCTCTCGAATTCTCAGCATGGACTTGAATGGATTGAAGATTGGTTGGATTGCAGATTCCCCAGGCATTGGACATGAACTGACCGCATACGCTCCCAGGATTGATTTTCACCCTTGTCGCATCATCCCGACAGCAAGGTCACCTCATCAACATGGGCCCAAGAATACCTCGAAGAATGGTTCAGCTGCCCAAAGCGAGTCAATGGGGGACACCTGACTTCTCGGGATCAGAGTCACTTTGGGAACCCAGCCTGTTCGGATGGGCTCGAAGCCGCCTAAGACACATCCACTGGCCGTACCTTTTCTGGCGCCGTCTCAGTGGTCCTGGAGCAAGAGCAACTCTGAGGTCAGCGGAGGTCTCAAGATTTGGAATGCAAAAAGATCACTTTAGCATAGGTGCAGCTTGCTTGGTGACCCCCAAAAACGCAAAGTGACAGTTCAAGCGCTAACCCACGTGGCCAGTGGTCCGAAACATATCATATAGTGGAATTGAAGGTGTTTGCTGCACATGCGTGCCCGCAGGACTTACCATGGTTCATTCCACGGTTCCCAACTGTGCAACAAAATGTCATCATCCTGCCATCACCACAGGCTACTAGTCTCACCTGGCCTTTGCAAGACCTGACATATCAGGAACCAGCTTGGGATTGTGGACAGTGCTTGAGGTGATGTTGGCAATGGTCAATGCTCCCCAGCTCGATCATGCATGAGATGGATAAATTGTTCGCCAAATTCACCACTGACAACTGGAGATTTCGTGGAAACTCCAATGTTAATCGGGCCTATCATGAATGTTGACCGTGGCTCACATCAATCTCAATAGTCGACAATGCGTAGAATGTGTGTATCAGGCATGGAATAACACCAAACGGGTACAGGTCATGTGAATGTTCCAGGCGGTGTAGAATATCTTGGCACCCTTGATGTACTTCAGAAAGTTTTGTCATTTGGTTCTTTGCTGGATGAGTTGTGATTTATTTGACATGCTGCCTGCCCCAGCAAGTTGGCGGCACCGCGAGCAGCAGCATTTTGTGTAAACCACTTCCCTGCAGAGAATACGGAGTGCAAGATCACTGAATGAAGCCTATTCAAATATACATGTCTCTCTGCAGAAATATGGCTGTGGGTCAAAACCCTGTACCCCTGGTGAACATCAAAATAGGTGGCAAATGGATGTTCATCCAGCCCAAAATGGAGCCATAGGTTATGCCCCATGGCCATATGTATACATATACATATACATATATATATATATATCTGTATATATAGCTCGCCCCCACATTCTATTTGTAGCACTGCTTCCCTTCGCACAAATGAAACGCCAAGCTCTGCCAACAGCAATCATCCAACAACTGGGCCCACCTCTGCCGCCAAAAAACACATGCTGATTCTTCTTGCTTGCCTGCCCTAAATATAGCATCTTTCGGGTGTGTCTCAACATAGGGGTACCCTCAGAATGGTGGTTTCCTTTTGGTGTCCCATAAAACCAACAAACAAGGGGTTCCCACAAAAGAAGAAGCATCCCGCATTTTGGGGAAGACCCCAGCAAAGATCCCGTCCAGAAGGCGCCCTCTTCGTTTGTCAGGTCGCAGGTCTCAATCTGCGAATCATCAACTCAGCAAAGCGCGATGCGCAGCGCGTTGCCTCTGCGAAACAAGACAAGCAACCCAAAACTCACTTCCTCGGTGGATTGGCAAAACCAGGTCTAAAATCTGAACCTTTTTACAACTCAGGCCCACCAAACAACCTCTCAGCGACCAATCAAGCACCTAAGCGACCAACCAACTCACTACCCAACAAACCAACCCGTCCCAAAACACCCCTCCACCAGCCAACTAATCATCCGGACACCGGAGAAGTGAGCTGCTTCCCGGTTGCTCAGCCCCGGGCAAAGCTTGGGCTTTTCATCCTCCTCCTCCTGTCAAAGCCGCTGTGGCACTTTTTTTCGGCAAAACGACCAGGGGACCCTTTGGGGATGGCCGAAACCTGACACCGAAACATGCTTCGCCACATCTTTGCCAGACTCGGCCAAGCACCGGCATCTCCAGCATTCCCGATTCCCGACCTTTCCTGGCGTTCTTCGCAGCGGAAACGAAACCTGGGGGCTTCGTTTCAGAACATCTTGAGCATTTACCGTCTTTTGCTGGTGCAGAAACGAAACGTAACGGAACAAATCCTGCGTCCGCTCAGCGCGATTTGTTCCTACGTCAGGCTTCGACATTTTGACAGATTCGGGGCGTCAGTTCACAAAAGACATCCAGCCAAGCGGGGTCTTTTAAACCATGGCCTTCCAGGAAGCCCAATTGGGCACGACCATTTGTGCGCGTGTGTGTGCGGAGTGTCAGATTCATTTTGACACCACTTTTCTCGTCGTGACCATGTTTTTCAGCAGGGGCCAGTGGCCCACTCATGAGCTCACTGCCAACGAAGCTCATGAGTTGGGATGACTCGTCCGGACTGACTCATCCGGACGTACCTCCGCATGACAATTGCCGTGATGTGCGGACGTCCATTGAGCCGCTGTTGCTTCCTTGTTTCCCTGCTCAAGTAACTAGAGTGCCAGCTTCAGTTGTACTTGAAAACCCGCCCACTCGAAACTTACAGGTTGTACTCGAAAGATGAGGTTTTTTTTTTTAAAGTTGAAGTGTGATTACCCCGTCTCGGGGGACCCTCAGGTGTACCCATGGTGTGACCCCGAGCCGGCCTTGCCGGAAAATTTGACCTCAACGTTCTGATCATGGACCAGCGGAATTTCACATTTAAGCAGACACGAGGTTTCACTAAAGCGAAGACAGCCACTCTATCATAGAGCGTTTCACCCAACATATACTATGGCTGGCATCGGACTGCTTTGGCTGGACTACAGGAGCTACACTCCACCTCACAAAGTACGGTGGCGTGCGAACGCGAAGAAGAGGCCAAAATGCCTGATGTGCAGGACTGGTCCAGCTCGATGGGATGGCAAAGCCCTGCCAATCCACCATTTGGCCCAGATCCATCAGCACAGATGAACTACATGTCCACACCACCTCCACCGTTCCATCCGCCTTTGAACTTTTTTTCGGAGCCAGTTGCACGTGATCCTTGTCCACAGCAGCCGTGATCCACCACGTCATCTCGCCCTCAAGCGCCTGAACCTCCTTAAGTACGCCTTCCAGCTCAACAGGCTCAGCGTTGGCTCCAACCCCAGGTGACGGCGTGTTGGATCGCAACCCGGTCTTTTCCTTCACACTGCCAGAGACCGTGGCCAACACTCCCCACAACAATAAGCAGAACACTGCGGGCATGGACGTACGCGATGTGCGTTTGATTCAGGCCATTCACGGTGGGATCTCGGACTGGCTACTTCGTCCGTTCACTCACGGACGATTTGTGACGTGGGAAGGATTCCGAACACGCACTGAGGCACTGTTGTGGAGCACATGCTCTTATTTTCTTCGACTCGTTGAATTTGTGAATGAGCCCTCTCGATCCAAAGCCAGGAAGCTTCTATCTCAAGTGCTTCACAAAAGGAAGCTCCACTCTCACTCACCTTCTGCTGCCTCCTGTTCACTCTCGAGATTGGAAAGCAAGACTTGGACTTTGGCTTCAACATTGGGTGTCACATCACCGTGAACTTTTTCCGTCCCTCTTCTTGCCCAAATTGCGTGTGGTTGAGACTCGCAGCACTACATTGGGTGATCGGTTGTTTAATTATCGCAGAATGCAGCGGCAGTGGACGCCTGACACTTCCTTTTCGTGCTCATGTTTTGATGTTCACTTGCCACATGCGCTTTCCGCATATTCGCACGCCGTGATTCTGACACGGCGCCTTCAGTTGAACTTCTCGCACTGCGAACCCCCGGCTTTGGGAAGCCATGTGTTTACTTTGAGGTCTGGGCATGAAATTCGGGAGATTGCGGTCCGCATCAATGACATCCATGCCCAGCATTGCTAACTTGATCATTCAGGCAAATGGAAAGTGGAAGAAGTCCTGGAAAAACCTGATACCGCGGCCTGAGGCCTTTTCGTGTGGAGATTCTTGAGGACTCTGATCGGGTGCACGCCATATCGGAATCTGATACTTCGCCTCTCCCGGTCCTCGGCGCCAGCGCCCATGAGTTTGAGGGACTTGTCGGAGCAGCTTCGCGTGCAGTTGGGACTGTTGGAACAATGCTGGCCCTACATCCAACAGTCTCGTATTGAATTCCAGCGTTTTGAGCACTTCCAAGAAGGACTCCTACGGCAATCAGTACGGCATTTTCTTCCATTTCAAGTCGAAACGGACATTGCCCAGCAACTTCAGGCCTCAGACCATCAAACCGTTCTACTGGGCGCACAACACTGATGTCAGGGCAGTCATCAACATCTTGAAGCAGGACGAGCTCATTCAGCCAAATGGCTGGTTCACCCTTCCCCGAATGATGACTTCAGCAACTGGCATGATGTGTGGATTCCTCCATTGGGGGGGGAGCTTGGAAAGCAACCGTGTGGCGGTCAATACAGCTGCGCGTTCGGTGGAATTCGGGCGACCAGACCCTTTTTTTTGCATAGGAGGCACGGCTCGCATCAGACAGGACCACTGCTTGGCGCCCACAGGCGGCACATCTGCAGATATTGCGGCATCTCACTTTCATGACTGCAAAGATGGCAGGTGGAAACTCTGCTTTCTGCACTTGGCTTGATCGGTATTTGGCGCGCCTTGTTTTCTTGCGTTGTTCTTTGCTCTTGGTTGCTTCAGCTGTTGAGACATTGGCGTAGCAACAGTCCTTCACGCCTGGGTCATGGAAGTTGACCGTGATGAATCTGTTCGTGATCATCATCTCGGCCGGCAACCTTGGCTGGAGTATTCACAATGGCACGGTCAAGAATGGGCCAAGATCTTCATGTCTGGAGAAGTGCAGACTTGGTACCAAAATGATGCCACACCGTTTCTGCCCAGCAACACATATAGGGTGTGGGAACCTCTGCTACCTGAAGGTGATGCACTGCCGGGCCCTGATGGAGAAAATCAACACGGTGCCTGGACACAACGGAACAGTACCCATGAGGCTTGGACCTCCAACGCTTTCTCGCGACCTCGAAGCACAACGACGATCTCAACGCTGACTCAGACAACACGCAGGGTGTCGACAGTTCCTTCATCAATCTCATCAGCAGTTTCCAGCCCCTGATGGACAATTGTGATTGGTCTCCGCTGGTCTTGCCTTCCTGGACGCAGGCGACTACTTCTTGCGCGACCTCTTCCATGAGCATGTTCGTGCAGGTCGGGATTCCTCCCGATCACCACGCCGCTCGGGACTTTTTGGTCGACATTAGGATCACTGTCAGGGCGTCTTCCGTGAAAAAAGAGTCTCCCGCCCCTCATCGAGGGGCGTGTGTGTGTGCGGAGTGTCAGATTCACCCTGACACCACTTTTCTCGTCGTGACTATGTTTTTCAGCAGGGGGCAGTGGCGAGCCCACTGCCGACGCAGCTGCTCATGAGTTGGGAGGATATCCGGACTGATCATCCGGACGTACCTGCGCATGAAAATTGCTGTGATGTTCGGAACATCCTTTGCTCCCCTCCCTGAACCGCTGTTGCTTCCTTGTTTCCCTGTTCAAGTAACTAGAGTGAAGCTTTACGTCTACATCGGCTGCAGCTTGAGTTGTCTCATTGTTTGCGTGATTGCCATGCCACCTTCAGTTGTACTTGAAATCCCACCCACTCTTACAGGTTGTGCTCGAAAGATGAGATCTCTCCTTTGGGACTTGAAGTGTGTCTGTGTTTGTTTAAGGATACCCTGTTGCCGGCGGTGGCTTCAGGAAACTCAAGGAAAACCCGCTGCGTCCTAAGTGAGTGAGTTGAGTTGAGGTGAGGTGAGGTGAGGTGAGGTGAGGTGAGGTGAGGTGAGGTGAGGTGAGTGAGTGCGTGAGTGGTGAGTGCGTGACAGTGAGTGCGTGAGTGCGTGAGTGCGTGAGTGTCGTGAGTGCGTGAGTCGGTGAGTCGGTGAGTCGGTGAGTCTGTGACTCGCTGAGTTGGTGAGTTGGCGAGTCGGCGGTGAGGCGGTGAGGTGGTGAGGCGTGAGCCGGTGAGGCGGTGAGGTGGTGAGCCGGTGAGAGTGAGTGAGAGTGAGTGAGTGAGAGTGAGTGAGAGTGAGTGAGAGTGAGTGAGAGTGAGTGAGAGTGAGTGAGAGTGAGAGTGAGTGAGAGTGAGTGAGAGTGAGTGAGAGTGAGAGTGAGTGAGAGTGAGTGAGAGTGAGAGTGAGTGAAGAGTGAGGGAAAGTGAGTGAGAGTGAGTGTGAGTGAGAGTGAGTGAGTGAGAGTGAGTGAGAGTGAGTGAGTGAGAGTGAGTGAGAGTGAGAGTGAGTGAGAGTGAGTGAGTGAGAGTGAGTGAGAGTGAGTGAGAATGAGTGAGAGTGAGAGAGAGTGAGTGAGTGTGAGTCAGAGCGAGTGAGAGCGAGTGAGAGTGAGTGAAGAGTGAGGGAAAGTGAGTGAGAGTGAGTGTGAGAGCTCATGGTGTCTCAAAATTAAGGGTACCAAAATGGCTGGTCCGCTTAAACTCCACAAATATAAATATATATATATATAATATGTTTCTACCTATACATACCCGTTGACAACAGAGTGTGCGGGATACAGTTGCGCAAAACCAAGGGTTCCATTCCTCCAGGGTCCCATGTTGTATCCTCATATGATGCAAATGATGCATGTGATGCTGGGGATGTTGCCCAGTGAACGGACATGTGGGCATGAAGTGAAATGAAGGAAGGAAAATAAAAGGAAGTAAAGGGACAAAAAGGGAAGTGAAGGAAGGTGAAGGGAAATGAAGGGAAATGAAGGGAACTGAAGGGAACTGAGTGGAAATGAGAGGAGAAGGGAAATGAAAGCTTCAGGGCTTCAAATCCGAAAATCTGAGTGGCTTAACGTGTTAAAATCCTAATAGCTTAAAGTCTGAACATCATAATGGCTTACCTTCCCCGCTAAGATATTTTCCAACCTTTCCCCCATAAGATCTGTCCCCTTCCCCCTGGGGACAGCTTCTAATAATGACACGCTATGTTGCAGCTGATCGAATCGCTTCGTTCTCCTGCAGGAGTGCCAAAGGTCCTTCGATGCGGTGTCCACAAACGGAGGTATTCCACTTTCTGTTGATACGTACCAAAAGTGCGGCTCGATTTGAAAGGAGCATCCATATGGGTGTCCGTTTTGTAGAAAAAGACAAAGCGGAAGGCAACCAAGTTTCAACGCACATTGCTAGTTCCCACCGGAACTACAACCCGGATTTGTCCCTTGCACGACCCGCACACTTGGACGCCAACAAAATCATGACCCGGCCAACTACTTCCTGCTTGGTCTCTTGAGTCATGGCTAAAACCAGGCAACCAAGAAATACTATGCATGGAACTCGAACAAAGCTTCGCGGGGGGGTGGGGGTCGATCTTGATCTGCAAGAGGGCCAAGGAATAACCCCCTACTGACCTCAGTTCAGTCAGATTTATTGTTGGCTCTCTTGACCTCTGCATCGCGTCACCTTGGATGTGTCCTTTGGATGGGGCAATCCCATGTACACTTTTCCAAACAAAAGGGCCATCTACCGCACAGCAACCCATGCCTGAAAAGCTCTCTGTCGCAGGGCCTTTCCAACATCCCCACTTGTAAACTTGGCTCATGGCATATTTCTTTGTAAGCCGGGTTCGAAAGGAGAGAGGCGTCTCTAGACTGCAATCCCCATGATTGAACGGCATACAAATCTTAAGAAAGACACTCGGTGCCCGGACCCTTTTGCAAAAGTAAAGCCGTCCAAAAGTGGTCGGACGCGCAGAGTCCGGGCGCTTCCCGCCTTCTTCTCGTACTTCACAGCACTTTCCTCCTGGCGTTCGGGCGCTTGGTGGGGACATGCGTGTTGCGTGTCTTCCCGCCAGGGAAATAGGGAGCCACTTGGCAGACATAGACAAAGTGTCAGAACATGAAAGTTTGCGTGCAAACTCGGCCTAACACCTGACCGTGTGCCTCCTGAATTGCTGACCCCCGATGAATAAACTATTAATTAGTAGTCAGGTCCGTAAGGGGAGATTCCTTCCTACCTGGAAAGCTTGTGAAGCAAAGATTTACTTGGGCGCTCGGGCAAGCTAGCAGCAGGCTGGCAATCTAGCTTACTACCGGTAATCCATTTTGCAAAGGGTTGTATCACTCCACTTGGCAACAGTATGAGTGGATTACAACCTAGGTTGCCCTCGAAATACTCTGTTCCTGTGTGTGTGTGTGCCCAAGCGAGTAATTAGCACCATCCATATAACATCTCAAGTGATCCAGCGCCCTGTGGGAGGTCAAGGTCCCCGACTCTTGTCCGCCACGGCCTACTTGAAAAGGAGGGGCACAAAATCGCCTGAGCGCCCCTGAACCCATGACTTCCTCTTCGGGGTTTGGTCTGGGGCTCGTCAGGGTCGGGTTGATTCGGGTTTTGCTTCAGGTCAGTGTGGCGGGGCGGGGCCCCGAGCCAGTCGGAGCCTTGACATACTGGGCGTGCGCCCGAGATCGATTCCTGTTGACCATCTTGCCAGGTTCTACATGCTTCAATTTGGGGTGCAAGCAACGCCAAAAAAACACAACGATTCAAGCCATGTTAGTGGAACTTCAAAAGTCGGAAAGGCATGCGTGAAGGGGTTCGCACAAAAATGAACATGATCTATACCATTTATTTAGGAAGGAATTTGCTTCTTTTTCTGGGGGACCCCCCAAACACATGGTTCCTTTCCTTTTGGTTGTCCTTTCAAAACACAGAGAAACGGCTTCCTCAAAGAAAGACACACCCGAACGAAGAATCACCTAGGATCCTTAGTGGGGGAAGGGGACAGGGTCCAACCCTGGTATCTTTGCTCTAAAGCGGCATTGCATGCGATTTGGAACAACTGAGCTTTGCCCACAATCCAAGACTCTGGTTCTATGAAAACGGATGCCATGAAGGTTTATTCATATGACCCCGGCACCAATCCCTTGATCTACACTTACGAACCCATCGCCCGGGATCGCCCTTCAACTCTTTTCACCCGCAGCTCCAAGGCTTCGGCCAAGTAGACATGGAGGGCCATGAATCAAAGGAGGGGGGGCCTCTTTTTCTTGCTGCGCAGGGAATGTGGTTGAATGAATGAACCGATTCGGCTCCGGTGCCCTGAGGAAACCACCAGTTGGGTCTGGTTTTGTTGGGGTCATTCCATTTCTCATTCCCTACCTATCGCACCGATCGCAAGTGTTTGATGGGGCCCGGGTATTTTTTTTGTAAATCCCCCCACGAGTTCTCTTGCCCGAGCCCCTCTGTAGTTCTCAAGCCCTGAGCCCGTCGGGCGGGCTTGACTGGTGCAAACGAGACCCATCTTCTGCCATAGCAAAAACCCATGCGATCCCCGGGGCCGGGCCCCCAAAACCGCCACAAAAAAAAAGAAAAAAGAAGAAGAAAAAAAACACGATCGCGCTATAGTGCTATGGTCAGTGGTGGTCCGTGCCTCAAATCAAAAGTCAAAGTCCGATCATTTCCGTGAGGCGTTTCCTGATAGATGGAAATCGAGGCCTCAGATTTTTAGCTTTTTTTTTGTCAGCCCTCAGGTCCTCTTCCAGTCCCAGGCGCTTCCGGTCCACCCCTGGCAATCGATCAAACAGGGCCCAATCAGTGCCTGCAAGAATGTCTTAAGCGGTGAATACCGTACCCGGCACCTGGCAAAAATCGCGAAAACTGCATGCACAGCGCAGGCTGCCTGACACCTGTTTGGGTTCCGAACAAGCATGGGAGGGAGACAGGATATATCTGGCTATGAACAACCTTGTCCAAGGGTCGCTAAAACATGACCAACAGAAACCTGGACGGAGAACCTCAGAAGCATGTGACAGAGAGAGAGGAGGGAGGGAGAGAGAGTGACTTGGCATGAACCTGGACGAGTCCCACCGCGAATGACCAAATCACAGGGGGCAAGACATGTGTATTGGCTCCTTCTGTGCTCCTTTTCCAGGGGCGCTTTTTTGTTTCCCTCAAGTTCTTCTTCGGCACTGAAGAAAGGAACCTAGGTCAAGACTCGATGCGTAGCAGTCGCGTTGCGACCTTGAGGGAAGCGAAACACACAGTGATCCATGGAGGACCATCCCAGCGACCCTCAGCAAACATGGAGTTGCAGAGACCCTTTTGGAAGACATGTTTTTTTTTTTTTTTCCGCTGGAAAAGGGGGCCTTTGCACATTAAATGTTCCCAACGGGACAGTCAATGAATGCTTGCCATGTCACCAGCACTTCTTTGCTCGAACTGCAAAAGGTCGATTTTGACCCCTCCCAAACAGGACTGAAGCACATAAAATGCCACATGAGTTGAAGGGATGATATCCTTTTAATCCAAACTGAGCAGGTGGAGTGATCCTGTTGGCGCATACTTGCTTTCAATGCACCAACAAACAGAGTTGAAACCTCAGAACATACAAAGAAACTGACTTCACAATTTCAGAAACTCTCATATAATATGTCATCGATATCTACTGGCGAGTGGTCATTTTTTTATTTTCTCCTGGTGTGGGGTTGTGTGGTGCATTCGCCCCAAACTAACCCTGTGATCACGTGTTGTCTTCCAAGCTTTCCTCAAAAAGGTTCCAAGTGACTCCCTTTCTTCACATGCAAAAGAGAGTTCACCCATTGCGCAACCTCTCGACAGCCACAACCAAAAAGATTGACACCAGTCGCTTCAATCTGGTTCACACCACCGACTCCTTGGTGCTCTTGGCTAAGTATCCTCTTTCGGGGAGAGTTGCCACTGAGGTCCTTTTGCCCAGGTGTACAAACAACCAAAAGAGGACGGTGAAGCCAAACAAAAGCATGTAATCGTGCTGTGGGACTTTTGGTCGCTCTTGGCCAAAGTTCACCCCAAAAAAACGATCGAATCAATTTTATCTGCACCATCATAGTACAAAGAAATAAGATATCACATGCCGGCCCAGCAAAACCCGGAAACGAACGCTTCGGGCTCGATTTTTTTGTTGACAAGGCAGATGCTTCACACTCCCCTTTTCCCAATTGTTCTGCTCCCCTGCTCCTTTCAAACCAAGAAAAACAGCAAAAATCAACAAAAACACACAAAAACAAAAAAACACGGATACGCCTAGGAGCATGAGCGTATGGAGCTCCCGGTATCGCAGCTCCAGCGTCCTGAAGGGGTCCCTTCCCCAACTGAGGCTCAGAAGTCTGGCGCTGCCAGAGAGCTTCCGAAAGACCGGGCTCGTGAAAACCTGGACGTTCAGGCCGTCTGGCCAAAAAGCCAACAAGGGAGGCCCTTTTTGTGGGTAGGCAGTGCCCGAGAAACGGGGACTTTACCGTTGTAAGACCCAGCGATTCATCTGCCACCATTGCAGGTTTCGGGGCCGATTCATTGCTTGGCATCATGGAATTCATTTGGCCATGGGTCAAAATCCAAATCATACCCCCAGTGAACATCCCAATCCCCACTGAAATAGACCAAAATGGGTGGTGCACCTACCCTAAAATATTGGTTTTGACCCGCAGCCATTTCTCGCTGTGTGCAACGCTGACTGCAACGAGCGCTTGGCAATGAGAAGCACCGCCTTTTCCGCGCATGGCAGCGCACCCGAACGGCGGCCGCTGCAAGCTGCGAAGCCGCGAAAGCAGTGCAGTGATGCAGTGGGTTCGCTCTTGGCTTCTCTTCTTTGATGTCAAAGAGACGTGTTTGTGCTGAACAGCAGTTGAAGCGGGTGGTCAAAATCCAGCAAGTGGCCACAACGGTGTTTTGCAAAGACCGGCAAAATAATAACAGAAACGCTGACAGCACAAAGTATCTCCCCGTGGCTCAGCTTTCAAAGCTCAGTGTGCGAATCAACTAAACACTTGTGCCTCGAACTCTTGGAGGAAACGCAAAGCAACAACCAACACCTTGCAACAACTGTCTGTTTCCCCCACCGCTAAAAGGATGTACTTGGGGGCCTGAACATCGAGAACAGCAGCAGGGGATTGTTTCGCGACTTCGACACATCTCCTCGTAGGCAGAGTGAACAAAATGACCACCCCCAATGGTGGGCACCACATTGGCTACCGTGGAACACCATTCAATCTGGAAACTGTCCAAACTACCCCGAAATGGTTGCATGACAAATTGACATCCACTCCTCCCGCAATTTTGAGAATGCCCTGATATGTTCACTTGGATCCAAACAAAAGCCACGAGAGGCGATAGGCCACTGCCACTACTCAGAAAACTGGCGAAACTCTCACCGGGCATTGCGCGCACAGTGGTTTTTAGGCGGGACATGTACTTGGAGTTCTGGGCCGGGACGAATCTCAGACGCTTCAATTGTAACCGCTATAACCTTCAAAGGCGGGAGGAAGAAACAGGTACCTGCAGTGCCCCCATCACAAAATGTGGCAACCTGATTGCGCAAGGCTCATGAAAAGTGAGGCCAGCGCTTCCACATATAAGCATTGTGTTGAAGCAACCTCATTTGAGGTTGCGTAATGAGGTTGCGTAAAACCTCGGCATTTTTCGAGTTACTTTTCCGGGGTTATCAATTTGTCACCTCCTTATCGTTTTGCGCCGTTTTGAGCTTTCTGCGCTTTCAACCTCGAAATTGCGACCTTTAGTACAAGCGTAGCTCGCGAAGTACACTTTGGCGGCTCCAGCTTGAAAATTGCAACCTACAGTACAAGTGTAGTACACAAAGTGCGAAGTACACTTTGGCAGCTGATGGAAAATCACAACCTTTCAGTACAAGTTAAAGTACACTTTGGCAGCAAAAGGCAATTGATGTGCAAAACCGTGTTGTGTTGGCTATCGTTTTGTTCTCGGTTTTGGTCAGCCACCAGTTTGCTGCTCAACAAGCTGTGCTTTTCCAAGCTGACAAACGACCGTTCTCGAATTTTCGACTCCTTATCGTTTTGCAGTGGGCCGTGCCAGTTTGGGACCCGAGGAACCTCCGAAACCTAAACCTCTGGACTACTGGGTTCTTGGACCTCATTTGGCTTTCTCTTTCAAGAGAGCAAAGAGCTACCAAAGATCAAAGGAACCCCCTTGTCGGCCAACTGGTGAGCTTTGCTTGACTCTAGTCTAGGTGCCGGAAGCACCCTTTCCACAAGGCTGCCCAGGTTGTGACAACCAAATAGGTTCCAAATAGGTTCTAGGTCCTCCAGTAAAGAGGTTAGAATAAGGGTACCCTTTTTTCTGTAGTCTATTTTAGTAGGGGGACCCTCCTCTCAAAAAAGGGTAAAAGAGGGTAAAAGGGCACTACTGGGGGACCTAGGTTTCTTCCCGATAGCTAATATTGTAGTTGTACTCTCTCCGTTGTTGAAGATGGCAAAAGTACACAGGGAGTCTGGGTGGCTTCCCAAAGAGCGCTGGAAAAGACAGGGAATCACGTAGAAATATGTTGTACTGATGCAAAAGTCACACGGCAGAGACGTGCGCATCGCCATCCCATCGCCATCCAAGCGCACATGCTCTTTGAACCAGCCCAAGAACAGTTGCATCTACAATTGTGAACACAAGGGGATACAATAATTACCCGGGTTGTTGGCTTTTGACTACTTAAAAGGGGTTAAACAATCAAAATAGTATGTCGGGTTGCCGGGCACTTCCAATCAAGTCAAAACCAAATAAGTCAGACTACGCAGACGCTCCGTTCTAACACTTTCCTAGAAAAGCCTCGACCAGTGAAGCCTAGTGAGAGGCAACGCGCTGCCACCAACTAGAGCGTCGAGCAGTTTGACCCCTCTACGCCCCCCAGCTCCATAAGCCTACCCCAAAAAAGGTACCCTCAAAAACCACACACCCACATGTCAACGAGTCAACCAAGATTCTGATGCTGCATGGTGAGGTGCACCAAAACCACCGGACACTCTAAGGGCACCTCCAGGACTTGATACATGAAGCCCACACCATCCTATCCCTGTTTAGAGAAGCATGCATGCGTTCATCTAATGTGGAAGCATATATATATATATACACATATGCTTATTTAAAAGCAAGACAAGATGGTGTTCGCTAGATCTCACATTCCTGTTAGACTGCCCTTTTCTGCGCCGAGCAGTTCTGTTTTGGGCCTTGAACCGCCAACTTGTATCTAACACCGTGGTGTTTGGCAGTACTTCCCGCATGTCAAATCTACACACAAAATTATCGAAAGCAACGAGCTCCAGAACGGAGGGGATCCCTAATGTTGACCCCCTGTTAATCAACCCCTGCTTATTCATATGGGGGTGCTCCCCTCCAAAAGTGGTGAACCCCCACTAAAAACCAGGGGCGCGCCCATATTCATATCAGAGGTTCATTAAATGGGGGGCTTTCATCAATCGACCTTCGGTTCTCTGCAGTTTGCTTTCTTGCGGTGTTCTTCTCAGCCTGGACAAAGGACACGGCAGGATGCCTCTGGCACACCAATTGACATGGAACCGGACGTTCGGGGGGCGTTTTGGACGACCATCTTCCGTAAGGGAGCCCCTGTCAGGCTCCATGTTAATTGGTGGGGGGGCCTGGGCGCAAGATGTGTCCAGCCAATATCAGCCAATACTGGTTCTTTTGGGCACCCACAAAAAAATGGCCAAAAGAGCCGTCTGAATGTAATTTCGTGGCAACTCCCAGAATCCCGTTTGATTAAAGACGTCCCTTTCCGGCCGAATATCAAAAACCTAATCTTAAACTAACAAAGCTATTGGCTATTGCCAATACTTTTGCTAACACCTAATCCTTTCATAGTCTTCAAGGGTTTGCCATTCCAGAAAAAAGGGCTAGCCGGAAGCAGCAAAATGATTACTGCAATTTACTTAAACCAACAAGATCTGACAAGCTCGTAAACAGTACCCCCTTCAAAGCTAGCCCCCCCCCGAATAACACCGAAGCGAACTCCTCTGAAGAACAAATCCTGGCCCTCTCCTGCTCTGGAAAATCACAAAATGCAATTGCCTTATTTTACTTACCCGTCGAAATGCCAGCTTCCCACTCGACTCCAACATACGAGGCCCAAGTAAACCAATCAAAGAGCAAAAGCACCTTCATTTTCACCAGGGGAGACAAGTCTTAAACGGCCTGGGCGCATGCGCCGAATGCAAGTGAACCCGTAAACCATTCTCTTCAGCTCGTCAGGCCTGCTCAGTCGCTCTCCGGGGCTCGCCGCTTCGTGGACGGTGTTTGCTTTGGCACGGCAGCCACAAGCAGCGCACGCATACATCGATCTTCCACGTGGCCCGCGACTTTTCGGCAAATGCCAAACCCCCTGCAGGGTTGGGCCAAGAAGCCAAACAACCAGACGCTTTAAAGGAAGACGGACAGGCTGGTGTAAACCGCCTGTCGGGGTTGGCCCACCCTTGCTTGCAATTTCTGGGCGCGATAAGCTGCAGGCGGGAAAACGCCAGGGCACATCCGCGCGAGGGCGACGATTTTCGAGCTTGGCCTAAGACATGGCAACATCGGTCACACTATCTTAATTGGACCAACCAAGAAGGCCACAATTGAGACATGGCCTTTTTGAGACATGACCTTAATTGGACATGTTGTCACTTTACGGCATTCCGCTTTATCTTTAAGCTTCACCAGCGTCGTTCGGTAAAACCGACCAGGCGCATCTCGAAAGTCCTATGTTTATCGTGACGTCAGGATGATTGCGGCTGAATTCGATTGGGAAACACATTTCAACTCGGAAGGTTGGCAGAAGAAAACAACCGAATCGGCTACAAATGCAAACTAACATGCAGCCAACATGTGGCCATGGGCAAAGCCTGTCGGGCTCTGCAAATATGTAAGCAGACTCATACTATGGAAATAAATCGCCTTGAAACTTCTTGGATGGTCGAAAATCATCAACATCATTTGGCCGTACCCACAGTGAACATCCGAATCCCCACTAAAATAGACTAAAGTGGGTGGTGCACCTACCCCAAAATGGTACCATTGGTTTTGACCCACATAATTTTGTTTTGACCATGCTCGGCCTTCCCATAACTTAGCCGTTTTTGTGGTGTCTCCGTCGTGAAATGAATGCAATACAACAAAAAGACAGATGTTTGTATCATTCATGCAAATGCATGCCGGGGGTTGCTCTTGGATCATGGATCTGCCGGGAGGTCATGGACATGCAAGTTGCTCTAAGTCTTACAGGGGGCATCGGCGTTTCGCATGCGGATGCATGTGGCGGAACCCAGCATGGTCATATTTGGGCATTTCTGACTTCCCTACGGTGCCCAGTCGAACTTGAAAGTGTGTTGTTTACCGCAATTCACGGAAAAGAAGTCCAGAAACTTGGAAAGTGAGTCGGGAAGAGAATCAGGGATGGGAAGCGGAGACTCACAACAGATGTGCCTTGAGCCACCCACTCGGACTCCAAGCCAATCGAGCTCAGAGCGCGGGGCTTAGGGGGGAAGCAAAACGGCCCGGAGTATCTAAGGACAGATCTACTCCGTTGCATGTAATCTGGGTGAATTATAATATTTCACCAACCTCAAATAAGGTAATTGCGGGGCTACGCCCCACACAAACCACCATTTGGGGTGAGGTTGTGTGAGGTCGTTATAATTCACCCAGACGTAATGACCCATCGATAAACCACGAGGGGGGTGAACATGCCCGTAAAGGGGGACCCCAAAAACCCCCCACCGCCCGTCTTCCCTTCTAGAACTCAGTTCGGGGAAGTAGGTCAATCTGAGAGGAAACTCTCTTGGAGTCGTTCCATCAAGTGGCCTCAAGAGCTTGCGTCGGACAAAGCAAGTGGAACGGCAAAGACAAACACGAATTTGCAACAAGGGCAACATGGCACCCTGGGAGCTGAAGAATCCTGGCAACATCCCCGTATCCACCAAATTACATCCGGAGTCATTCGTACCAATCCAAGCAAATGCACCTGAGTCACAATCAAAATCTGGTATAACAGTCCTCCACCCAAAACCATGAAAAAACTGCGGCCACGCCGACATTCTGGGCCGCTTCCTCCTCGCCCTCAATCTTTGCTCCCCCTCTCTAGAAAACGTCGACATGTCTCTCATGGACCTTGATTGCGGCCTTTGGTCGCCATCAGAGGGTCCTATTTTTGAGAGTCCTCTTTAAATGTCCATTCTTGAAAACACCGGGTCCGTCAAAGTGACATTCTCAAATGCCCCTGGTTCCCCAACCTTTCACGAAACGGACCCAGAAATAGTTCCGGCGTGAAGTAAAGCTACTCCACATGCCAAGGTGCCGAAACCGGCCGAACCGGCCAGGGCCCCTTGGTTCGTTCCACGTTCATGCCTTCATCCGTTCCCAGCCTGGCCAACTTCGGCGAATGGTGAAGTTTTTGGCGGGGCGGAGGGGACCAAACCATACCAATTCTGGGTGGAACAAGGGGCTCAGCCCAAAAGTGCTTGAGTTCAATGCCGTTTGCGTAGAAAGGTTTTCCGATTGCTTAAGTCCCCAAGGCAAAAAATGAAAAACATGTGTCCAGTGCTGAAATTGATTAAACAAAAACAGGGGAACATAATGATACTAATAATAATGATACGTTTCTCAGCCCTGGCTCAGGGCGTCCCCTCTACATCCACATTAAACACCAATCCGCCATAGAGCCATCTTGGGCTCTGGTGTGCATTCGTGCAAATAAATAAATAAACAAATAAAAAAATAAACAACTAATAATAATAATAGCATTAAATAAATAAATAAATAAATAAAGAAAGAAAGAAAGAACGAAAGAAAGAAAGAAAGACATATATGTGTCCAGGTATGCACATGCATATATATATATATATATATATGTGCGCATGTTTGTGGCCAGTGGCCCCTTTTTTGAGTGGATCATTTCAGCGAACCAAACGAGAAAGGCAAACGGGGTGTGCTGAACAACTGGGCAAGTACTGCTCAACCGGTTCACGGGGAAACAACAAACAGTTGCCGGGTGCTAGGGGCGATGCTCAACCAAAGGCCCGTTGTCCAGGCCTCTGAAGTCTTCGTTGTGAGGGGTTTGGCTGTGCTCTGCGGTGTCGCGCCGAACCCACTGGAGCTGAACGTTCTACGTCAGCTGCGCAGTCAATTGCTCCAACAGGGTGATATCACGCTGGAAAGAAAACTGCCTGCAAAATCACATGGATCCCCTGAAGGTTCCATAGTCCTTTCAGGCGTCCAGGTTTCAAGAAGGGGCAGGTGGGTTGAAAAAACAACCCCGTGGACAACCCTTGTCTCCTTATGCCCTAGTATCATCGGTTTGCAGTGCTCTGGCAGCTCTAGCTTGAAAAACGTGACTTTTCCGTACAAATGTAGTATGCGAAGTAGCAACTTTTCAGTGGTATGCGCAGTACACTTTGGCAGCTCCGGCTCGAAAGTCGCAGGTTTTCAGCGCAAGTAGTGTAGTATGGTGTAGTATACGAAGTACATTTTGGCAGCTCCAGCGCGGAAGTCGCAACATTTCAGTATAAATGTAGTAATTACACAAAGTACAGTTTGGCAGCTCCAGAAAAGGCTGCAGGGCAGCTGGTTGGATTCGGCACGGCGGCTAATGAGTTGGGTATCGGTTGGGTATCGGTTTGGGTATCGGTTTGGGCCCTGCAAATTTATGATTCCGCAATCTTGGTTTGCGACAACAACTTGGACCTGATGTGTGTCTTCATGGCTTCTAGGGGTGCTGTTTTGTTTTTTGTTTTTCCCCCTCTGTATCGGTTTACAATGGTTTTGGCCTGCGAAACAAGTTAAGGGACGGCCCCTTACATAACGAAAAGGCGCGGGGTTTTCTCAGCCCAGGTGATGTTGGAAGCCACCAACAAGGGGAATTACAGGAGCTTGTAAAGGGCTCCGCCAAGATTACCCCACTCACCTTGCCGGGCTTGTGATGTTCAAAACCAGGGAAATATATGGGGGGCCCAGGAGTGTTTACCTTAAAAGGACCGAACCTGGGGGAAAAAGCAGCCGGAACCCTGGGCATCTCTGCCGCACTGTTGGGCACCTAGCTTGATCTCCAGGTTTCTTTCAGCGGATCCGATCTGCAGCTTTTTTTTTGGTTCGTTAGGAAGGAACCCCAATACACATTCGTTTATACGCATATGTAGGCCAACTGCAGCAAACGTGGACACCTTTTTGTGGCAACACACAAAAAAGGCAAGCCTCTGGCAATTGCTCCGGGGTTTTAAGGTTTCACGGATTGTTTTTCACGCATCTCGGCCAAGGGCCCCGCAGAGTCTGAACTCGTCGGGATCCTTGAAGGGATGGAACCTCAGCCACTGCCCGCTAGGCTTAACTTGGGAGTTTCAAAAAACCCGTCATCACAAAAATGGGCATATAACTGGCATTTCGGTGAATACCATCAAGAAATGGAAGGTACACATCCCTTCACAAATTTTAACACAAATGTGTACCCTTATTGTGTTCCCACAGGAATCAAGTGCGTCTGAGAGCTATATCAGAATTGGAATCTATGCCGTCCAAATGCACTCTTGCCTTCATCATGACCGCGCAGAACTCGAACAGACTTGCTGTCTTGGGCCCCGTCGCGACTGTCTTGTCGTCATTGCAAGACCTTCACGTGCAGTGGCCAGGCAATGGCTTGGACGGTTAGGCAGAAACAAAGACACAAACACATATGGGCGGTGCTTTTTGAGGGTAGCCCTTTTTTGTGGTTTGAAAGGGAAACATTGTTTGTTTTTGGGAAATCCCCTAACAAGAGCCATACCCTACCATGGCTGCTCCGGGCCGAGACGTGACATTGTGCCTCGAAGGAGCTGCGAGCAAGCTGCTGTGACACTGACCATGCTCTGCCACAATCTGAAAGCTCTCCTGCATCAGTAAGTCATAGGGAACGGTGCACGGCGCACAAACAATGGTTTGCCTTTTCAAGTCTGAGGTTAGCTCCTGAAATTCCCATAAATGACCACATGCACGTTTCCCACTGAGCCAAGTAGGGATTCTTTCCGTCCTCAGGGTTTGCCTTTTCTGAAATGAACAGCCCTTGAAAAGGGCTTCCACACCAGGGGGCTGCTGAATTAGCCCACAAACCGTGGACAAGGCGAAGCATGTCCTGTCGCAAGGTCCCAAGCCAATACCTTCGGAGCGGATCGATGGATCGATCCGCGCAGCTCAGCGGCTCAGCGCGCCTCCAGTCAGGGATGTGGGGCTTGCAGTGGTCCTCTTGCAGCAAAGTCTTCACCATGACCCGCTTGGCCTGGCCAGGTTTCGACACCTGGAGCTGCTCACAGCCCCTGCTTCTGCGTGTGTCTAACCGCTTCCGCCGATTCCGAAATCTGGCCTGTGAATAAATTCGGCCTGTTGATAAATATAACTATTCCCGAACCACAGGGTCCCAATATGTACTACGTTTAGCATAGGCTAATTCTAAAAAAAAAAACGGTCGGATTTCTCGCCCAGACCAGCCCCAGCAGTGGTACGCGAATTGGGGTTACTTAGTCCAGGACGAAACCAAGCAACAACAATGAGTCTTCCCTTTCAAAAGTGCGTACTAGAACCCATTTGAAAAGCTCCATGTCAGGGATGAGTATATTTGCGCCTGGGGGAGCTATTAATAAGTATCGTTTGCCCCCCACCCCACTATTTATTACTGGAGGGGGGGGGGGGGGTCCGGGTGTATTATTAGGGGGAAGGGATGAAAAAGATGCCTGTTCAGGCTTAAACTGGCCCCACTCTTTTCCCTGTGACAAAAGTTCGTGGGTCTATGTCTGTGTCGTCTGTGCGCGATCGCGTATATAGACATGTAAACGATAACGAACAAATATACGTACACACACCTAAACAAATAGATACATGTATATATATATATATACTGCAAGCGCTTCTCGCTCTCTCTCCCTCTCTCTCTCCCTCTCTCTCTCATTGTGTCTGTGTGTGAGCGCCTCTGTGCGTGTGCTGGTCCATGATGTGTGCATGTGTGTTGTGTTGTGCTGCGTTGTGTTGAGTTGTGTGCGCTGCGGTGCGCTGCGCTGCGCTGTGGTGCGGTGCGGTGCGGTGCGGTGCGGAGTGTCTTGTGTCTTGTGTCTTGTGTCTTGTGTCTTGTGTCTTGTGTCTTGTGTCTTGTGTCTTGTGTCTTGTGTCTTGTGTCTTGTGTCTTGTGTCTTGTGTCTTGTGTCTTGTGTCTTGTGTCTTGTGTCTTGTGTCTTGTGTCTTGTGTCTTGTGTCTTGTGTCTTGTGTGTGCGCGCGCGCGTGCGTGCGTGCGTGCGTGATGGGTGCGTGTGGGTGTGTGGGTGTGGGTGTGGGTGTGGGTGTGGGTGTGGGTGTGGGTGTGGGTGTGGGTGTGGGTGTGGGTGTGGGTGTGTGTGTGTGTGCTTGTGTCTGTGTGTGCTTGTGCGTGTGTGCGTGTGCGTGTGTCTGCGTCTCTGTGTCTCTGTGTGTCTGTGTGTCTGTGTCTGCGTTTGTGTGGTCTGTGTCTGTGTGATGGTGTTTCTGTGTGTCTGCGTCCCTGCATGTCTGCGTTATATATGCCATGGATACGACAATTAATCAAGCACTGATCGGACCAAATGCCAAGCAGGGTGCAAAATAGATGGCAGGTTTAGGGATCATAAACCAAAATGGGGAGAAGTGCACCATCTACTTTCCATCAACTGTATCATACACTGGGAAGTGCAAAAAGGAAAAATGAGGGCCCCCCCCAAAAAAAGGTTTTCCCCTTTGGTTCCCTTTTAAGCCACCCAAAAGAAGGCAAGGAGTCTTGCTTTCAGACAGCTTTCGTCAGGGCATCGCCTTCCCAAGTCTTTCCACGCCTTGGTGAATCTCGACAAGCACTGGTCCGTCCAGATGTCCTGAGGCCCGCAGGGTCGCAGGGTCGGGCGGTGCGAATCGGGAGGGAAAGCCATGTCCACCATGCTAAGAGTTTGAGTCCTTGTCCATTATTTTCAAGCATCGTTCTTACCATTTTAACCTTTTTGGGTTTGATTCCTTGTCCATTCTGTTCAAGCATCGTTCTTTCCAAAAACCGGATCCGTTTTCCCTGGGTTTCCGGAGGTTTTCTAGAAAGAAGGCTCCCTGGAAAGAATGGGGAAGGTACCCCTAGAATGTGCAAGAGAAGTTCCCTCTACGTGCTTCAGAGCTAGCAAGCAAAACAAAACCCATGTGATGCATTTCCACGTGAGGCTTGCGCATGTGTCCCATGATGCATTCTGAAAAGGGGCAACGCCTGTGTTGCAGTGAGCCTGCACTCAAACGCACCAGAAAGATCTTTGGTACACAAAGGGACGCAGAGTGCCACGTGCTCCTTGTCCCAAACCTTTTTACCTTGAGTCGGGTACGTCATAGCTCGGGATCGCTAGGACTCTCCAAAACTACAAGACTTCAATGTCCGACACCCAACCAAATGGCCATGGGTCAAAACCAATGAAATCCCATTTTGGGGTAGGTGAACCACCCATTTTAGAACCTATTTTAGTGGGGATTGGGATGTTCACTGAGGATACAGGGTCTTGACCCACAGCCAAATGTCTACCCTTGCAACGTGATCATTGTTGAGAATCTAGAAGCTCGGAGCAGCCCTTGTCTTTGACACCGCAGGTTCCTTGTGCATAAGGCCCAGGCCAAGAAAATCCAGGAAACCCGTGATCCTCATACCAATCTTAATGTGAACTTCGGATTTATCTTGAGGGCCCTGCCAATCAGGGATGGTTTCCAGCTAGGAAGGACACGTGTTTTTTTTTGTTTGTGGCGGGGTCCTCTACCTAGTAGGGGCCTCCGGATGAATCCAAAGCTAACATTTCCATGCTTCTCTTTGGAAGCGGATTTTAGGATATGTTTCCGCACCTAGGCCAAGCTTGGCATGGTACCCTAGGTCCTCCAGTAGAGAGGTTAGAATAGGTGTACCCTTTTTCTGTAGTCTGCTTTAGCAGGGGAACCCTCCCAACCAAAAACAGAAACGGGAGAGAAGGGCCCTCTGGGTGACCTACCTGTCCAATCCCCATCCAACCTGGGGCTATGCAAGTTTTTTCGGAGGCATCCCAGGCCCTTGAACCCCCCCCCCCCTCCCCGGGTCTAGGAGTCGAGCAAGGTGCGCAAGCATCCAGAATCCCCAAACCCCCCAGGAATCGGTGAGGCGGTTTTTGTGGATCCACCCCTCTATAGCAAAAGAGTACTAAAGAGTATGAAGAAAAGCAACTGAGAAAACAAGATGGGGAACCACAGCAAACGCATCCAAACCGCTTTCTGGCAAGGCCCTTAGCATGGAACCGTTGTATAGCCAATGTTGGCAGCTGCGAGCGCGGTCCTCTCCCCACCAATCGGTGCAACGGCCATTGCACTGGCGGGTTTGCAGCCACTCCTCGCAGAATTGGCCAAAATCCATTCCTCGGAACCTCGTTTTGACCAGGGACCCCATCCCTTGCGGCTGGTTTCTTTCTTGTCCCCCACTACGTAAAGGGGTTCCCATCAAGAGGTGATGGGCGTTCCAATGTATGAGCCACGCTAAAGACTTGCGGCTCTTAGCTGGGAATGCTCCTGGGGCTTTTGATAGGCGGCTATGGCGGCTTAAGTGGCTGTTCAAGGGAACCCCAACCAACAAAACGGCTAGCCCAGTTGCCCAGTGCCGCTGGTGCAAGGGACTCGTTGATTCGGGTGTCTTTCGTGGCGAATTTGTGCCAAACCAAAAACGGGGGAAAAGACACGCAGCACCGAAAACCTCCGGCAAAGAACACGGGACACACAGCGGTTGTCCCAGGAGATTTGAGTTGTGTTCCCCGAAAAGAAGCTGTGGTTAAAACTGGCATATCCCAACAACTACCTCCCAAATTGAAGAGAAACAAACAAAACCATGAGCGAAAAGAACAAAAACAAACGAGAGGATATGTTGACCCGCCTGAAAGGGAGCTGTCAACCCCAGGTCTGGTGTTGGCGCAGTTGGAAGGAAAGCAAGGTCGCTGAGGCTTCGCGTTCAATCTCACCAAAAGGAATCTCACTCAAACTTGGTCTCCGGGATCTTTCAACTGGTGTCAAAGGAACAAACTGTGAGATGGTTTCGAAAGTACAGGAATTGGGAAACAAATGAGACAAGCCGCCAGCAATAGCGTGTTCAATCAAATCTACTCATGTTCCATCAACTTGGCAACGGTGGGGCCGCTCACAACGAGTCCAGTGACACAAACAATTTGACTTGTAAAAGGGTGAGTTTTTTTCCCCTTTTGTTTTTCCTCCGTTTTTCGTCCGGGCCAGTAAAATGTCGTATTTTACAGTATTTTCTCGCGAAATTGACACATTTTACACTAGCGCGTCAACATCCCCAGCATCGTTTTCAACATCCCCCGCATGTCTGACCAACATCCCTAGCATTACCAACAAATCGTGGCGAGTTGACGGGGTCAAAGAATGATGATTCAAACATAAGGGCATTTCAATCCCTAGAAAAGCAAAGAGAAAAAACAAGTAGCGGAGGGGTTGGGGGGGGGGGCTGCTGCCGCCCCCCCATGATGTTCGCAGAAGTGATGATTCGAATAGGGGTGCAATCAAATCTCTGCAAAGAGTCTAAAAAGTAGCGGGGGGGTTGTGGGGGGCGGCAGCCCCCCCTATAATGATCGAAGAAGTGATGATTCAAATAGGGGTGCAATTTAATCTTTGTAGAAAACCTAAAACGTGGCGGTGGAATTGAGGGCCCATGATGTTCGAAGAAGTGATGATTCAAGTAGGGGTGCAATGATTCAAGAAAGGGTGCGATAGAATTTAAAAGGCAGCGGGAGGGTTGGCGGCGGTGGCTTCCCCTGTGATGTTCGAAGAAGTGCATACATTCAGACATACATAGACGGATTACATAGATTACTCAACATGTCGTATTTTACGGCATTTTCTCGCGAGATTGGACGCTCGGAAAAGCGACAATCCAAATAGGGGTGCAATTAAATCTCTGCCCCGAAATCTAAAAGGTAGTGGGGGGGCCCCAGGCCCAGGAGGTTGAAGAAGCGTTGATTTACTCTGCAAACAATCTAAAAAGTAGTGGGTGGGTTGTGGGGGGGAAAGCCGCCCCATGATGTTCGAAGAAGCGATTCAAAAGGCGATGCTGATGATGCGGGAAGCCAATGAAAGGGTGCAAAAGCAAAAAAGCCCGGAGAGGAACTGGAAAGCAGAGGATGCGAAAAGCCAACGCCGCCAAAAGCCGCATAAACTAGCGAGAAAAGCTGCAAAAGCCAAAACGACACCTGCCGAAGAGAAACTGGGAATGCAGAGGATGCGAAAAGCCAAAGCCAAAAAGCCACCACAAGCCGCAGAAACCAACAAGAAGCCGAAAAGCCAAGAAGCCAAAAAGCCAAAAGCGAAACAAAAAAAAGAAGAAGAAAAAAACAAAATAAAAGAACAAAATCCTAAAAAAAAATAACCCCTCCCTTGCAAAATGCAAACTCGAGCCAACCAGTTGAGGGTGCCAGACAAGAAACATACCAAAACACAACACTTGTTCAAAGGATGCACATATACCACAAACACACACACACCCACACACCCACACACCCACACACCCACACACCCACACACCCACACACACCCACGCACACCCACGCACGCACGCACGCCCACCCGCCCGCACGCCCGCACGCTTGCGCGCGCGAGCACGCGCACGCGCACGCCCACGCCCACGCGCACGCGCACGCACACGCACGCACACACACAGACACACACACACACACACACACACACACACACACACACACACACACACACACACACACACACACACACACACACACACACACACACACACACACACACACACACACGCACACGCACACGCACACGCACACGCACACAGACACACGCACACAGGTACACTCATTTCTGCGGCACAGTTGGATGGCAACTTTAAAATGGCGGCTTGCTTCATCCTTCCTTATTGAACTGTATTGTGCTGTCGCAAACCAAAACACTTTAAGACGCGATTCCGAGGATAATCCGAGGATGGTTTTCCAACCAAAAAGGGACGTTCACCATGTTAAGCAACCCCTCAATTTCCGCAAAAATCAGCCTATTGTGATCTGCTAACGTGACCTGAGTCATTCTGAGTTTTTCATTTGAAACAAAACCTGCCCCCTACCCAGCGAGCGCCTGCTCGCAGTTTTCTGTACAGACCTCAGATCCATCGAATCCATCCCCTCTGCGACTGATCCCCCCTTTGCCAAAGGAAACCAATCATTTGGAGGGATCATTCCCATAAACCTCTTGAACAGCCAACCACAAAAATATTTATTTCGGTTGACCAGAGTTGCAAACTCGAACTCCACCCCGTTTGCTGTGTTGTTTTGGTTTGACGGAAAACCTGTTAGAACCGCAGCGGACAACGGATATGCTTGCTTGAAACGCGGGATTCTGAGTATTCCCCATATCTCATTGAGGAGCATGACATTCGGGTTTGGGATATCCAGGATACAGCTTTTGAGTACGCAAGTGAGGCCATCAAGTGGTTGCAACGTGGAAGCTTAATCTTTAGACTTTCTCAGAAAATCAGCCTGATTCTTCCCCTAAAAGCACCAACGGCCAGTCTTTTTGCCTTGAGGTTTTCCGTGACACCAAAAGGGGTCCACCTCTGGCATGCAGGCAACGCGCTACCGTCTTTCACATACATCGAACTCGGGACCCCGGCGGGCCCATCCAACGCGTCGCCGCACTTTTTTGCCGCCCTACCTGGCACATGGGTCTCCCTCTCAAAAACTACCTCCAACAATCATGGAAGCTGACTCTGTGTGTTTGTGTGTCTGTGTGTCTGTGTGTCTGTGTGTCTGTGTGTCTGTGTGTCTGTGTGTCTGTGTGACTGTGTGACTGTGTGACTGCGTGTTGGTGTGACTGTGTGTCTGTGTCTATGTCTGTGCGTGTCTGCGTGTCGTCTGTGAGTGTGTGTGTGTGTGTGTGTCTTCTTTTAATCCATGATGAACGCTTTATGTGCCTCGTCAAACACAGCATACGAATTTGGAGTTGGCTCAGGCTACAACATTCATGCCCACACAACACACAGGCACAGTTGAGGTGAAGAAACCTGACAAAAGCATGATTGACGTGCATCCCACTCGTGGAAGAATGCCACCATGGTTCGACAAGGCAAAAGGCTCGTGTGAAAGGATCATGGAAAAGAATCACATGGCGGCCCATGGTGCTGCATGCCCCAACAGGTTTGCAATTAATTTTAATAAAAACAACAGAAAATTAACAACAATCATAGTTGCACATTGTGATAACGCAGCAGCCAGCCAAAGGATTGCAACATGTTTGTTTGGATATCATTGACGCAGAAAGCTCTTATCCTTCAAGACTTTCCAACCAAGAAAAGATCCAGTTAAGCCTTAGCGAGGGCTTGTTTACCACTTCTTTACTCTATCGTTTGGCGTCTGGTGATACCTTTGATCTCCGGGATCCATTTGCACATTCCCGATTGCATCTCAGAGACAT
The DNA here is from genome assembly GCA_963377175.1 of Effrenium voratum. Lineage (NCBI taxonomy): Eukaryota > Dinophyceae > Suessiales > Symbiodiniaceae > Effrenium > Effrenium voratum. Next base: position 366,879 of record CAUJNA010001269.1, on the reverse strand, counting down.
AAAACCGTCGAACCTCATGCCCGAATCCGCCGAATTCCCCGAGAAACCAAAAAACAACTACAGGCGCCCTGAACACGATGCCCGAAGCCCCTGGAAGGCCGAAGGAGCCGGGAACCGGGGATCCTGAGCCCCGAACCGGAACCAAAAATTCCTTCGGGAACCCCCCCCAAAAAAAACCGAAGAACCCAACTCGAGAGGCTCAAGGGAGCTGCGTTCGGACATCGAGTCTTCCCAATTTGGTCCCTGGCAAGAGCAAACCGAAGCAAACCGAACCGGTTTTCTACCCTTAAGCAGGTGGAGAAGAGCTTCTGTGAAGCTATTCCCATGACTACTTTCGATTCCCTCACCTGAAACCAGGTTTTCCAACCCTAAGGACCGCAGGCCTAATGTGAGGAAGGCATTCTGAGAGAAGACTTCCTGAGAGCAACGCCGTCAACGCGCTGTGCATCGATCAATTTTTGAGGGTACATGGTTTGGGAAGCGCTTAACATGTCAAGGGAAACCAATGGGAAACACAGGTGGGCTTTTGGAAGAATAGATGGCATGGAATCAACCCCATCTAAACTTGGGCCCTCTATTTTTTAAGCAAACCAACCAAAAAGGACACCTATGATGGGAAACCAGCCATCTGGGCGCCAAATAATTGAATTTGGAAGGGAAGTCAAAAGGAACATTCGGTGAGCATCACCGTTTGGAGAAGCTAATAGGAGACCCCATTTGACTTGTGCTTCCCTGAGAAAAGGCCTCAAAAAGGGGCTCCAGCCCTCCAAAAGAAAGACAAGACCCACCGAAGCCATAGTCCCGACTTAGGCTGCCCTAATAGCATCTGGGCCTGTCTCTAGAAATGAGGCATGGTACTTGTTTGCTTTCGGTCTTAAGCTTTCATGCTGATCGAACATTGCCACCTATTTTGTGGTCCAACTGCAAGGAGCAGTACATTGTGTGGCCTGGCATACGTCATCCGTTCGGAAAACCAGAAGTAGGTCCTTCGAGACGAGTTTTTGTTTTTTTTATCCCAGGGTTTGGCCAAACCAAGTACAGAACATGAGTAAAACAATTCTTGCCTGACCAATGCCTTTCTTTTGCACCGCCTAAAAGACTTGCCATCTGATGTCGACGGACTTGTCAATCGAGTTGAGGCTGTTTCCAGAGGATCCCATCTTGAAAGGGACAACCTCTATGAATCAACCAGGGGTCAACATCTTGCTGGTGGGAATGAGGGAATGGAATGACCCCCCATGACCCCCCCCCAAAAAAAACAGACCCAACTGGGTGGTGTCCTTTCAGGCCAAAGCCCGGGCTCCCTGCCGATTTCTCATTCCCTGCCGATTTCGCACCGATCGCAAGTTCCTCTTCATGGGTTCCTAGAGGCTGCCATGACTTCCACCTGCTGGCTCCAAGCGTCGATGGGCCCATGAAGTCCATCTGCGCAGTTGTTCAGGTAGATCCCTTCTCCGCCCACCTCGAAGAAACTCTCGGCACGGTTGCGAAACACGCTTTCGGATAGAATGAGCTGTTGCAAACAGAACCACATAAGGCTTACATAGCTTGGAGCCACTTGAACACAAATGCCACGGTTCCGCAATCTGAAACATTGAGGAATCCCGAAGGAAGCAACAACAAGCGGTGAGCTCGGTAATAGTGCAGGTAAGTTTAACCCACTAAGCTTTGAGTACCAGGGTTAGCAACATATGGGTATTAATCTTAATTGGACACCCTTTGGCAGAAATTGCATGAGGAATTATGTTGAGAAGGGTATCACCCAGTGCAATTCATAGCCACATGAGTCAAAATCAAAACCAACCTGGTAGTACAATGGTCTACCCAAAACCATGTAAAGAATGGAAAGGGCGGAATTCCACATCCATGTCTGGCCAGGATTGCCCCTTACTACTCTCCAATTACCCAGGTTTTGCTTCTGGCTCACATGATCATTTCACCGAGCTGTTTCCCTTTAATCACAACTACCAAAAAAGGGGGGATAGCACCTCCTTTTTCCCATGGCCACTGGCGGTATTGGAGGTTTCCCCTCACAAAGTTACGCAGAAGCATCCACTTCAAACCGCCAGTGTCTGGCACCTCAAAAGCTCGCGGTAAGCGCTATGAACAATCCAGGCTGATCCGCGCCGCCTGGAAATGTGAAGACCAAGCTGTGACATACATCATGTCGACCCCGGATTCATCCACCTGTCCAACCACAAAATAGGGGGTCCCCCATTTTTAGTGGGGACATCACAGTCGCAATGGCTCATTCAGCCATAAATTGCAGCAAATGTCGAGCAAACATTACATGAGCAACTGACAACATTACTTGTGTTTGGACTGGTGAATAATCACACTACACAGACCATGACCACCATTCTAACGGTTGCTATTGTGGGGAGTTGCTCACTGGGAGAACATAAACTGCTCCCTTAAAATTAGCTATCTGTCCTGCTATCGTGTAAACAAACCAGATCCTGTGTCTGCTGTCGGTTGAACTACTGCACCTTTGTCTGCGTGTGTGTTTTTGTGTTTGTGTTTTTGGAGGGTACTCAGGGTGCCCTTTCCAAGTTGATTTCATGGCAAACTAAAGGAAACACACAATTGGTTTGGGGTCGCCTTATTTTGGCATAAGAATGGACCCTGCCACTGAAATGGGCCAACAGTCATCAAACGTGAATTGGGAAGACCGTTTTAGTGGTTGACATCATACTCCATTGCTGTCAGTAGGGTCCCCCAAATACCCATTGGAGTTTCTCATCATCGGGAACCCTGAAATCCCCTTTAGAACCACCCCAAAAAAGAACACAACAAAACATGTGTCTTGCTTGGAGGTACCCTTTTGAGAGTTTTCACCAGAACCCAAAGGGAAGCCATCCCTTTTGGGGTGTTCTTGGAGACAAAGATTCCCTATCCGCAACGATTAAAAGGCCCCGCCATGTTCGAGGGGTTCAAACATACTTTCCAGAATCGGTTGACAAGTTAAAACCAAACGCCACGTTTCCGGCACCCCCCCCAACTGCGTTTGCCCTCCAAAGTCCCAAGGTACTGCCCAAGAAGCAGTTGGGGTTCCCCATTTCTCGCCAGCCACGGATCGGCTGCGCCGACCGAGACCAAGGACTCGGCCCCCCAGGAGTGCTGCGCCAGCATTGGACGCAGCCGGTTGGCGCTCCACACGGTGTCCGGGTCCACCTAGCCCGGGGTAAATCAAAAAACTTGTAACTTTTAAGGAGCCCTGTTGCTGTTGGGGCATAAACGGAAAAGCAAAAAAAACACATTCTTGGTTGCGGTTTGTCTCCTTGGAAATTTCATCAACATAACTTGGTTGCTGCAACGAGGCCTCACGGAGGCCTTGTTGCAGGATGCCTTGGTGTCCATGGGGCCAACCCCGATGGATACGTATGGGTTGTTGCGACCATATGGCTTTGCTGCTGCAGCGACCCCCCCTGCAAAAAGTAAGAGTTTGTGTGTTTTCCTTTTTTAAAGAAGAAGAACCACATTTTTTCCTTGGGGGGGGGGGTAGTGGAAAACCCCACTTGATTCAACCAAAAAGTTAAAGTTACGTAAGATCCAACCCAATAGCAGTCAAGATAAAAGGGGGGTAGATCAAAACTACTGTCATGAGTTGACTGTTCGTTAGTGATTTCTTTCGGCAGTAGGTTTGGTTAGATCCTCTGTCCGGGAGTGTTGATAATCCAAGATGGTCACCTTTAAGCAATAAGTCATGCCAATGCGGGATGCAGCCAGTCGGTTGACTCCGGATGGGTGATTGCTACAAAGACGCGGTCCATGGCCGAAAAACTCATCTCATTGAGCAATCGACCTTGTCGATTGAAGAGGGCCACTTGCTCGCCTGAACCGAAGGGGCCCAACCACCAGCTACGATGTCCTTTTAGAGGCCCGCCCCCACATTGCACCGGCCCGCCTTTACGACCCAACCTGTCTGCATGAACTCGATGTCCGCTAAAACCTGCCTGATGCATACGGAACCGACAATCGGAGAGTACCACCCCTTAAGGAAACCAAACGTGTGAGGCTTCCCCATTTGCAGACAATTCCATACTCATTGCAATAAGCAAAATAATGACAACTTGAAACCAACCAACTGGAGTGTGATTAACATCTATGAGTACTGCGTTTCTGTGCTTACCGCTTGTTGTGACATTGGCAGGGGGGCAAATCACCGGCCCAAATCTAAGCCCCCAAACCCCACCAGGTCGGACACTGCAGATTACTCGTTGAAAACAGATCGTGCTTTCAGACAGTCTATGTCATAAATCAGAGTGAGTCGTTCTACTTCACAAAAACCCCTTCACTGGGTGCTTTGTGTGTTTATGTCTGAGAGGTCGCAGCCAAGACGCTATAGTTTGCAATGCCTATGCCGGAGGCGTTAGTGGCCATGAAGGCTGGCCCCTTTTTGGGGGGTAAGCGGTGCGAACATATCCGATGGTAGAACGGGAAAGGTTACTCACTACATTTCCCACAAAACCAGCAGGCATATGTTGACAGTGGTTTTCGGCCCAAGCATGTGGCTTGGGGTTTGGTCAAGGGGTCCGAAGTGTGCCAGAGACGCGTTCACTCTTCCATTCCCGTTTGGTTTACCGGGGTCTCAGCAACTCGCAGTTTCTACACCCTCCAAAACTTGGACGGAAATCAACGGCTCAAAGCTGGGATCTGGAGTAGGAAAAAATGCGCCTTGCCGTGGTTTTCGCGTTTGGCCGCGCAGAGCCGGGGGTGTCTTCCAAGGTGCCGGCGAAATGGCGATGGCTAAAAAACCCGCCCGCATCGGAGAAATATAGCCATTTCGATCTGAGTCGGGTTCGATGGCCACGTGCTAGGCTTGTTACTGAAACGGGCCTTGCTTCGGGGACGGGCCTGCGGCTTGGATAAAACAAAACACTTTGCATTGCAAGTGTTCAGCGACTCTATGACCTTGTTGTCCCTCCCCTGTGCACCCAGGAAAGCAAGACTTCTATGAGAAAGGGTCCTCACCGAGCCCTCACCAGTGGGTCAAATCGGCTCAATCACATGTCAGCTTGCGCGTTTGGAAACCGCAGCGCCTGTAGAGGGCAAGGAAGATTCCCAGGTTCAGGGCAGTGATAAACCTCAGAACATGCATGTGTGTGTGTGTGTGTGTGTGTGTGTGTGTGTGTGTGTGTGTGTGTGTGTGTGTGTGTGTGTGTGCGCGCGTGCGCGTGCGCGCGCGCGTGCGCGTGCGCGTGCGCGTGCGCGTGCGCGTGCTCGCTCGCTCGCTCGCGCGCGCGCGCGTGCGTGCGTGCGTGCGTGCGTGTGTGTGTGTGTGTGTGTGTGTGTGAACGTGTTGAGGTACCATGTCGTGCCCGCACATGTTCACTCTCTAAGGGTTGGGCTTGGACAAAGTTATGGAAGATAACTCTTTCCGTGATACCAACGTGGGATTCCGATACTTTGTTGGTTTTTACAGGGTTGTTTACTTGGCCACTCATCGAAAGTGGCAACCCAAACGTCTGTTTCCCACCTCCTTGCAAAAGAAGGAGGTAAAATCATGCGGCTCGTATTGATAGTGTGGACGAAATTCTGCACCACCAGTAGAATGATTCCCCTATTAATACCAACAACAAAAGGCTTTCCCATGGTTTCAAAGTGGTGCGACCGGATTTGGTCCATCCACAGCTTCCCCCAAAACTCGATGGTCGCTCGAGCTGAGTTTGTCCCGGCTTGCGAGCCATCTGAGGCGGCCGCTGACCGCCGAGCTCGCACATCATGGTGCTGTGGATCTGCCGTGCCACCAGCCTCCGATCGAGCGGCTCGTGGGCAATTTTGCGAGCGGCTCATCGGCTCATGTGCCCCTTGGAAAGGAGAATGGGGTAGGAAATCCACCCTTTGTACAGGGTGTAGAACAGCTTGGGTATGGAGGATACATACATGCTAGAATCACAGTTTCCCCTCGTGAGTAGCAGTTGGCAAAGGAAAAACTCTCAAGCACCTGACCCATTGAATGGGACTTGTAAGCCCCAAAAATGGGCGCTCTGGATCCCACATCCTCATCCGCAATGAGATGTGGAACAACACGACAACATATATGGATTACTTCAGTCAGAAAAACAACGCTTCTTCACCATTGTAACAGTGGGCCGGCCATGTATTTAATCATGCACAATAACAGGCTTCGCAGGGCCCTAAAAATTTTGACCGCGGAAAAGTCGTGGGTCCAAAAAGTGCAGGATTCTGGAGGCAACATGCTGTTGGATCTTCGAGAAGCGCAGCTTTTGTGAGTGGTTCAGCTTCACCCCGTGCGGGCCTCTGATTTGGTTCAGCTTCACTGGCTTCGTTTGGGCGAGGATGCTACAACCATGATGGAAACATCGTTTGCGAGTTGGGAGCTGCTTGTTCCAACCCATTTGGAGTTTTTTCTGGTCAATGTCAAGAAGGATTCCCACTACTCCAGCAATGACAGCTTCAAGATATGATTTGCCGCACGGGACAAACGCACTCATCCAAATGAGTGTATCTTCTTTGAGGATACCTTTTTGGGGTTGGGTTTGTGGGGGAGACCAAAGGCCCCCCTTCAATTTGTGGGATGCTCTTGAGATAAACCCGAATATTGGAAAACTTGCTGGTTCTCAGCAAGGAATGAGTTGGAATGACCCCGCCCAAATACAACACAAAAAGCACAAAAACAAAAACACATCCCTATGGTTTCCTTTGTAAGGGAATCCGCTTCAGGTTCATTCCCACCACCCGGAACGGTCATTCCCTACCTATCACGCCAGCAAGAAAATGCCTGCTCAGCACCCGGCCCGGGCAAGATTTCCACCCTCTGGTTGCTGTACAGAGCGTAGCTTTCGCATTGGAAAATGCCTGCCTCAGAGCAGAGCACGTGGGCTCGTTTGCTTGGTAGGTTTCAGGGAAACCAGCAGGAAAGCCGGAAAACAAATCCGGCAAAAAGCCACCCCGGGTGTTCAGCAGGCTACATTTTGAACAGTTCCAGTAAATAACGACGTGAAATGGGTAGCAACAACCAGACATTGTTGCGAATCTGTCTGTATTTGTGTGTACGTATGCACGCATGTATGCAAAGGTGTTTTGTATGTATGTCTACGTATCTATATGTATCTCTGTAGGTACGTAGGTACGCACGTGCGTCGGTTCGTACTACATTGTGTGTACGCGCGTTACGTAAGTAGGTACGAATGATATATGTGATTCTGTCTGTGCTGGCGTGCATGCATGCGAGTATGAAACTGGTAAGCCCCTCCAAGTAGCTGGCGTTACCATGATTCTGCTTGAAAGCATCTCCATTATGGGGGCCCGACTGGCTTTGACGCCAAATTCTTCATGTTGGAGTATGTAGGGGTGACTCGGATGCACAAGACACAGAACGAGTGGCTGAAACTCTCAAGAAATGGGTTGCATCTGTGGGCGTCTCCGCCTAACAACTGAATCCCGTGCGCGGTTGGATTCAAATAAAGAACCCCTGGGGGCAAATGGCTTTCCAAGGGGGGGAGCCAACAACATGCACCTCCTTTTGGATGCCGTCCATCCTCCCCATTCCACCTCATGCAAGCCGCCATTGCCACTAGACCTGGCCTGGGATCCATCTGAATGCCCTGAACTTGGATTTGAACTGGTCAGATATGGCTGTGGGTCAAAACCAATGGTACCATTTTGAGGTAGGTGCACCACCCATTTTAGTCTGTTTTAGTGGGGATTTGGATGTTCACTGGGGGTGAGGGAATTTTGACCCATGGCAATATGGTCATCAGGTTTGATCCTGTGACAAGGCTTGGGCCTGAAGAGAAAGGACACTCTAACAGGGACCTGAGGGGGGGGGGCGTGCCCTTGGGCTAGTTGGGCCCAAAGAAAGGCTCCAATATCGCTAGGCTAGGACTTGATGCTGGGTCAACCCCTAGCTTACTATACACCGATTGTCTTAAACAAAGGGCTGTCGTTTTTGAGGCTACCCTTTTTGAGGGTTGGTTTGGAGGGAAACCAGAAGGAACACCCACCTATTTGGGGGGGGGTCATGCAAGAAAGCACACACCAATCTGCAAATTCTACCAGAACTCTAACACCTGAAAACAGAATCGGATCCCCAGGTAACAGACCTCGTTTGGCCCCAAGGTCCCCTAGAGGGAAATATTTGACTGCTTGAATGATAAATTGCCCCACCCTGCTTGACACTCCAAGTACAAACGAAACTGAGCACCGCACATTCAAGTGGTACTGCATTTCCTGGCTGGTAAGAGCTGCTGAATGAAGCGCAACGTACAACTCAATTGTGTATATATACACACACATCGCACCTCAGCCAACTGCGCAAGTACATAGTCACTACACCACCAAACATCTTGTGTCATGTTGTTGGTGCATGTGGGCTACCACTTCCTGCTCATCTCAAGCAAGGTGACCAATGCTCAGGGACTCCGGAAGAGGAAGTGCCTGTCTCTTACTTCAGAACCCTTCATCCTGGGTCTTCTCTGGCAGTGTGAACCCATTTGGGTTTGGTTGTCAGAAAATGCAATGTGCCCATGAGATGTTTATCTTCAAATGGCCATTCTCGTGGCGGACCTAAGCGTCACATGCTGAATGCACCCACCCTTCCGCGATACTCGAAGCCACCCCCAAAGCGGAAGGCTCCGAGAAGGCTGACTACACCAGCAGCAACAAAGTGGGCCCAGGTTTGCTTAATTGGGTCTGTCTTTTTTTAGGGGACCCCAACATGGTGGGTTTTCCTGTTGGTGTCCCTTTAACGCATACCCTCAAAACAGGACACTCCCATTCCCTGGCCAAAACCCAAAGTAAAGCCATCTCCGATTTCTCGGCACCCAAAAGGGGCCATGAGGGGTTGCTTCAATGGCCCTCCCCGAATGTTGACCCCGGATTAATCAACCCCAGTTCATTCATATGCTTGGGATTCCCCTCCAGAAGTGATGATTCCCCACTAACCCAGCAACATGATTAACTTGGGGTCAACATTGTGAGAAAAAACAGCATGTGTTCTGACCGGACGTGCCAAAGGAAACTGGGAGAAACAACTAACCTAGGCTATGCTCAAGTCGCCCTTTGTAATTCTTTTGAAGCGAAGCTAGCGGAAAGCTGCGGGTGTTTTGGGGCTCTATCTAAATGGACACATTGAAGGCAACATGGCACGTTTCACTTGTCTTATCTGGGGGGATCCTACTTATCAAGCAGTTTCAACCGGGGTTGTCTCACATGCAACCTGCAAATCAAAGGCTAATTCGTTGCAGCCTTGACTTAAAATAGACCAACCATCGTCAAACCAACAGGCTTGAAAGCTCGGCTGGGCCCATGAGTTGTACTCAAACCATGCACTTGCAAGGGTTGCAAACGCGCCACTGGAAGCTGGCAGCTGACGGGGGGAACTCCGCCCTGTTCCAAGGGTCTCTCACCTGGCGCTTGCTCGCGCCACCTGACGGGGGGTTTGCGCTGGGGATCCGAGCCAAGAGCTCTTGCTCTTTGGAGAAGGCCTGGAAGAGCACGATGCAATGCCTCGCTCGCTCGCGAGAAATCCACAGATCCGATCCGGGACCCATGTCCGTACTGGGCGCCGTGGATTCGAGGTTCCGCTGACCCCGGTGCCACAGCCCTGCGGGTAAAGCCCAAACAAGGAGCGAAGAAGGGCGAACGAAGCCCAAAAGCGGACTACTTTTGAAAGAAGCCCAAAGTGACGCCAAGCCTTAGCAAGATCCCAGAGTTTCCACTTTGAACAGCACCCCAACAAGAGCCAACTCACGCGGACTTAAGAAACTAGAATAAGTAGGCAGTCACACCCTTACGGAAAACTGCGTTGGCTGGAATCCACCCAGCTCCTACTACACTTTGATCGGAAACAAAGAAGACTCTTGACTCGAGGGCTCTTGATCCTGAGGTCGAGGTCGCATCCCCGAAGTTGAGTTTCTTGCAATTTGCGACTGAGGGTACGTGCCTTTTTCAGGGTAGCCCCCTTTTGGAAAAAGCACCATTTTGGGTGATCGCTAAACAAAAATACACACATGTGTCAACAAATGGGGGGCAGCACAACATGGACTGTCCTGCTGGTCTCCCCTTGAATCCTAAAAGCAAGAGGTCCCTCCCCCCAAAAAAAACTGGGGCCATGATTTCGCTTCGACTCTGGGCGCGCAGCATGCTGCTGTCCTCCTTGCCCCGCTTGGACTCTGGGGGGCAGCATCCGAAGTCAGCCGCCTCAAACCTCGGGTTCTCGCAGGCGAGGCAACCTTCCCGCCCTAAAAAGAAGGCCTCGTTTCGCTCGCGATTGAATGCCTCAAGCTGAGGAGCGGGTTGGATCATCCTTGATCAGTTTGCCATGGGAGGAGTCCAAGGCCAAGGAGAAAAGCTCCAGGTCCCCAAAAAACAAAGCACCCTGCATGGTTGTTGAAACTCATCCTTTCTGTGTGCTTGATTACCATGATTTCTGTTCAAAGGCTCCCTTGAAACTCCGGAGTTGCTTTGGGAACCTTAAAGTCCAGGAGAAAAACCAGCAAAGAAACGGGGAGAGAATCCTTCAACAACTCTCCCTCCCTTGGCATCGCAGCACCTGCACCGACTCACGGACCCCCTGGAGGCCCTGGACCGATTCCATCGCTGAGCCGCCGGCCCGGCGCAGGCCTCCCCGGTGCGAACTGGCACCAAGCCGTCACCACAGGCAGAGGCCTGGCGCTGAGAAGCCGCGAAAGCGCGCGCGCGCGTTGGTCCATGCAACCGGAGGATGCCCTGTGACCGGGGCCCTGGACCTGGTCTCGGTTGCGAAATCTGCTCCCCTGCTCAAAGCTTAACCGTTAGTGGTTTAATACGGAAAACCCATTAGTTGGCAAAAAGTTAAAGTCCTAGCATCCCGAGCAAAATGCAAAGTGGCGCAATGCTACTGCTGCAGAGCTTGGCCTGGCTTTGCCAAACTTCTCTTGCGATCGCTGCGAGAGATGCAGGGCATGAGTAATGGAGTCTGACCAGGAGAAAACAAACACATGCCACTGGTGGTTTTGTTGGGGACCAAAGCCGAAACGGTTCATTCCCGCATTCCCTACCTATCGCGCCAGCAAGCTTCTGTGCCCCAAAACGGGGCGCCAAGTGTGGGGAGGATGCAACCTGCTTGTGATGTTCCTTTCTTTTTTCCATTTTTCTCAGGGCCATGGTCAGGATCTGAGACACACACCTGGCACCCCCCCAATCTTTTTTTGTTGCCCTTCCGAAAGCTCAGCATGCGCCACCCCTCCAATTTGCCCCCCGCGCACCTGGCCAGCCTCCACGGGAGCACAACACTTCCTCGGACCAAACAGCGCCGCCCGAGATGAGCGCAACGACTCGAAGTCACAAGCCAAGTGGCCGTCTTCTGTTTGAACCCATCTGTGTATGGGTCAAAATCCAAATCGTACGCTCACTGAACATCCCAATCCGCACCAAAATAGGTTCTAAAATGGGTGCTGCACCTGCCAAAATGGGATCCCATTGGTTTTGACCCACAGCCATCTGATGAACCTCCTAGAAGAACACATTCTCAAATTGTTGGAGAATTGGCCTCATCCATTTTGGTTGTCCAGCAAGCGTCTGCTAGAAGAACATATTCTCAAAAGGTCACAATTGAAGCAAAACACATCCGCGCAGGCAGTAGGGTGTCTCAAAGGGAGAATCATTTGGGTTTCGAGACGCAAACCTGCTCTTGCCCGCGCACATGTTGCCTTCGTTGGAGCCGCTGGGCATTTGCTCAGAATACCACGGGTGTTTGCAACTAGGAGTTCCCTGTACGGGGTGTCCGTTTGCGGGTTGTGAAGCCTGTGCGATGTACTGCAAGTTCGCGTCTTGGAACACCTGAGGGCGGCTTCCCGCCGCGCCGTCCGGTGGTTTGCTTGAACCAACCTTGCGGAGGGCACCGGACACCAATTCACGCATTGGGACACGAGGGGACACGGTGTCTATTTGTTGCGGCACAAAGTCGGCGGGGAAGCTGAGCTATTTCTTTTCCGGGTTCAAGAATACGCATATACTGTATATATATATATATACATAATCAGACAGTGCATGCATCTTGGCACACATCGCAGAACATCATAGTAGGCTTAGTTTCTGCTTCATATTCAGTACACCCTGAAATACGTATGACAAGTTAAGAGGGTCCTGTTGATGCAACTTGGGGCTCAGCGTGTGCTTGGACAAAGGGTCCCTACCAACCCGCCTTCCCAACGACCCACGGGTACCGGCGAGGGCCGCGAAAATAAACAATGCTTCAATATTCGGATGCGTGGCTTTTTGTTTCTCTTTTTGTTCCTGCTTTTTTTCATTTGTTTTTTGCGTGCCCTATTGGGTAATGATGCCGTAATGATGCCCTCCTGTTAATAGGGGGTGTTCCATCCGAAAGTGATGAATCCCCACTCCCACTGGGACCTTTACAGCTCCAAACAGTGTCCTTTGATGAATTAGCTGGGCTACCTCCTTTTTGATAGGATTGAGTTGCCCATGACGTTCCGGTTCTGAAACCAGCGGAACAGCGGCCTGTGGCATGCCAGGATAGCCTTTAATGCTCAGTGGGCGATTTGGCCCTCCGAATCATCATGAATGGAAGAAGCCATCCCGCATCCAGCCCGCCATCTATGGGCGGAGAAAAAAAAGACTTGACTTTCAGAGTTGCTGGAGACAAAGTCTGAGGTGAAATCCATTCAACCCCTCCATCTCCCCCCCTCCCCGACACTAAGGAATGCTTGAGGCGGGGTCCTCGCTTCGGTTTGGGTTGGGACTTTTGGGGGGAGGGGGGAGTTGAATGGACGGGTGTACGGGCACCCCGATGGGAAACCCACCTGAAACGATCGGATGCAACTGCACAGCCGAGTGGCAGGTCGGGCTTATCATGCACCACCTCGCTCAAGGGCCAAGGCAGAAAGGACCTGGCTGCCGAGGCCTTCCAGCCAAACACGTCTGCCCCCGCTTCCCCATCATCAATTCCAAACAAAAAAAACATCATCCAAAGTGAAAGTCGCTTTAGATGGGCAACCGGGCTTAAACCCCGCACCAGCACATTTAAAAACGAAGCCAAGCACGAGCCAACCATAGTTTTGCCCTCCGCATCGCTCAACCTTCGCCATGTGGTGCATTGCCTCTCGGATACAAAGCACAAGTCATACGTACACCTTGTTTATTGAAACAATAGGTCCGAGCAAACACATGGCCGGCATCAGAAGTTCGTCTTGGAAGGTGCTGCTGACAGTTGCAACAGGGCAAGAGCCGAGAATCTCACCCTGATGACCAACGTGCCCTGAACTGCTTTCCTTGCGCTGATCATCAGGCATGCTGGATGGGCTTTAGCCATTGAACTAGGGAATCTTGATGGATTCTGTAAGATGTGCTCTGGGAAGTTGCTTTGCTCCTTTTAGGCCTGGGCACGAAGGGAGTTGAATCAGGACCACTTGCCAGCCCCCACAAACTCAGCACACACACACACACATTTGGAAGACACACGTCTGCTTGAAAGGGGGCGCTGAGCACTTGCGTTTGGGTGATTTCTTGAGTTGGTGCATGGTCTCTTGTTGTCTGACAGGAGAAACCAAAGCCCTTTTGTTCCAGGACATGCCCCATTTTTGCAGACAACCAAGCCGAACTTTCCTATCGGGAAATTTCCCGCCAAATGAGGACAAACCCCATGTAACAATGTGAGAAGTGTCGGAACCCGTTGACTCGCGGGTGATCACAAATTCAGAGCCCTATTGCCCCACCATAAATCTTACTAAAACATGCAAAAAGGAAACTGCCTGCTACTGCTCATGGAAATGGCACCCGCGCGTGCGCCTGTCCAAGGTAGAGCTACAGGTGCCCCTGTGCGCAATTGGGGCGAGGCTCCGTGTTCCACATGGTCTGGAAAGGAACAATCCATGGCTTGCCTTCCTCAGAAGATCCAAGCCAGTTGGTTTTCAAATGGGATCTGGAATCCCGCGATTTCCTTGTGGAGCCCCTTCCCTTCAAAACACTTTTAACTTGCACGGGATACAACAAAATTCGGAGACTCGGACAAATATGGCATCCCTACGGGTGGGGGGTTCAAGGGAGCGGCTCCCTAAGGCTGCTGGGGAACCTTTTAAGGAACCCTCGGGCTCTCCCTTACACCAACTTTTCTTGCGCATTCCGCAATATACGTGTCCGTAGCCACGGGGTTCCATGGTTGGAACTTATTTCGCCGGGAAGCGCTCGGACTTTTTCTAGATCCTAGCAACTTTCCGAAACCCACTTAGGGGCGTTGACCTCGCCCCAGCACCTGCCCGTGACCCGGCTTTGGACTCGGCCCCACCTTGACTTGACTGTCGGCTACAGAGCTGGCCACACATTTATGCGTCCGGTGCCAGCCCCCTTGCCCTTGCCTTGGACGGCCGTAGCTGTCCTTCAGTGCCAAGCGGATACTTTCACGCAGCTGATGCTTTCACGCACGGCTAGGCGTGAACGTCGCTTCTTCCCCATGGTTGGGGCGGCGCCTTCTTTGGCACGGCGCAAGTTGGTCAGAAGGACGTCCCGGCGGCTCAGCAGGCTGGAAGGACCCTGGAGGCCAGGGCAGGTCGCCGCGTCGCCGAGCCGGGTCCCGGAGCCCGGCCAAGGTCTCGTTGCTGGGAGTAAGTACCGAGATCACAGGAAGCCTCTAAATCAAGCAGCCCCTGGCCGAGGCGGGCAGCGCGCAGCCTTGACCACTACAGCTCTTCAAAGTGCCCCTCTGCAAACAATGAAGCGAGGACATCCTTACTCAAACTGGCTCGCATCTGCCACCCAGTTCACAACAGGTGGGTCGTTTCTGAGGAAAAGTAGGGGCCGCCCTGCTTTTGGGGCACTTCTGGTCAACCCAGCAACCAATGGACAACCAAACAGCACTGACTCGCAACCCCACGAGGCGAGCCTTACGACCCACGAGATTGGACAAAGGTCTACTGTCCCTCACATTGACATGTCTTCCCGAGACCCACTGTATCGTCTTAGACCCACGAGAAAATACAAATCTCCCAACTACTTAGAAACAACGCCACTGGGCGCCTGGTGCGTTCCGCAGCGCTGGAAAACTGAAAAACTGCCAGGCGAATGGCAGCACTGGTGGCAACTACTTACCTTTGTGTGTCTCAGAGCCATGGCTTTTTGCTTTGCATCCCCAAGGGAATCACATGTCACGACGTGTCACAGGTGCACACGCGTTCACACCCCCACCTGCGAAGCTCTTCTGTGCAATGCACCGGCTCGATCTCCGCCTGCCAGAATTTCCAGAATCTCAAAAGCTAAGGGCGGAAGGCCTACGGCTTTTTGTAAGGTGGATCCCGGATGAATAAGTAGCAGCCCTTGCAGAGAGGGCGTGAGTGCGCCACTCCAGACCCCCGAAGTGACACCACCACCCCCCTTTCAAGTGTTTGTGAACCCTCTACAATCCAACATCAGCGTGCCACTCAGCGCTTGCTTTGCTTTGGATACCTTCGCGGGCACCGGCCAAGCTTTTCGGGTCGAGACCAAGCTTCCTGCTCCAGGCTTCCTTTCCCTGCGCTTTGAACGCGGACGCCCCGACCAAACTGCGCGACCCAATGACGTCATACTCAAAACCCGGGATTAAATTGGTCCAAGCCCGGAACCATGCTTCAAGAAATACGGCCGGATCTCCGCAGCATTTTTTTTGTGGCAAGAAGATTGTCCCTTCTAACCGGATCATCGATCCCCGGGTTTCCCCGGGTTCGGTTTTGAGCCCACGTGGCTCGCCTCCATGTCCGGCACTTGGAGCTCATAGAGGTCTTCATGGTGCTCGGGCCACCAAAATGACCATCTCCTAAGCAGCACCAACAACCACCCGAGCAACGCTCGGAATCCAACGAAATTGCGAAAAGACCGTGGAACCATCTTTTGGAAACAAAAACAAAAAAATAAGAGAACTGGAGTCATGGAGTCGCAGTCCACTTCCCTTTTCCAGAGTTCCCCTGGCATCCTTCCGCAAAGTCTTTGGGAGCTACAAACCAAGTACTTCATGACCACGGGGAAAAACATACATCAGCAACACCTCGCAGGGTCGTGTTTCTTTTGAGAAGGCCCAGGCTCAACGCTGGTCCTGGTAGTGCATGTCTTTCCCAAAGGAGAAAGAGGCGAAGTGGTCACCAGACCATGTGCTTGGCCCCATTTGGCTGTGGCTCAAAAAGTAGGTACTTGTATCCAAAAAAACGCACCTTGGTAAATGGAACCCAAGACTAAAACTTAAATTTTGAGCCACACCCATTTGGCTGTGGCTCAAAAACCGGTACCAAAATCAACCCTGGTGAGTGGAAACATGGACCAAAACCTGCGCAACCCTGGCTCTAAAATTTTGAGCCACAGCCGAAAATTTCGCCGAGGCACCCTTCTGACGCGCAAGGCCTGCCTGCACCAAGCACAGCACACGTGGCCCACGTCTCTAAGGAAGCCCCACATGGCCATGGGTCGAAATCCCAATCGGTTAGCCCCCAGTGAACCTCCCAATCCCCACAAGAGACTAAACTGGGTGGTGCACCGAAAGCCCCAACATGGGATCCCATTGGTTTTTGACCAGCCAAATTCATAAACCCCCTCACAGCAAGAGCACCGTTTAAAGCCGTCCAGGCAATACAAAGGACACTGCCGCGGGTTTCACCAAGCCGAGGGCCTGGCTAAGCCCGGCGGTTGGAAATTTGAGGGGAACCAACTACTGCACATCAGCATCGCGTTTGTCTACCTAGACTTGTTTGGATGTGTCCCATCCAAATTGAAACCATGCAAACCCGGTGAACTTGCCACTGATATTCAGTGTCAATCCAATACTTCTCTTCGGCGTCATTCAGTTCATCCGCAAGCAGAAAGGGTACCTTTCAGGCCCTCGCCAGAATACCAAGCTTCCCTTCAAAGAGGCCAGGAGAGGTTCGGACCCGGAAGGAGAAGCCAAAACCTCGACGTGGCTGGGGGGGAAATTCAGCATGAGAATCATAGGCGGCCTTTTGGACAAATAGATGGCCCTGGTAAATGGAACAAAACCAATCTAAACCAGTGCCATCTATGTTTAACCAGGCTTACCTAAAAAGGACACCTGTGATGAGAATGGCAAGCACTCAGCCGTCAATCCATTGAGCACCAAGCATGGGGCAACCGCTATCTAATCATGCCTACCGGGCCTACCATGTGCCGTTCACCTGGAAAGCCCTGTGAACAAAAATGTATAACGTCACTTGGGTGCTGTTGGTCCCCCCTGCAAAAAGTTTAACTTTTTTGGGGGGGGGGGGTTTAGTGGAAAACCCCTTGATTTCCGAAAAAGTTAAAGTCTAAAGATCCAACCCAATAGAAGTCAAGGTCATGACTCAAGCGCCAGGCTGCCAGCAACCACATCCCCGTTGTGGACAAAGTGGTAGTCATCTCCAACTTGCTTCCTGCGATCTGCCGCGCAGATTTGCTCACTAGCAAAGAGGTGGTGTGGGGAGTGTGGATGGACGAAGTCCGTTCGCATCACTTTGAAACCATGGGAAACCACTTGTTTGTTGGTATTTCCTTGAAACCATCATCCCAGGGTTTCTTGGGTGGTGCAGGATTTCGTCCATCCACACAGTGCGTGGGTGTCTCAACTCGGGATGTTGCACTTGTTCCTTTGGTTCCCCGCAAGTAGCCAATGAATTGTGTCAAAATACTCGCCAGATGCTCGCCCTTGGCCAACTCCCAGCGGAAGCGCGGAAAAGGTTGAGGTGTTTTTTTTTACTAGTCCCGGCTTTTTACTAGCCCCGGCTCGGCACAGGGCCTCCCTCCAAAGAGGTTGGGCTGGGGGTTGGTGGCCGCATCGCCAGCATTACCGGTTTCTTGTCACGGCTGCGTATTGGGCATGACTTGATGCTCGGGATAGCCGGCCGCATCGCCAGCATTACTGGCCTCACTCGGACGAGAGCTGCCTATTGGCTTTGATTTGGTGGCAGTTCAGGGTTGATCGGGGCTGGTTTGGGGTGAGTGTTGGGCTTGCTGAGATATTCATGCGGGCGGGTCTTGGGTTTGTTTGGGGTTCATTTAGCCTCGGCAAAGGGCCGATATGCAGGATGCGGTTGGGTGGTTGGGGCTGATTCGTGCTAGATGTGCGGCTGGTTTAGCCGTGGCTTTCGGGTTGCTTCAGGGATGTGGTTCTGCAAGTTTTGGGCTGGAATTGGTTGCCAACCAACCAACCAACCAACCAACCAACCAGTCTCCGAGCCGGGGTAAGCCCCGAGCCGGGGCTAGTAAAAAAAAAACACCGGTTCCGCGCGGAAAAGATCCAACAAAACGCCCCCAAAGGCACAAAAGTAGGAGAGCGAAGATCAACACATGGGGCTTCACATGAAAAGCCACAGCTTTTTGCAGCAGAAACCTCCGTGAAAATACGGCGTTTCCAGGCGTCAAAACTCCAGCGCCATGGCAGTGTCCGTCTATTTGGGACTAGCTACCGTTGCTTGAAATCCGCCGGCAACAGACCGTGTTGGACACAAACATCCGGACTTCTTGGGGAGGGGGCCGGGGGAGGGGGGGGGGGGGTCTGGACCCAGTGATTCCAAGACGGGGACACGGTTGGGTCAAAACCTTGAGGTTTTCCGGGCGACCGTACACAGCATCGCTGTTACATCCTCAGCAGAGCAACATCAGCATTGTCAGATTGACATTCCTGGAAAACAGCTTCAGGGGCCTTTCCCAAGTGGTCTACAGAGGGAAGAATCCTGGAAAGCAGGAGCAAACAGGGGCAAACGAAATACAACGTTATACGCTGGGAGAGTACTACGGGAGTACTGTCAGAAGGCAACATAAGGGGAATACGGGTAAGATAAGATATTAAGGGAATACTAGAAAGGTACTTGTACTAGGGGCAAATACAGGAAATACTAGTGGAATACAGAGGGAAATGCTGCGGGAAGACTAGGGGAAAGAGAATACTGAAGGAATGGGGGAATGCTAAGGGGGAATGTTCAAGGAACGATAGGGAACTCTGAAGGAATAGTCAGGGAATACTATCGGAACACTACGGGAATACAGAGGAATACTGAGCAAACACGACGAGATAATAGGGGAATGCCAGTGTGAATACAAAGGGGAATGCTAGGACAATGCTGGGGGGATACTAGGCGCACACCTAAAGAATACTAGGGGCAATGTCTGAGGAATGCTAGGAGAATACAAGTATCGGGGGTAAAAACATGTGAAAGGAATAGGGGAGCATGCTAGAGGAATACTAGGGGGAATACCAGGGGAATATTATGGGAATACTTGGGAAGTACTAAGGGTGAATGCTAGAAATTTACTAGAAGAAAACTGATGGACTACTTGGGGAATGTTACGGGAATACTAGGGGAACACTGAGGAAATACTAGAGGGTATACCAAGAGAATACTCAAGCAATACTAAGGGTGAATACTACGAGAATACTAGGGAATTGCTAAGGAAATACTAAAGCAATACCAGGGGGAATAATAAGGGGAATTCTAGGGGAATATTAAGGGAATACTGGGTCAGCAATTACGGGTGAATACTCGGAACATGCCAGGGGAACACTTGCACGACAGCTATAAGAAAGCAAGCCTGTCATGTCGGCGGTCCGAGCCGGACGATTTGGGTTCTTCAAGGAAGCCTTCTGCGTGTTGGGCCAAGCAAGTGGCTAGCAACTTCGCCGTGACCCACTTACAGGCCTTACAGGGTAGACATATCTCACGGGACTTCAAACCTGGGTTACCAACTTGACTGGGCGAACCAAGAAAACGCATCAACCCAAAAGAAGGGAACCCCAAGAAAAGAGCCTTGGCTCCTGCACTCGCAAACCCTCCATGCGAGGTCGCTTTCATCTGATCCCGAACATTGACAACCTAGGTGTCCATTCGGAGGAATAGATGGACTCCACTGCAGGAAAATTAGAACAGCACCGAAGCCCATGGAATCCATGCAGATTCAGAGCCTAGCCCAAGAACCCCAAATAGCTGAGACATCACTATAACTGGAATCCATGCCCTTCCAATGTGGCAGGGGTCAACTGGGGGGTACAGCTGTTGGTCGCCTGAGCCAACCATGCAAACGAAACCAAAGCCAAAACAACAGCCACAACCAAGCCAACCCGATACCAAATCCAAAACCAAGACCAACCCAAGACCAAACCATAACCAAATCAAACACCAACCAAAGCCAAAACCAAAAGCAAAACCAAACCAACGCCAAAGCCAGATCCAAATCAAGACCGAAACCAAAGCCAAAACCACACCACGACCAAAGCCAAAACCAAACCAAGACCAAAGCCAAAGCCAAAACTAAACCAAGACAACAGCCAAAACAAATACCGACTCCAAAACCAAAACCGAAGCCACAACCAAAACCACCACCGAAGCCAAAACCAAAACCGAAGCCACAACCAAAACCACCACCGAAGCCAAAACCAAAACTGAAGCCCGAAACCAACACTGACATCAGAACCGAAGCCCAAACCTGCTGTCGCTTCCTCTCCTCCAGCAGTGGCGCGCCCACCTGCCCTGTCTGGCCCAGGTCCACCCACTGCACCCGGAGGTCTCCTCGGCTGTCCCAAATTCAGACGTGGCTATGAATCCCTTTCCTCCACTTGCTTACCTCGGTTGCTTTCTGGTCCCCTGCTAAAAGTTTAACTTTTAGTGGTTTAATGGAAAACCCGTTAGTTGGCAAAAGTTAAAGTCCTAACATCCAAGCAAAATGAGCCAAAGTTAAGTCCCCTGCAAAAACAAAAGCATAGTTCCAGCGGTGGTAGATGCCCCCTTCAACACCACCAGGAGAAACACATAAAAAACATATCCCCAAGCATACCAAAGCTTTCCTTTGTCTTGCTGGGGATGCCTTTCCAGTTCAGGAGCGCGCCTTCGATTACTTTGCGGGGATTCCGCTGGCTGACTCGGGCCGCTTTGTGCCAGGAAGTTGTGGACCCTGAGGGTTCCTAGAGGGTACCAAATTGTCATACCCTTTTGGACATCATTTTGGGACTCAGGTCCGCCCGAAGTGGAGGCTTTCCTTTTGGCTTCCCTTCAAAACCGCAAAGAAAAAAGGGCACCCGGCAAGCGACCCCAAACAGTGGTGAGAGTGCAAATGTACTTTTCCCCTGTGATCTTGACAGGTCTCTTTGCAGAATGTTGACAGGATCTCTGGATGAAATCGTCTTTGCACTATCCCTTTGTGGGATCTTTTCAAGACGAGCTCAGCAAAACGGGCACCGAGCCTCGCACAATACACACCCACTTGCGGGGCCAAACATGGACTCGGAATGATCCAAACGTAGAACCCCAAGCTTGGCTCTCTCTTTGGCCGGGCGTCCACATTAGTCACGTTCAACCAATAGCTTGGATCAGCCCCATTCAGCAGGTTGTAACCAGAACGAAAAAGGTCCACACGGGTTGTCTCACTGGATCAGCCCGTAACAAAAAAATGCAGCGCGTTGAAGATCCAACACACCTCGATTTTTTTTTGACAAAGGTACCGTACATGCCCGCTGGCACTCTCCGGCAGTCTCCACCTTTGCTCCGTTCGGCTCGAGAGAAGCTAAAGCATCCGGCTTGGGCCAGTGCAAGGCTGTGTGGTTTGGGCAGTGAAAGGCTAGCCACCCAAGGCACAAGGTTGACTTCGGAGCAATCCCCATGACTGTACTTATCAGGGGGTCCATTTTAGTCAGGAAAGACTCTGTATCCTTTTTTAGGGGTAGGATCCTCCAGATTCATCCGAAGTAAACACTACTGACATCAACTCGCAAAAACAAAGTAAAATACTATTCAGAGTACTCTCCCTTGGGCAGTTGTCTGCACCTCCTAAGTTATCTTGTTCTGTTCAGCCAATGTTTCCATACAGTCACTGAGAACCAGTCATTTCCATGCCGGGTGACCAAGGATACTTCTGAGAGTGGCTCTCTTTCTCATGGAGACCCTGTTCGCAAGGCCTTGGTAAGGGCTTGTTTCCCAAGAGAATCTAACTGGAGGTGAAAGCCCTGCTGCGTTGCCCCGGCATTTTTCTGCCAGCCTGCCAGACCCTCCGTTTGCCAGGCACTCTCAAACGTCAAGCCATCAGGCCATGTGCAACTCTGAGGTACGAACAACCATTGAACAAACCATTGCCATAACATCATCTTCCTGAAACATTCCCTGAATTGGTAGAAAAGCTTTGCCATACACCAGCAGCCGCATCCCTGTACGTCTGTGTGTATCAGGGTGTGTGTGTGTGTGTGTCTCTTTCTTTCTGCTGATCTAAGCCTGTTAGCATTCTCACATTTGTGCCACACGCCAGGCTGACTGCCGGCAAGCATCTCGGTGGCCTAGGGAAGCCTAGCTTCAGCACATGACATGAACACATCCAATGGGCACCGCTTTGGGATGGATCAATCACTGTGGATGGTTGCGAAATCCGCTTCTCGCACCACCGAACTCAGAAACCCTGGTTTCTGATGAGTCCCCTGTATATACCAACGAGGGATACATTGCCAGCCGGTGCAGTACCCCTCCTGCCAACATGGAATTTGCCAGAAAGAGTCAAATGAACTTCCAGGACCCTCCAGTCAGGTTCCCTGTTCGTTGGAGGAGGGAATATAGAACAACGAGGTGTACAAATAAGATCCCAACATGCATGAAGACAATGCGAAACAACTCAAATACCAACTCAAATGTTGGCCACTGAACATTGCATTGCTCTTGTTGCTTGTCTTGAGCCCGGGTTTCGATGCGGAACTTGCAGAGAAAAAATGGCTCGGCTCGATAAGCAAACATTGACCCCTGAACACCCAACTGGAATTCACGGCTGAAAAGGTTATGAAACCCTGTGGTGTAAGCATGTGCTCACCCTTCCCTCTTGTTGAAGAAGTGCAAAGCCACCGAGCATGACTTTCTTGGTCTGCAAAACAATGAAGCAGCCCTTTGCTTCCTGCCTCCAATGTTGCATACTGCTTGACCTTGCCGTTGACAATGTCGGAATTGACCTTACGTCTCCATCCACACGAGAACACGTGCTACGTGCTGTGGCAGCAATTTGTGCCAACCAGCGGGCAAACAAAACACAACATATTGGTAAATGGGAATGCGTCAAAAGGGGAGGCCATCCAGTGGTGAGAGGTTGGGTTCTCTTTGAAGCCATGGTCTGAAGGGTTCATGAATCCTTGGAGATGCTTCTGGAGACTTTAGCCAACCCCTGGACTTTAAGCTTGGTACAGGACTCCTGGCATGTTCAGGGCAAAACAAAACTCACTCAAGTTGTGTAAGCGTGTTGCCGAGCGCCAAGCCTTGATCTAGTTGGAATGAAGACAGCTGGCATCGAAAGTGCCTGAACATGTATGGGTGTTCGGTGGAAATCACCCGTCATAGGCCCTTCGCCGTGCTTCTGCAGAGTGTTTGCGAGCCTCCTGCTTCCTTTCGCGGCAGCACAACGCGTTCAACCAGGGCTTACCTTCCTACAACTATGCAAGCCTCTTATTTTCAAGACAGGAGGGGGAGGGGGGGGGGGGCGAGCATGTACGTGTGTGTGTGTGTACACACGGTGCCTGCCCTGAACCCAGGTTGTGTGTGTGTGTGTGTGTGTTAGCTGTGTTTGTCAGTGTTTTATGCTTGTTTTTGCACATGGTTGTGGCTAAGGAGTTTGTCGTTGCATATGTTCTGTAGGGCAGAAGTTTGTTGTTGCACATGTTTGACTGGTGAGAAGTTGCTGTTGTTGCACATTATCATGTTGAGCAGCAACAGCAATGAGTTTACACAGTTTCCATTTAGTTTATAAACTAGTCTTGTGTATGTTGAGCTCAGGTCATGATCCGACAAAGCCGGGCCGAGGCGCCACCTGCTTGGGGCAATCGTGGGCCAGCTGCCACCTCAGCTGGGATCCGGAAAAAACGGAGACCCAGGAAGCTGACTGGGTCCTGGAACGTGGAAGCTGACTGGGTCCTGGAACACCCTCTTCTCCTCTAATAAGAGAATACGTGACCAAGTTTACCATGTTTCGAACATCTTCTACAAAAATCAGGGTTCCTGGACTTGGTTCGTCGGGCTGGGAATGAGTGGGAATGACCGAATTCCCCCAAACTGAACCATCCAACTGGTGGTTTCCTTTCAGGGAATCCATAGGTTCATTCCCAAAAGCCCGCTTGAGTCCCCAAGCATCAGCAAGCTCAAGGATTTACATTTTAGTCAATTTACAAACCACCTTTGCAAGCTGTTTCAACTCTGCCAGCCAAACCATGTTTGAGTCTGGTACTTGCTGGCTCCTCAAACTAGCGGAGCCAAAATTACAACCAACAAATTTTGAGGGGTCCCTATCTTGAGAGACGCCTTGGTGAACCTTAGCTTGTAGCAAGTCGCTAGCGCCTGGCACCATCTCCAACTGTCAGCTTGCCACCAGGTTCCAAAGCCGAACAACAGGCCCGGAGGCCATGCCAAGCCTCTATCCACCACCCGACTTTGAATAAAACAAAGAGCTGGGGCTATCGTACGCTCCATCCATTTTTTCTGCCCGCAAGCCAAACGGAGAAATACATGTACGTGGAACGGCGACCCTTTTCCAATTCATCAAAACCCATCACAACCAAGAAATCCCGAAGCGAAAACGCGCCTCACCAGCTCCTTCCTCCTCTCCTTGGCCTGATGGAAATGGGCTCTCCAAAACTCACGTGCCGTTTTCGGGCCCAAGTCTTGTGGAGCGCTCACAAGTCACTTTGACTGTTCTTCACCCCTGGAGCCCCCGAGGGCCTTTCGGCTCGGAGAAGGCCAGGGACTTTGCTGACTTTTGGGACATGGGCTTTTGGACACATGGGACCCTGTCTTATTTGGGGGGTGCCCTTTTGGGGTTTTTTGGAGAGTGCTTTTTTTGTTTTTTTGCTATTGAACCCAGCATTTAGATGGTTCCCTCAAAAAAAACACAGGTTGCACACCCCAAAACCTCGAGTGAACAACCAAGCCCTTGCCCGCCCCACAAATCGCTCCCAAGCCCCCCCTCCCCTTCAAGGCCGGCTTTGGTCTTGGCCTTCACACCTTGAAAAATGACAATCGGGGGGAATACTTTGGGCTCCCTCAGAAAAGCCGCTCCCAGAGGTCGAGACCGTTGATTGCTGAAGGCGCATCTCGATGACAGCGCGCTACCCAATGGGGTCTTGGAAAAATGTGTGTAGATCGAACATGTTTTCGAAGTTTTGCCCGTGACACCAGCGAAGTCTCAACAATGTCTCAACCTACTGCTGTCATCCATGTGGCATCTGTTTCTGAGAAATATAAGCAACTCCTTGTGCCCTCAGATGACTCAAGTGCCATCAAACATAACCCTGGCTGACGTACACCTGAAATCTTAGAAAGCATCGTCCGCCCGCCTTGAGGCTCCCCTGTCGTTGAATGGTTGCCTCTTTCGACTGGCAATATAACTGCCACCCGCGACTGCCCCGGCCCCTGCCTTGAGGAAATAAGGGTGATGCGAGTAAGTGTGATACTGTGTCTGCGTCAGCTTGCCTGCAAGGCTTCGTGGAATTTGTGCGATGCAAGTCCATTCAGGGCAAGATTTGAAAAACCTCCAGGAATCCAGGAAATCTCATCGGGTAGTCCATCCAGTGTTCTAAGTTTTGAAAGCACACCCCTGTGCTAGAGTGCGCCAGCCCACAACTCTTTTGTGCAGGTCAAAGAAAGACGGGAATGAAGCATGCAGCATGCAGAACTTGCTTTCTTTCGCTATTTTCAGAATGGAATCGCAGCTGTTCAAAGCTCAAGCCCAGGTTGGTCGCAAGCGAGAAGTTGGTTGTACTCATCCATTCGTTTGGTAAGCCAAAAAGAGAAGTTTTACCCAATGGAGAAGGAAAGGGATCGGCATGTGATTTGAGGTGATGGCATTGCCCCTATGCATTCGCCTGACCTGGTGCAAGAACGCCTAGAACGGTGTTGGTTTTTTCTTTTTTGTGTGGACACGAGATGCTTGACCGACGCAAAACTCAATCAAGGTTTCAAAGGGCAAAGTCCAAAACCAAGTGTACATACTCCAAACTGCTTGTGTGCCTGGCCTATGGGTTCAAGCGAACTCTTACAATGGCTAGCTAATGCCCTACAGGTTGATGTCCATACAGACCTCAAATCTTAAGGTTAGCCGTGGTTTCCCGAAGGTCAAAATGTTCGAAGGGAGGCCCGAGGTCGAAAGATGCAACCCTAGCCTGGCTTGACGTGCCATTCCACCATCCACCGGTCGAAGGGCAAGACCTCCTCCTCGGTTTCAAGCGCTTCCAGGCTTGGACTGAGTGATTTCATGTCCGCCGACCACGCTCCTCCAATGATCCCTGTTGCCAATGCAATACAATGTAATGTAGTGTATGTATTCGAGTATGTGTGTATGGGTATGCGCATCTGTGTGGGTGGGTGGGTGGGTGGGTGGGTGGGTGGGTGGGTGGGTGGGTGGGTGGGTGGGTGGGTGGGTGGGTGGGTGGGTGGGTGGGTGGGTGGGTGGGTGGGTGGGTGGGTGGGTGGGTGGGTGGGTGGGTGGGTGGGTGGGTGGTGTGGGTGGGTGGGTGGGTGGGTGGGTGGGTGTGGGTGGGTGGGTGGGTGTGTGGGGGGTGTGTGTGGGGTGTGTGTGGGGTGTGTGTGGGGTGTGTGTGTGTGTGTGTGTGTGTGTGTGTGTGTGTGTGTGTGTGTGTGTGTGTGTGTGTGTGTGCGTGCGTGCGTGAGTGCGTGCGTGCGTGCGTGCGTGCGTGCGTGCGTGCGTGCGTGCGTGCGTGCGTGCG
>CAUJNA010001269.1:312052-340135 GCA_963377175.1 Effrenium voratum | reverse complement strand
TTGCTTGCTTGCTTGCTTGCTTGCTTGGTCGCTTGCTTTGCTTGCTTTGCTTGCTTGCTTGCTTGCTTGCTTGCTTGCTTGCTTGCTTGCTTGCTTGCTTGCTTGCTTGCTTGCTTGCTTGCTTGCTTGCTTGCTTGCTTGCTTGCTTGCTTGCTTGCTTGCTTGCTTGCTTGCTTGCTTGCTTGCTTGCTTGCTTGCTTGGTTGTTTGTTTGTTTGTTTGTTTGTTTGTTTGTTTGTTTGTTTGTTTGTTTGTTTGTTTGTTTGTTTGTTTGTTTGTTTGTTTGTTTGTTTGTTTGTTTGTTTGTTTGTTTGTTTGTTTGTTTGTTTGTTTGTTTGTTTGTTTGTTTGTTTGTTTGTTTGTTTGTTTGTTTGTTTGTTTGTTTGTTTGTTTGTTTGTGTTTGTGTGTGTATGTGTGTATCTGTGAGTGTATGTGTATGTATTGTACGTATGCATCCTGGTATGCGTGTATGTGCGCGCAGGTCTGTGTGTGAATGCCTGCATGTCTATGTGTGTGTATGCCTGCATGGGTGTGTTTGTGTATAAGTGTATGTGAATGTATGTGTGATGTAAGGTATGTATGCATGCATGTATGTACGCATGCATGTATGTGTGTAGGTAGGTAGGTAGGTAGGTAGGTAGGCAGGCAGGCAGGCAGGCAGGCAGGCAGGTAGGTATGTATATGCAGGTATGTAGGTATGTAGGTATGTAGGTATGTAGGTATGTAGGTATGTAGGTATGTAGGTATGTAGGTATGTAGGTACGTAGGTATGTGGAGATGCAAGTATGTAGGTATGTAGGTTATGCACTGGAATGTAATGTAATATAATGTAGTGTAAATAAGTATGTATGTATGCATGCATGCATGCATGCATGCATGCAGGCATGTATGTATGTGTATATATCTGTATGTATATGTATATGTACATATATATATATATAATACATGTTCACAATATACATGAAACACACCATGATTAGTATGAAGCTGACCCAAATGCAGGTCCGTGGTGGTGTGCCCATGTATCTATGTATCTATGTATCTCTTTATCTGTGAAGCTGTGTATCTATGTATCTTGTCGGTGTGCAGGTATCCAGGTATGCATGTATGTATGCATATATGCATGTATGCATGGATACCCCAATCCAGGCTTTGCCAATCCAGGCTTTTCGCTGTAATTAAGCCTAAAGGCAACACATACATCCCAAGAAACAAATCATGGTTTGGATCCTGGTTTGCTATGGGGAAATCGAGAAAAGGTCATTTAGTACCCAAATGATGCCTTGCGAATACTCGCCTCCACTTGCCGCGAGGTGGAAAAGACTTCATAAAACCAAAGGTGTTGCGCCCCCCGCGCCTTCCAATGCGTAACCCAAGGCTACCAACATTGTGATTTCTTTCCGGAGGTGTTAAGCATCACGTTTGAGTTGCAGTCTGCTGCAAGGAGGAAATGGCACGATTCGAATCCAACCATTGTTGGATTCATCATCCCCCTTAACTTAGCTGCAGGGAGTTGTGCCATCAACTTTCACTCAGCGAGTTTCCTTTCAGTGGGGTGGGCATCCTTCATTTGCTTTTCCGCCCCTGGGAAAAAATAAACAACTATTTCCAGTAGTGAAATCGATTCCCTTTGAACCGCGGTCCTTGGTGGCCAACTGCCCGGTGGAGTTTCAAACCAACTAGGGAAAAACAAAAACAAAAGAAGAGGGAAACACAGGGGAAAACACACACACACACCAAGAAAACGGCCGGAATCCATTTGGGAGATAGAAGTTGGATTGGATTTCTCCGGCCAAGGCGTCTGGTCTCGTAGGCAGCCACTTCTGCAGCAGAGAGTGCTGGCCGCCCTTGCCTCGGCAAAAGCGCCACGCGGCTCGCCCCGCCCTGGACATGAGGGTCCGTTGAAGATGGAAGGGGAGCAAAAATCTAAAAATCTTACCAGTTCCGTGGTTGAAGATGGAACCAGTTCCGTGGTTGGATTTCAACCACACAACCGCAATAAGCAAAAATGTGAAATGTTTCCCAACAACCATGTGAGGTGCGTGCGGGCCTCTGCAGCTCCTAAATTTAATGGAGGGTCCGAACTCTGATGCTGAGGGTCTGGGCCATTTTTGTGCAACCCAATTGTTCAGTGATTCCCTCAGTTGAGTGGCAACTTGAAAATAACAAAACAAAATTCAGGCCCGAGGCTCCTTGGAGCCTTCTCGGAACATCCCGAGACCTGCCCGGCACACAGACACAGCCCAAAAGCTCGCTCGAATCCAAGGATTCGGAACTTAAGCAGTCGGATTCTTGAACACTTTTCGGGGGTTGCTCCATTTGGAACTGGGGCAATCAAAAAAAAGAAAGGACCTTCAGTTGAACACTCAAAACCCTTGAAAGGGAATTTCTGTTTGTTCACAAGCAAGCACCCGCTGGAACCAGTACATTTCCGGTGGCCCTGCAACCCCAGAGCCACCAAACCCTCACTGAAGTCCGGAGCACTCAACTTGTTTGGCTGCGCCTGCTCCCCACCCATTTTTCCCCCACCCATTTCGTTGGGGATCTTCAGCCCCAATTTACCCCCAAATTCCAGCCACCAACGGCGCCTCAACCTTGGACCATGTTCCTCTCAAAGGGACCCGGTCCCTGAGGTCAGCTTCCACGTGAAGAAGCTGGGAAGCTATGCCATGCGCCGAGGAAGCTTCCCTTGTCCGAGTGGCTGATCAGCATGCCGGGTCGCCAGCCGACTCCAAAAGCGACCTCGAAAGCGCGCTCCGCGAACAAGAGGAGTTCGCCGTAAAATCAAAGGCGCCTCAACAACCACCAAGGGACACTCACCCCCACCAAGAAACCACTCACCTTTCACTGATTCATGGGCCAAAAAAAGGTGATGATTCAAAACCGCCAACAAAAAAAGGAGCCCATCGGGACCGCCGAAACTGCGGCTCTCTCTCTCTCTCTCTCTCGTCCGTGTGGTGCCCTCTGAGCCCGGCTTTAACTTTCAGCAAACCACCCAGCCAAGTCAACTGCTTGGAAGCCTCCGCCGGAGCCCTTCGGAACGCGAAGACCACCCTGCTACAACCCCATGTCGCTCCGAGGCAGCTTTCCGCCACAGCTTTCCGCTGGGGGAAAAATTAGGCTCAAAGTGGCCCTTTTGGTTTTGGTTGCCAGGGACAGCAAGAACACTTGATGTTTGCCTGGCTCAGAAAGTACGTCTGGAAACCGGGGAAGCGACGACTACGCTGAATGCGGCTCGGAGACTACAGCCACGAGGCCAATTGCGAGAAGTGCTAGTCGACCACGGTGCCTTGGATTCACTGCGGCTGGGCTCCGGATCCCACGACAATTGGCCGGTTGGCTTTCGGATGGTCGAAAATGAGCTGCTTCTTAGTTGACTTGGTTGCTGTTGAACCCCGTGCAAAACGCTTAACTTTTTGGGTTGTGAAAAACCACTTGATTTCCCCCCCAACAAAGTCTAAAGATCCAACCCAATAGCAGTCAAGTTTACATTCCCAAGAAAACAGTTTGACAAGTGGCGGAATGGAAGCCTGCCCAAAAGTAAGTCTGCTGGCCCTCCCAATGAAATGCGCCCACAAAGAACGCCCAACTGCATCTGCCAAAACGTGGTCCCCATCCTCCCAAAAAACATCCCCAAGCTGCCACTGTTGGCGGAGGCCAACATGAAGGGACTAAGTTGCGTGTTTGCTTGCTTGTTTGCTTGGTTGCTTGTTTGCGTGCTTGCTTGCTTGGTTGCTTGCTTGGCTTGCTGGCTTGCTTGCTGGCTGGCTGGCTAGGCTTGCTTGGCTTGCTTGCTGGCTGGCTTGGCTTGGCTTGGCTTGGCTTGGCTTGGCTTGTCTTGCCTGCTCGCTTGCTCGGCTTTGTTTTGATTGATTGACTGTTGACTGCTTGAAAGCTTGTTTGTGTGGTTGTTTGGAGCCTCGCATCCGGGCTCGACTTGGTCCTGCAAATGCTTGTCTTCCTCAGGGTGAGGCCCTCCCTCCTTCCCCCCCCCCCCCGCTGCGCTTAAGCCCTCGGCTTGACAAAGTGCCTGAGGAAGAGCACAAAGCGGATCTCTTCGAGATCATGGCTTTCGCCTTCCAACCTAAGCTCCGATGTCGACCTTGTTTTCGGGGGGCCGAGCTTGAGTTGATGTCACTTCTTGTCGCTTGTTTTGGTGCTTTCTTGATTGAACTAAATTCAACCCCGTTTTGTGGTTGCTAGAACTGTTCGGTTTGTTTGCATGTGTTTTTGGTGTGTGTGTGTGTGTGGCGTGTGTGTGTGTGTGTGTGGTGTGTGTGGTGCGTGTGGTGTGTGTGTGTGTGTGTGGTGCTTGTGGTGCGTGTGGTGCGTGTGGTGCGTGTGGTGCGTGTGGTGATTGTGTGGTGTGTGTGTGTGTGGTGTGCGTGTGGTGTGTGTGTGTGTGGTGCGTGTGGTTCGTGTGGTGCGTGTGGTTTGTATATATGCTGCGTGTGGTGCGTGTGGTGCGTGTGGTGGGTGTGGTGTGTGTGTGGTGTGTGTGTGTGTGTGGTGTGTTTGTGTGTGATGCGTCTGTGTGTGTGTGTGGGGTGTGTGTGTGTGTAGTGTGTGTGGTGTGTGTGGTGTGTGGTGTGTGGTGTGTGGTGTGTGGTGTGTGGTGTGCGGTGTGCGGTGTGCGGTGTGTGGTGTGTGGTGTGTGGTGTGTGGTGTGTGGTGTGTGTGGTGTGTGGTGTGTGTGTGTGCGTGTGGTCCGTGTGTGGTGCGTCTGGTGTTTGTGGTATGTGTGTGTGTGTGTGGTGTGTGTGTGTGTGGTGGGTGTGTGTGTGTGGTGCGTGTGGTGTGTGTGTGTGTGTGTGGTGCGTGCGGTGCGTGTGGTGTGTGTGGTGCGTGTGGTGTGTCTGTGCTGTGTGTGGTGCGTGTGGTGTGTGGTGTTTGTGGTGTGTGTGGTGCGTGTGGTGTGTGTGGTGCGTGTGGTGCGTGTGGTGTGTGTGTGTGTGGTGGTGCGTGTGGTGCGTGTGGTGCGTGTGGTGCGTGTGGCGTGTGGTGTGTGTGTGTGTGTGGTGTGTGTGTGTGTGGCGTGTGTGCGCGTGTGCGTGTGGCGCGAGTGGTGCGTGTGGGGTGTGTGTGTGTGTGTGTGTGTGTGTGTGTGTGTGTGTGTGTGTGTGTCTGTGCTGTGTGTGGTGCGTGTGGTGTGTGGTGTTTGTGGTGTGTGTGGTGCGTGTGGTGTGTGTGGTGCGTGTGGTGCGTGTGGTGTGTGTGTGTGTGTGTGGTGCGTGTGGTGCGTGTGGTGCGTGTGGTGCGTGTGGCGTGTGGTGTGTGTGTGTGTGTGTGTGTGGTGTGTGTGTGTGTGGCGTGTGTGCGCGTGTGCGTGTGGCGCGAGTGGTGCGTGTGGGGTGTGTGTGTGTGTGTGTGTGTGTGTGTGTGTGTGTGTGTGTGTGTGTGTGTGTGTGTGTGTGTGTGTGTGTGTGTGTGTGTGTGCGTGTGGTGCGTGTGGTGCGTGTGGTGTGTGTGTGTGTGTTGCGTGTGGTGCGTGGGTGTGTGTGTGTGTGGTGTGTGTGGTGTGTGTGTGTGTGGTGTGTGTGTGGTGCGTGTGGTGTGTGTGGTGTGTGTGTGTGTGTGGTGCGTGTGGTGTGTGTGTGTGTGGTGCGTGTGGTGCGTGTGGTTCGTGTGGTGCGTGTGGTGTGTGTGGTGTCTGTGGTGTGTGTGTGTGTGGGATGCGTGTGGTGTGTGTGGCGCGTGTGGTGCGTGTGGTGTGTCTGGCGTGTGGTGTGTGTGTGTGCGTGGTGCGTGTGGTGTGTGTGTGTGTGTGTGTGTTTGCTCATGAAAAAAAGGTGCCTTTTTGGGGTAGCGAGAAATCACTGAAAAGCCTAGCTTTTGGGGGCCCACATCTTGATACCTAGTCTCTCCATGACCCTTAATTAAGAAATGGGGTCATGACCCCTTTCTTGTGGGTAATGACCCCGTTTTTGAAGGTCATGGGGAGTCTTGTATCAGGCGCACACAGCCGCCTCCGTCAGGCGACTGAATGACAGCTCCCGGGACCCCTGGATGATTTTGGTCAACATGGGCACCCGGCAAGACATTTGCTCTCCCTGTGTGCCGCCCTTGACATCATGCTTTAAAAAAGCTCCCTAACGGCTCCCTTCCAACCACTAGCCATGGGGCCGAATGAACAAGTACAGGGTTCACACAAGGCCTGCTCCAGGCATGGGTTCAAGAGCTACCCATTCAGGCGTGGGGAGAACCAGCCTGCTGCTCTCCTGCGGCCCTATGCACAAAAACAAAAGCTTCAGGAACTGGACTGCTTCTGCATCCTGCAGCATTGCAAAGCGTGCAAACGCGCAGAACTGCCCTAAACTGCTTTGCAGGTGTAAAGACGGAACCAATACTCTTTGGGATGGTCACACGGCTTGAGTAAGCAGCTTCCAGATTGGTCTGCCTCGGATTAGTATGGTCCTCCAGATTGATCCGAAGTTGACATTAGTCTCCAGCAGGGGACCATTACACGGCACTGCTCTACTGCAACAGATCTTTGGCCAAGTTTGCATTTGGTTTGCGTAGCGTGCGTTGGTTGTTTTGCCTCCACTGTTACTTGCTGCGTGTCTGCTGCACGTACAGCATTGCCGAGGCTGTGTCCACTAAAGCTTTCTCAGAATGATCCTCCCAATGGTTGTTGAACGGGAAGCAACCCTCAAAGTACAACGTTCACTTTCATGGTCCCAAGAATGCGTCTGTTTCTGCGTTAGCTGCACAGGGTCGCCTTTGTCCCAACGCTCCGCTGAGTGTGCAAGTGTTTCTCGGCCAAATGCCAGCCTGGTTTGGGACAGAATTGGTTTGAGCTGCTTTTCAATTGTCCGTAAGCTTGCTTGTGCTCAGGAGGGAATGAGGGAATGACCCCTAGAAACAATCCCCTATGATTTCCTCTAAGGGGATCCCTAGGTTCATTCCCAACACCCGGAAGGGCATTGCCTACCTATCGCACCAGCAGGCAAGGAGTCAAGTCTTGCCAATCCCGGGGCCAAGTCTTCAAAGTCCTGAGGGCAGTTGATTCCCCGCAACCAAAGGATGGGTTCTGAAAACAAAGGAGCTGCGACATCTGTCAGCCCATTGCGGTGGTGGATCTTTCATTGTAAAACATTTGAGGACGTTCCCTTTAGTGATGCATGGGAATGTGGTTCTCTTCGCTGTGTGCTCTTGCACTCTTCCTTTGGTAAAATCAATACGGTCAGATCCGGCAAAGAAACAGATGTCACAGCTAGAGTACCCCCCAACTACTAATTCCAACCAGAACAATCGTGAACTGCTGACATGCAAGATCTGTGCAGTTGTGCCAAAGGCAATCTGCGCAGTACCACACACATGTTCTCATCAGCCCGACAAAATTGCTTGCTTCACCGGGCCCGCTCCCTGGTGGTTTTAGGAACTTTGAGCCCCATATCCTCCCCCTAAGAATAGACCAACGATTTGGCCAGTGCTCTCATTCTGCGGCAAGAGCAGCAATTGCCGAGCATCCTCGTCTCTGACGACCATGGCCTTGAGTTCCAGGTTTGAATCTCTGGCAAGGGAAACAAGGTGATCAGTGTTGGACCTACTGGCAACAATCAGCATACAAATGTGCTCTACCAGAAGACTAGCGTGCATGACCCCATCGCCCAGGAACGAAGCGCTCTCGCACCTTAGGTAGATTCAAGAGTAGTGCTCTATTGTGTGATGATTTTTTTTTTCCAAAAGGTACGTGTGGCAGGTGCGGAACGTAGGTACGCATGATGAGTGCGGGTACGAGGCGCGGCTGCGATGATTGGGTGCGTGTGTGAGGTGCGGGTACGCGGTGCGGGTACGGGGTATTTGCCGCGTAGCGAATTAGCGCCTGATTTAGCGGCTGATTTGGTCTTAAATCAGGCGCCAATTGGGTATGTGGTACGGGAGCGGGCCAAGGGTGCGGGGGGTACGGGCGCAGCGAACAGGTGCGCACCGACACATTGCACCTATACACCGTACCCGCAGCGTACCCGCACCTCAGACACGCACACAACCATCGCACCCGCACCTCGTAAACGCACTGGTGATGCGTACCCACCCTTTGCACCTACTGGTCGTACCTCACGAGGAGGCACAAGAGACAAGAGTTGTTTCACGTTTAGTGAGTCTAGATAACTCGCACCACAAAAATCAAATTGCTTAAGGGGGGGGGGGGGCGATGCTCAACTTAGGGGATGGGACATCGACTAGTGGGCCGAATTTCAACGACTGAAACTCTCTGAATGGTTGGTCAGTCAGCCTCGCAAGTGCATCGTCCAATATCAATGGCTTTACACTTTGGAAAGGACAACCCCTCGTCGGATGGCAGTTGGGTAGCGCCTATAAGAGTCATGGACTTGCTCTACCAGAATGAATCAAGGTCTATATGAAGGCATATTGATTGAACTAGTGCAAGCCCAACCATTTAGGGGGGAACCTAGAGTTGAGGCACACCCATTACAGGGCCTTGTTAAACTCCCCGCCAAGCCGGCTGGCAGAACCCCTCAGCAACGGGGAGCGCGTAGATCACGCTGCTGTGCCAGCCATGTGGTTCCCCACATGGGTGTGTCTTTAGTTTTTTTTTTTTCCCCTGGGTTTGAAAGGACACAAAAACGAAACCACCAATCTGTTCTCTTTTTTTGGGGGGGGCTCCCCTTGAGAAAAAAAGAACGCATCATCTACTTGAGGACGGTTTCCACTCGGCCTTCTTGCTGGGCATATATTGTTTTGCACCAGTTTCCCATACAAGGCGATGAATATGCTTTTGTCTGGATGTGGCTGCCTACGAATGCGGACTTTTTTGTAGTCTGGCAGATGTTGCTCGTATTTGCGTCGCCACTTCAACATGTCTGACAATGCCACTTTACGTCCGCTTTGCCGATGCATTCAATGAATTAAAATCGCAACCTAAACTGATATTAGCAAAGCTGGAGACGGGTTCGACACGGCTGAAGATTTCAGCCTTGTTTCTCTTCCATGTGGCCCCGGATTACGAAAGCTGACGGATTTTTGCGGGTTCGCAAAAAATGAAGGATCCCCTCAACATGCGGACAGCCCCAGGGGCGCCCTGTCAATCAATCTGGAATTTACAAATCCTGGGTGCCCTTTAGCACCATCCAGAAGGCCCTGTTCAAAAGCAACTCCCCAATAGGTTGAGGGGTTCGGAATGCCTCTGCAAGCAAAACAACTCGGCTTATCGAATCATCCCCCCCTGCTGCGAGACCATCAATCGCAAAAGGCACCGCCGGCAGTCAAACGCATTGCCCCTGTCCCTGAAACCGGCCTCGCTCTCGCTGGCATGTTATGATGCGCTTGAGCCAAGTCGACGGTGTGTTGGCGCAGGTGTGCAATCATCAGCCACCACAACGCTCGGATCTCACAATGTTTCATCACACCGACGTTTTGTTGCAGCTGCCTTCGCGAACATCATGACGTGGCCAGGCTTTGTGAACATGTCTGAAGAACGACACTGATTGAAACAAAACATGCCTTTGCCCATCTTTTTCGTCAAACCGTGTTTGCTGGTGCTAAATTCCTATACGACTACATCCAACATACTTCTTGCCGTCGTGCAATGATGTCGAGGTGCGACATACTCTTCAATCTTGGTCATAGTGCTGCTTCTTCCCATGCCGCAAACCTGGTAGAAAAGGGCCACGTGCTTGGGATGGACCATTTGAGGGGAACGCACCAAAGCCAGAAGGGGCAAAATGTTGCACTGAACGTCGAGGTGGAATTTCCAAGGCCAGAGGCTTTTCTGAGGCTCTCAGCTACACATCCCACGCCTTTTGGGGGGCCCCTTTTTAAAAACTTGTTCCACCTCTTCAGGTTACCTGGTGGAATCCGATTCTTAGGGCCCCTTTTGGTCCACTTGGGTCACCTCTTCTGGTTGGCCCGCAAGGTTCGGGGTCGCGCCCCCGGATCCGGCTCCTGAGCTTGGTCCGGCCCCGGACCCACCTGGGCCACTGTCTGATTCGTGGAATCGCCCCGAAGGAACTGCTCGAGACGAGATGGGAGTTACGGAGACACCAACTTTGTGCCTCTCGGACGATTCTGGTTAGAGAAAAACGCAGCTCACGCATCCGATAGGTAGTGTGGAGAAATCAATGCCGCAGAACGCAACACATGGTAAAGTTTATGTCGGGACCCAACAAGCAAACCCTTACTACAACTGCGTGCTCTTACCTGCCTCAAGAGAGTCAGAACCAAAATCTGGCATTTAACATGTCTACTCAAAGTCATGCAAAGAATCACAGGGCGGCTGCACCTATTCACAGTTGGGATTGCTTTGTAGAAAAAAATAACATTCCCCGGTTTGATTGTGGCCCAGCGTGTCCTGTCAAAGCCACTTTGATGCTCAACCACCTCAGTAGACTACAACTATGGTTGTGAGACATCAGGGGGTAGTTGGCCCTACTGTAGGTGGACAAAATCCTGCACGGTTTGGCCACAGTATTATGCATCACGTCCTGAGCTAGTGAATTGCCCGCCAAAAAAACCGAACCAAACTTGCTGTAAGCCACTACAGTGGTCCAAAACCAATAAGTGACCAAAGTCCAGGGAAGAAACATGGCTCCCGCCCCTCTGTTCGACTCCGGGACGCGCACCAACACAGCTCGCGACAACCAAAACCGCTTTGCCGAAACGGAACTCGGGTGCCGTGAGATGCGACTTTCAGGCGCCAGCCAACGACCCCTGGTGGAGTTGGCGATGGTGGAGCGGCTGCCCTGCGCGAGCCACCCAGCCACTTCACCGAGCTCACAAGAAACCGCTGCATGGGTGGCTCGTCTGTTCTTTGAGGGTACACTTCTTGCTGGTGGTTTGAAAGGCAAACCAAAAGGAACACCTCAATTTTCTATTGGGGGGGGGAAAGGGGGTCGTCCAAAGAAAGGGAACACGCTCACATACCAAATCGCACAGGCGCCCAACACACATTGACTGGGTCTATCACGATGCGAGAAGAGCAACCCCTTCGGGCGCGGCTCACATGGGTCACCAACTTGGCAAAACCCTGGGATGCAGACCCCCCTGGCCCCTTTAACTCACATGTTCAGTGGAATTCCATGCGAAAAAAGAATCGGCATCCTGTTTCGGGTGGTTGAGGTTAAAGGGGAACCCTTCCCCAAAAAAAAGTCACTGGGCAACTGAGTTAATGTGTGTTTCATTCAACCAGAAACATGGTTTCATGACAGCATAATCAAAGAGTTGTTAAACCTGATGCTCAACATTGCCAACATGCTTCTGTTTTGGATTTCGATAATTTTGCAGAGCGCAGTTGAGTCTGAATCTTGAACTATTATCGGGGAGCGAGATGTGCGCTGGCACTACCACTTTTTTCCACTCCCACCAAGGGAAACTAAACCAAGGACCCCATTCTATCCAACTTGGCTTCAGCCCTTGCGAGTTCTGAGCACTGATTTCTGATACCAGCGGGACTACGCATCAAGCCGCGCTCAGGTTACAAGCAATGCTATTGGTCACTGAAGGAAACATCATTAAGTAAGCGTAAGCTTGTGGTCTTGTGAGCCCCAAATCATGCGTTAGCTTTGTGCTGCTGTTGGCATGCTCATATATGGGAGTCCGGCCTCAGCAACAAACTGTGCCTGGCCCAGCGGCCATGTGCTAAATGTGCTAAATGTGCTAAACGTGTTGTGTGCTTTGCTGCCTGGAGAATCGTTGCATCGGTTGTGGGATTCTTTATTGGCAGGTTGTTTGTCGTTGCTTTAGTTGGTGCTGGCTTACTTGTTTTTGCTACCCTCCCTCACACTAACGCGGCACCGGGCAAGGGGTCCCTCCAAGAGGAAACTGATCTTCCAGGTACCCTCCCACAGGTGCCATATTAGTGGAAGAAAGGGTATATCTTGGCGACATGTTTGGATTTGTTGATCGGACAAATCATTCCCACAGATGCGGAACGGGCACTGCTCACGGCCCCAGGTCGGGCTGGATTAGTGCCATTGGTCAAACCTTCAAGCCACCATTGGGGGGGTTTTGAGTTGGTGCCTTTTGGGCTTAGCTTGAAGGAAAACATTCTGAAAACCCTTTGGCCATTGTTCAGGTCCCCTTAATTTTGTTTGACATGTCGGTTCTGAATCAACCCCTAAGGCAGTTTACAAGGAGTGTGGCTTGCAAATAAGTGCACAGGCATACCTCCAAGAACCCAACATGCATCTTTCCCGAACAAACAATTCTCTTTCGAGGAGGATTTCAACCAAATACCAATGGTCACCAAATACGCAACCCATTGCAAGGGCCTTTTGATCAATTCCCACATGGGATATCCGGGATATCTCTCGAGATCAGGGGCCCCTTCAGGCGGCGGGCCGCTTTGGTTTCCCATTTAAGCGCAATCCATAAAGCGTGCCCGCATTAAACAGGGACCAGACACCCCAACCATTGGACAAAGGCAACCGAGCGAATTGGACTCCATCCACATAATTCGGATCAAACTGCTGAACCGGCAGACCCGAACAAAAATTGAACCCGTACAAGTGGCATGGTTTGCCCTTCGCTTCCCCTCAACCAAAAGGATGTTGAAAGAAGCACCCTCCAAATATCAAGCTGATTTGGATGTTTCTCAAACTCGGTCATTCAAAGAGGGGTCCCGGGTTCCCGGTCCCTGTTAACCGGTCCCTGAAAAGGGTCGCTCTTTTGCCAACCGTACTATGTTCCATTAGCACTGGCTGATTGCCCGACTTCGCTGGCCTGAACAGTCACGGCAGAGTACATGAAATGCTTCTTTTTCCTTGGCGCAGCAACATGCACAACTGTTCGCGGTGCGAAGTGGATCGAAAATCGGCGAAATAAAACATTGGGTGACCTGTGACCCATGTGCGTTCTAACAAATGGATTCCAAGGTTCGCTACACACATCGTGATCGTCGTGGTCCATTTCCTGGGGAATCCCGGGGATTTGAAGATCAAGGGACGGTCAATCGAAAGCCAGGCCATTGTCTCGCTTCCCAACAATAGTTTGGTGCAGTGCGCCGGCCAATCCCTTGAAACAACCTGTTTATTGGCTTCCCTTTAATGCGGACTAGGCCTTGGTTCTGTAAACAAACATTGCCCCAAGCCTGG
Source organism: Effrenium voratum (assembly GCA_963377175.1). Taxonomy (NCBI): domain Eukaryota; class Dinophyceae; order Suessiales; family Symbiodiniaceae; genus Effrenium; species Effrenium voratum. The sequence goes on along the minus strand of CAUJNA010001269.1, from coordinate 327,083 downwards.
CACAGAACACTTTGGAAAATAACTCTTCTTTTGGGAAGGTCGCCGGTGTACTTCCCCATCTGTCTGTGGGTGTTTTTGACTTCAAGTCACGCTTTCGTGTTTGAAAGGGTGGCCCTGACAGCATGTTTATTTTCGGGAACAACAATGTTAGGGTGCAGAAGATACCAAGGGACAACCAACTGCATATCATTTCGCGTTGAACATATCATTTCGCGCCCAGGACACCAGCCCGCATCTTGACAGCAAACGAGGCATGAGGCTTCAGAACATGGGCACAAACATACAAACCGCAGACTTCCAGGACTGAAAGCTCAACCACAGCACGCAACACCAAGCGTAGCCCGCCGGATTTCTCTGCGCTTGTTGGGTTTTTTGGCTTTTTGTTTAACCTGGTTTTGGGCTCGAAGCTGCCCGCAAGGAAATCAGTGTGTGTCCCTGTGCATGTTTGATATTTTTGGAGTTCATGTGCAGCCTTGAAGCGTTGCTCTTCGAAGTGAAAAAACCTACCAACATTTGGGGTGACAGCTGGACTTAAAAGTCCCTGCAAACTAGGAAGCGACATATGCTATCTAAACGGCATGCCCTGGGATGGGGGTGAGCATGTAGGTAGATCTGTGTGTGTATGTACCCTGGGCAACTTACTTTATGCAGGGACAAACTGGATTTATATATATATATATATATGTATGATTGTATGTAATTCAGATATCACAGGTATGACATGCATATACTGTAGTTTATACTATATCATTCACCAACTGGATTCATGCTGTGAAAGTTACAAGACCCCGAACCCCTCCAATTAATCTGCGAGGGGCCTCTCCTTTGAGGAAAGAGAGAGTGGATGTCCTGTGTCCGTAAACCAACAATAGCCTATATGCAACACGTCTTGTCGGTTGCTTCTCGAACGTTCATCTTAATATCAAAAAAGCTAACTTGAACTTGGCCGGGGTCCCCACCGACCCAAACCCACTTAGGACCCAACCCAACCCCCCCCCCCCTGGAAGCCAAAATCGAGGGAACCCAACAACTGCAAGTGTTTCTTTTGACTTCCCTCAACAAACGTTTTCTTTATATATCTGCTCGACCATCTTAGTAGAATCATCCAAGTAGAAGCATCTTTCTTTATAAAATCCTACTGTGTACCACCTAAGACATCCTAAAATGATTCGATTCCCCTGCAAATACCAACCAACGTTCTGGTTTCCCCCTGGTTTCATTTCGTGGTGCGAAATCCGTTTTTGCGTCCATCCACAGTATGGCTGCGAACTTCCATCGAAAAGGCCCCTTGTACTTGGAGTGGGACCCCACTATAAAGCCATGGGTCAAAACCCCGTACCCCCAGTGAACATTCGATTCAATCCAACCACTAAAATAGGTTCTAACACGGGTAATGCACCGAAAACCCCAAAATGGGATCCCATTGGTTTTGAACCATAGCCTGAGTGTGTACCCACTTCGGATATGGAGTCTGATGTCCACCTCCAATCCGGAAATATCTGGATCGCCAGTCGCGATCGCTTTTTTCCATGCACTTTACCCAGCAACACTTCCATTTGGTTACGACCCCTGGAAAAAATAATATTTCCAGTAGTGATAGATTCCCCTTAAAACTAACAGGGGAAATCAAACATATTCCTTTCAGCAAATGGAAGAACAGTGACTGAAAAAAGCCAGCGCGACTTGGCTATCTACCTAGACTCTCCATGACCCTTCAAAAATGGTTGGTCACCCAAAAGAAAGGGGTCATGACCCAAAAACGACATTTCGGGCCATGACCCAAAAACGACACTTCGGGTCATGACCAACCGTTTCTTACGGGTCATGGAGAGTCCAGGTCGCTTTCCGCTTGGACTCCGGGCCCTTCGGGCACCAGTCGCTCCTCGTTGCTGCCGTGCAGCCCGGCGCCCCGGTAGTGCCTCGGATCACTGGACCCGAAGCTCGCCGAGGTTCGAAAAAACCGAGGCACACACCACATCTGACGTTGGGTTTGGGGAGCAAAAAACATAAGTTCTAGCAGCGCGGTGGTTGCATTTCAACCACTAAACCACAGGAAGCAAAGATGTAACATGTTTCCCAACAACAACCATGACATGGGCGTGGCTTTCTTTGGGGGGGGGGTACCCGTTTTTGGCGGGGTTTGAAGGGAAAACAAAAGGAAAGCCAGCCTTTTTGGAGGGTTCCCGAAAAAGGGACAGACCTTTTTTTTGAACTTCTCAACTTGTCAAGCAGAAAAACAAACACATGAAGGGCCCTTGATTTTCCCCGACGAAAGGCGAAACCTGAACCTCCCTTGCAGCCAAAGGATCTCAATATCAACGAGAAACTCTTAATTGGGACCAACACAATTAGAAAACCCGAATTTCAATGGATTTGCATGGCTTGGCTTTGAACAGCAACTCTAGAAACCTGTAAGGAATGGGTTGACATTGGAACTAGGACTGGTTCATGCACGGACTCTCCGCACTCTAGTTAGGAATGATCGCGCGTATTCTGCATGGGTCTGTCTCAAAATTAGATACCCGAAGTTGGACGGAGCTCCGAGGCAGCCAACTAGGTTTTTGACAGGCCCATATGGGTGTGGCTCAAAATTAAAGAGCTAGGGTTGCGCAGCTTTTTGTTTTTTATTCCATTTGCCAAGGGTGCCATTTTGGTGCATTTTGTGAGCCACAGCCATATGGAAGCAGGACTCCCCTATCGGAACCTGCAAGCAATCGTTTCTTCAAGTCTCCGCATTGAACCTGGTTCTCTTGGGATCTTGGACGCCTTTGATCGACAAGCTACACTTTCTTGCGAGTTATCACAGACACTAGGTCTCGGCGTCTGGTCGGACAGCCTCTGTTTCGGACCGCTTTCGTGTTTTCCTTACACCTCTGTGTAGAGGGCCGTTTCGTGGAGAAAAAGTTGGAGCTCCCATCAACTGACAGAAGCAACTATCAGCCAGGCGTGGTCTGCCCGCGAAGCTCTTGGTCGGAATCCACCTGCAGGTTTCGACGGCCAATCAGCCACACAAAGACGACAAAAGCCACGAAGGGCCACCAGTGGAAGGGACCAGGCCGTTTACTCATGGTTTCTCAGACTGGTGAACCCCTTCCGGGATTGCTGATTAAAGAAAACAAACAGGGAAACCAACCTTTTTAGGGGATCCCCCATTTTGACAGACATCTACATGTGCCATGATGGTCGAAGTATGCAATTGGGCATGGAAACTGAAAAGGGGTGGACATGGGCAACTTGACCATGTGTTTGTAGGAAATTTGGTGAGTTCTCACTTCCATTTTGCCAAGACTACTCATCTAGAAGCAATGCTTCGATCCATGCTTGACACTCTTGCGGGTGCGGTCGTACTCCCTCGTTGGGCGCTATGCCCACATCAATGCTCTGACAATTCACTGCGCAAAACAAGCCAACATGCCGACATGCCAACTCACTTGAAGGATCTGATTCGCAGGAGTCTGCCATCACTTCCTCCGAATACTAGAGGCACCCTTACTTGTAAGAAATGTTTGCTGGGACCCCTCACTGTAATTGAATCAGAGCCCTCATCGACCTGATAATTTCCCAACAAATAAACTTCAAATATTATGAATTACAACATATTCTAGTCCATTCCTTACTGCAATCATCGTACTTGCTGTTTTTTAATTGGGGTGCACAATGGGACAAAAGCAAATGGGGGAATGATCATATCATTTGATGGCAATGCCCTTCCAAGACTTTCCTGGAAGTTAAAGCCAAAAACAACTTCCTAGTGCTTACAAGGGTCACTGGAGCTACAACCAAAACCTGGTATCAAAGGGGTTGACTGTCCCTTGCTAAACTTCACTTACCCCTTGTTTTGATTGTGACTCACTGGCTGTGACCTAGATTTGTTGATACTCCCAAACTTTGTCAACTACACCGAGGCATCTCCTTTTGAGGGATCCGCTTGCGTTCCATGTGAGCATGTGTCACCAAAACAGGTTTAACATGGCCACAATAAACCGGACTAGATTAAACCGACACAAAGAGGGCAGCTACATTCGGCCCAGTCTATAGCTACGTCAGCCTCGATTTGGCGCTGTCTAGTTGAATCTCAAGGGTTTGGTTTGAGAAATCGACATTTAGAATCATCATCAAGAGTCCTTGCCATACCACAAAGGGAACGTTCCCAGTTACCTGTTTCTGAACTTTTGGCACGCCCAAAACAGGCGTGTGGCAACACACATTCTCACGTCATCCTCCTGAACACTACCCCAAAGTGGTCTTTTCATTCTGGTGAAGAAGATAACCCAGACCACCTCTACATGTTTTACGCCAATGCCCGAAACAACCAGGAAAGGACCTACTGTGGATGGACGAAATCCTGCACTACTTTGAAACCATGGTTGAAACCATGGTTTATTAATATTTACAGGGGAATCATCATTTTTTGGGGCTTCTTTGCTGGTGCAGGATTTCGTCCACCCACAGTAGGAAAGGACGCCTGGATCAAGGTGAGGCATCTCGAACATCCCCATAGACAAACATCCTCTGGCTGGTGTATGGGAACTTCCAAATCGTCGATCCGTTTGCCCGCTGGTAGACAACCCAAAGCATCATTGAACCCTCGGAAAGGTTGCACCCCACAATTTGCCTTATATAAGGTCGCAAGACTCTTAGGGAACCCAAACAATCGACAAGGGGTACCCTATCCACCCCCAACATAAATAAGATACCTTCACCCCCCCCCCCTCAACAAAAAATAGCAAAAACCGCAAAACCCCAATTTCCTGCTCCCTCCCCAAAGTCCCCCCGCCTCTTCGTCCAGCTCCGCCTCGTAGACCTCGCAAACGATGCGCCCGTACCTGACGTTCCATTGGGTTCCTTTGGACGCGAGGGAGGGTGGACCACCCTGTTGGTTGCTCGTCATTTCGATGTGTTGGTGTTTTGTTTGGCCGTTTTCAGTCATTGTGCTCTGTTTTGGTGATTTCTGGTGGATGGTGCTCAGCAGGGAATGAGGGAATGAACCTGGGGGTCCCTTAAAAGGGGTCATTCTCTCATTCCCCGCTGAGCACCAGCAAGTCTGCTTAGGTCTTTAAAGGGAAGCCAACAGAAAGACCGAAGCCATTTTGAGACCCGTCCCGTTTGGTTGGTTGCAACTGGGCATCGGCTGGAGGGCAAACCCTGCTGTTTGGGGTTGGGTAGGGAATACCAAAGGAAACCCGACCATCTTAGAAAGCCGATCAAGTCTAAAGCTTTGAGAAGAAACTCTTCCGGCCCTGGGAGGAGGGATTGGGGGCTCCATCTGCCAAGCAGGTCGAACATCCACGGATCAGGGGCTAAGTTGTCAAACACGCGACTTGCTGCGCACCTCATTTGAGGCGCCCCCACATCCCCTTTTGGGCCCTTACTTTGACAGGAGCGCTCTTCATCCTTGTGCAAGGCACTCATGCAGAACCTGGGCTCAAAGAATGGAAAACCAAGTACGACGTCCATTGAAGAGGCAATCAATGTGTCATCTTTGGCTCTGGAAACAAACAGTATTCAGGGTTCTCCGTACCTCACAGTCATCACCCACCAAAGGAATCTCACTTTGAGTTGGCAACCAACTTTGAACTGGCAACCATCCGCCTCAAAGTATAGGAGTTGATTAACCTCAAATGCCCTGTGGCCATGGGAGAAACAGGGCTCCCTTTCTTGTTGAGTCTAAAAAGGAATTGGAACCCTTAACAATGGTGGAAATCTAGGGAGATACAACACGGTGGAAATGCAACGGAAGCCCATGCGGCAGTCCCTGTGGGTGCCAATGAGGAGCAGTTCGTATCGGCCCCCGACGGCTTTTCGGATCCGTCTGGCCAAGTGCGTGGAGAATTGCTGTGGGATGAAAGGGATCATTCCAGGGGTACCTTCCATTTCCATTCTTTCCAGGGATCCTCCTTTTCAGGAAATCATCAAAAACCCAGGAGAAACAGCCGGCTTTTGGAAAGAACGATGGCTGAAAAGAGTGGGGAAGCAACCACTAGAATAATACGTGCTTATCATCATCCTTTGGCCAATCTCTTGCTGCGGAGTACTTGTGGAATCATGAGCACGTCGGCCACACATGAGTAGCCCGACAATTCGTCAATTTTCTTTCTTGAAGCTCCCAGTTCAACCGGCACCTCCGGAAATCACCATGCGCTTACCACTTGCCAAACATGGCAACTAACAGAATTGTACAATCCAACCGTTGAGGACCTCTAGCCAAACCCCCTTTTCGAAACCTATTTGCGTGTGCCTCTTCAAGCAGTAAGAAAACGCTCCCAGAAACCATCCGCGGATCGCACGCGGTGTAGGGCATGGACGGCTCCTCGTTCTTGCCGGATTCCTCCTCAGCCGAATGACTCGCAAAACCCCAAGGTCGGTTTCCAGGGACGTCGGGGTGCAGGTTCCATGCTTGTGTTCCTAAGTTCTAACTCATTGCATCTGATAGACCTAGGATATGGATACCTTTTCTGCCGTCAAATATGGCCAAGGTACCGAATGTTGACCCAGAGTCGGAATTCTCATGTCAACCTGAGGGATTGCCCACACATCGTTTCCCCCTGAAATTGGGCCGCCTCCCATGACTTCTCCCATTGACCAAAATGCGTGGCTCGTGGCCATGCCTTGCAAATCAACCCAACCCGCACCAACAAGTCTCCTCTAGTTAGGCACATCCCGTAGAGAGGATAGAATAAGGGTACCAACTTTTTTCTGTAGTCTATTTTAGTAGGGGAACCCTCCCTCCAAAAAGGGGCAAAAGGGCACTACTGGGGGACCTAGTCTAGTTAAGCACATCCAGTTGACTTCCATTTGGTTAAGACCCCTGGAATAAAAAAAATCACGTAGTAATAGGTTCCCCTTAACAACAACAGGGGGAAATAAAACATATTCTTAAGCAAATGGAAGTTGAGCCTTGATCAATGGAATGTCAATCCGCATCTTACCCAAGGCCGCGATTAAAGGCGACACTTTTAATGAGTCGCGGGGGCCAAACGCCAACTTAGCGAAAGGCGGTTAAGCCGCCAAAAGAGACATGCGGCAGTTGCTGAGAGGCGCACGATCACCTTGGGCTTGCCGAAAAGGAAGTCGCGGTACTCCTGGTCAAGAGTGTCAGGTCTGAGCTACGGACACTGTCGTGGCGTCATGGCTTTCTAGAGGAGATGGGAAGATTGGGCGCTTCGGGCCATGTACACGTCCCAAGAATTCATCGTTGAAGCAGCTTTCGTAGGTGGCTTTATCCTGTGAGAGCTCTACACTCCACATGCCAGGGAAGTTGGCTAGGTATCGCAAGAATCAACACCCACCGTGCCACAGGTCAATTCGTGGCTCCAAGGAGCAACCCCTGCACACCCACAAGCACGAAAGCCACAACCAAACCAAACCGTCCAGGCAAAGCGACTATGGAGGTAGAATTGGACCCCCCCACAAACGCTGGCTGCTCATCAGGTTTTCCTTCAAAACAACCCCGACAGTATGCCACCAAACTCCAAGGCCAACAACTCCAGAAACGCGCAGAAACCAAGCCTAGGCCAAGAAAACTTTGTGGAACAACTTTAAAACCGTCAGAGAAACCACCCGGCCAAACCGGCCCAACCGATCGACCAAACCGATCGCAAGGAGTCCTTGACGTACTCCTTGCCCACAAAGTTCTTGGAGACCAGATACCCCTGAAGCTCCCGGCAGTCCCCAGGCGCAACCTTAATAGGAGCTGGGGCACTGCCCAGCCAGTCAAAGGTGACCTCTGTGCTTTGCTTTGGGGGGAGTCTGACGCTAAAAAAAAAAGGGGTCCAAGACGTGCAAAGCAACCTGCTTGTTGTTTCTTTTATTTTTTTTGTGGGGGGGGGGGGGGGGAGTCTTTAACAACACATATTGAGGGTGATACTGGCGTTTGAAGGGGCAAACTAGTCAGCGCACACCGTAACTCACTGGTGCATCGTCAACATCAGGGCTGTCGTTCGACCCTGTTTGTGTAAAATGCGAGAAACCAAAGGGACTCAACAATATGAATTTTGCAGACCCCACTTAAAGCCAACAGAACCCACCCCCACAAACAAAAACACACGCGCACACACGCAGAAAAAATATTGATATATACAATGCCAAGAGCAGGCTAGCAAGGGTCTAAGCCGGAAGTCAGCCATGCGCGTTGCATGAAACAGGGGCCAAAACGCTCCCCAAAATGGTCAGAAGCGCTGGAGGTCTTTTTGAGTTTGTTCCTTTGACTTTGCCTTCGTGGTTCCACTTACAATCCTGTACCAAGCTCGCTCGCTGATGACCTCAGGTTGGGGGCCCGGGCAATGAGGCTCCCGTCTCGGAGCAGGGCATTCTCCCCGTCCACTGTCACCGCCTCAACCATGCATAGGATTTGAACGATCGGACGAATTGATGGAGCATTGCCGCTGCGGTGGTGAACGGATCCAACCTAAAGGATTCCTCCAAACTGATTTAGTGGTGCATTGATTCATGACATGGGAACTAGTCCCACTGCCCTTTAAATACGAAGCCCTCATTCTGCCCTGTGTAAGGGCGGCTTGAATTTGGAGAATGATCCAAAGAATACACGAATCGAACATTTCACATGGGTCTTGCCCAAAACTCGGAGATCCGCGCAAAGTCTGTGCGGACGTGCAATTTCGGGCTGGATGCCCAGTCACAATCGTTGTTGCGGGTGCATGACGGTTGATCAATCCACCAGGTCGTTGCCTTTCCTGCGATCCAGGGAAGAATCTTTCCTAGGGAGAAGCAAGTATCACCTAGGTCGATGGCATGTGACGTCTTTGCAAGCGTTCCACTCAGAGGCAACTGACATCACTCCAAACAAACATAAGGAGTGCCTTTTGCAGGATTTGCCTTTCACACTCCAAGGGAAATAGCGGGACAGCCTTGAAGAGCATTTCATCACTTCTAGGTGGCGTGTGTATATATATATATATATATATTTCCAAAGGAATTGGTCCAACGGCAAATCCTGGAGCTACCTTAGCCGATTTTTTTGTTTTTGCTTGGACGTGTGCCACATCACCCCTGTTGGATTCCCACCCGTTTGCAGTCAATGCGCCTGTCCTAATCCCAGGTAAGATCTCATTGTGCATGCGCACTGTGCAACGGCGTGTGCAACAAATTAGACGTTCGGTCCGAGGACAACGCAGGAACCAGAACCAAGTGTCTACCTCAGATGCCCGTGGCCATGGGAAAACAAGGGCATCCTGTTTTGCTTGGTTGAGGTTAAAGGGGATCCCTTCCCAAAGAAGGAAAACAGGGCACCACTACTCTTGTGGTTCGGCCAGGCCTTACTTTGGATGGTCAACATTGAGGCTGCGGCACAGGCAACGTGCCGGCGGGAATCATTGGTGACGCGGATGACGTAGGCCTCCCAACGAGGGCGGAACCCGAGAGGAGGGTAACTGGTCCATTAAAATGACATCCTCGCAGACTACCTAAAGAGAAAGGGAAACCTCAAAGGCAAATGTTGAGAACTCATGAAAATGTCCACTATGGAGCCGGTCCTCACAAGGTTTGCCCAAATTGGTTGGCGAGCTTGCCCTGAATGTCAACACCCAGCTCGAACATCTGGTGGAGTGCACTCGATCCTCGATCCGTATGAGTGGCTTTTGGGGAACTCCATCTCGCCAGTCCGAGTGCGCATCTCTGATCCAGCCATCTGAAGTCTCCGTGACACTTTAGGGCGATGTAAAAATATATCCATATCTTTTGGGAAATGTGCAAAAGGTCTAACCTTTTACACGTTTAGTGGAAAAGCCATGTGTTGCCAATGGTGTATGGGGCCGCCCGCTCACACCATGACCTGCCAGGCTAAGTCATCAACATGCCAATTCTGCAGAACCAATGCTTCAGGAGGTTCCGTCCTATCCGCTAACATGGGGGGGGGGTCCAACCTTGTATTCTTGTTTGGCTGCAGTTCCTGACACTTCCATGTTTGTACCTACATTCTGTATACCAGGGCTGTCCTCAGATCCCCTAAAGGTTTAACTTTTAGTGGGTTACATGGAAACCCCCCCACTAAACACCAAGAAGCCAAAAAGCCAAGGAACCGGATGGCCGGGAAGCACCAAGATACGGCTCCTATCTGGAAGGCCACTTTCCTCTGTGGCTCCTTATAATCTTAAAGGGGCGATCGGGTACTTAGTAAGTGGTTGGTAACTATGGTTATAACCCACTGAACGGAGACTTATAACCATGGTAAGTGGGTTATAACCATGGCTACTAACCACTTACTAAGTACCCGATCGCCCCTTTAAGTATGAACACGGACGCAGCCGGGAAAGTCGATCCGATTCGCGCCTCGTCAGGTCGGGAGCATACGTGTGGCACCTGCACCTAGCGAGGCGCCTGAGAACCTGGGGGGCACGACTTGGCGTCTGGGCGTGAGTGCTTCTTGTTCTCTGAGGTTGGGGGGTCCCCACCCGTCCGTTTTCTAATTCTGGGAATTGATTCCTGGTCCATTCTTTTCAACCGTTCTGTCCAAAAACCGGATCCGGTTTCCCTGGGTTTCCGGGGGTTTTCTAGAAAGATCCGGATCCCTGGGTTCAGAATGGAAATGGAAGGTACCCCCAGACTAATGGACCCCAGCAGAGGATTTAGGAAAATGGTCTTCCAGGACACCTCAGTCAGCCTCCATGTTAGTGGATGGGAGGCTACCCTTTTCAAGCTGGCATGAAGGGAAGACTCCCTTTCCCCCTGCTCAAAAGTCGAACATGTTGCCTGCTGAATGGGAAAACCAAAAGAACATGCTTGAAACAAATTAGATGATGGTGAAAGCCCAAACATCCGGTCGAACCCTTCAAAAAGATGACGCAGCATTATTCCGCTTCTTCGTGGCAACCTGAAAAAACGCGTCATCCCAGGCTTCTTCTGGGGGGCCGGGGTATCGCGTCTTTTTCAGGGTTCTGCTTCTGGGGAAACCGGATTTTCAGGTCCCAGGCTCGTCTGCTTGTAACATCTCACAGGCTTGTGATTTGGTAAAAATACCAGTGGCCAGTACCTTAGAGATGAAAGAGTGCCTCTCTGAATTGTACACGAAATCCTCCTCAAACAAGTGTTGAGCCCGAGTTCCTTTCGTCCTCCCGAATCCTCCCTCCACCATTCACAAGCGGGTTCTCCTTGTAAGACGGTTGAATTTAGGCACCCCAACCAAAGAAAGCAGGCTCAAGTTGGAAAGGCTCACAAAGCTAACGTTTGTGAAATCACCCAAACGGGAGGACGTTGTGTCAAGAGAGTCAAGACACGCCCCGAGCGGCTCGTCTCCAAAAAAACGGCGTTTCGGCCTGTTGATCGCCTTCCTCCACCAGCAGGTCGAAGCTGGGATACGGGTCCCGGCGTCGCCCTGTGCAGCGCAAGCTCGACTTGGGGAACAGCCAGCTTCCAGAAGAAGCCGTACGGGACCGCGCGGCTGGAGAAGCGAATATCCTTTACGGGAATACGAGGGACCCTCCTCCTAGGCCAAACAGTACTCGGTTGACGTTGGAAGGGGAGCAAAATGTTATTTTTTAGCAGTTCAGTGGGGATTTCCCACTAAATCTCAATAAGCAAAAATGCAAAATGCTTCCCAACAACAACCATGAGTAGGGAATGCGTGTGTCAGCTCCAGGCCTTGGATCGGATGGCGCTTGGGATCAAGGCACAGCCCGGTCTTTGCAGTGGTGCCATGTTCCCAGTTGTAGCTGGCCAATACGCATGTGTTTTTTTTTTTTTAGCGGGTACTTCCCTTGAACAAAAATAGAGTCACAAAATGTGGTTTTCCTGGCAGTTCTTCTTCAACCCCACCCCCAAAAAAAACGTCAAATAAGCTCAGGTGAGATCCCCAACAGCATGCGGTGCTCTTTTCAGTGCTCGCACCACCCCTCAGCCCTCGCAGAACCTCGTGGAACCCTGGTGGAACCCTGGCGGAACCCTGGTGGAACCCTGGTGGAACCTTACCTCAGGTCCGCCCCGGACCACCCCGGAGCCTATCTGGGCCTATCGACCCCAACACTTTCAGCTGGGGAACAAAACAATCATAAATGGACTCACGAACAACATCTTGCCCTTTGGTTTCCCACTGGGCAACTGAGACAGGGAGCGCTATCCGTAAGGGAGTGCCCAAAGGGGCGCATTGCCAGGCCGGATTCGGATCAAACAAGGGCAAAGTCATCGTGTCGGTTTTGCGGGACCCCCAACCTAGCGGGCTTCTCCTGTTGGTTTTCCGAAGCCAAAAACGGGGACCTCGAAATTCAGATGCGCTGTTCAGCCATGCGATCGATTGCAAGTGCATGTGTGACCCCTAGCCATCTAGCAATCGGTTTTGGCTTCTTTCCGGTGCTTCCTGACGGCCAATTTATGCTAACAAGGCATTGCATACATACTTGAGCTGAAGTTTGTTGCCGCCTGCGTAGCGGGCTTGCCCCGTGCGCCTTCGGGAACCAAAAGAAATCCTGAAACACGGTCTAATTGATTCTGGGGCCAATCACCCCAGCGCTTCCAGTTGCCATAGCCGGCAACCATCATTTGCAATCTCCAGGCTTTACAGCATGGTTTCCTCTAGTAAGTATACTTCCTGCAGTACTGTGGATTGACGAAATCCAATTCGCACCACCTAAGAAACCCTGGTTTCTGATGATTCCCCAACATAAATACCAACAAACGTTATGGTTTCATTCCCATGGTGTCATTTCGTGGTGCGAGCAGCGGATTTAGCATTTCCATCCACAGTGGTGGAAACCCCGAACCTGGCTTTTGGGACAAAAAAAAACTGCCTGGGCACCTGTCCATCGCCGGAAGGTGGACGCCAAGCGTGGAACAGTTTTCTAGGGGTACCTTCCCCATTGTTTCCAGGGATCCGGATCTTTCAAGAAAACCTCCGGAAACCCAGGTGAAACGGCCGGTTCTTGGAAAGAACGCTGGTTGAAAAGAATGGGGAATCAACCCCTAGAATTTGACCTCTGGACCGAACCGGGAGGAATCAAGAGGTGACATCGATTTGCTCTCGGCAAGACAGGGATGTGTCTCGAAATAGGGTCCCGGACCCCCAAAATGGCCTTATAAGTTGGTTTTGGCTTCTCTTTGCCAACCAACAGGGGTTCCCCCCAAAAAGGAGAATCACACCAGCGGTTTGGGGCTGTTTAGTTCAACGCGCCTGGCAACAGCTCTATCCTGAACCTCGGCACGTGACTCGCAACCTGACAGCCACTCTGAAACTCCATGAGAGTCATGGTACGCCGAATTGTCGTACAGGACATCGGAAAATCGTGTCCTCCAGTTTGTGGGGGAAACTTACGGAATCAACCATGTTCCTCCATGAAACATTGAATTTAGATATTTTAGATTGAATAGCTTGACTGAACCTCAACATGAGATTTCTAAGACCCTACAAAAGACCTTGCGATTGCCTGAGCCTAATGGCAACCCTGCTTAAGGTTTGGGTTGGGACAAGATCCCCCCACAAATGTTGCCCTTGCGACGTATTTTTGTTGCTAGGAAGTGCAAAAGGCGGCTCGAATCCTTTATATTTCCATCAGCTCGCACAACCCCAACGCCAAGCTGCTCGTGCAGAGCTTGCTGGGACCCCTGCAAGGCATTTGGATCCTCATCGCTTTCACCTTGCACGGGCCAGTTACGCGTTTCTGGTGCTTGTCATGGGAAATCCCCCAGAAATGGTTGGCTTCCCTTTGGTGTCTGACTCAACCAACTCTGAGAAAGGGCCTCCTCTTTCAGCTTCACCTGCCTGAACCAACACACCATGGGAACGCGGCAGGTGCTCAGGTGCCATTGAAAACAATCCACGTGTTTTGGATTTCTGCCAAAATCTAAGGGACTCGTTTAGGAACCCTGGCGCCAAGTAGCGCCACATTGCCACCGAAACCGGGTTCCCTCAAAGGTGTCCCTTTCTTTGTCAACATGATGACCCGGCGGAAAAGAAAGCGGGATCAAGCCTGAACATGAATGACCTCCGCCCCACAGGCCCCTGCCGCACTCGATCGGGCGGCGGCGTGACCTGGCGAGATTGACTCGCCTCTCCCTGCCTCTGTCTATCCGTCTGTCTATCCGTCTATCTGTCTGTTTTCTGAACTGTACAACACCACCCCGTGTTCGTTGCTGGGCTGTCTTCAGATCCCCCGCTAAAATTTTAACTTTCAGTGGGTACCACTAAACACTAACAAGCCAAACACCCGAGGTTTTTTTTTTCCCCCCCCCATTCTTTTCAACCATCGTTCTTTTCAAGAACCAGCTGTTTTCCCAGGGTTCTGGGTGGTTTTGTAGAAAGATTCGGATGAGCGGAAAGAATGGAGCAGCAAATCTACATTTTTGTGGTCCCAGTCGCCCAGTGGATTCCGCGTGGATTCCGCCCAGAAGGAACCCCTAGAAGAAAAAAACACCAAAGGACCGGACGCCTGGGCTTGCCACCCAGGCAACGCAAACGCAACGCCGCTTCGCCCGCTTCGCCTGGAGCGCCGGCGCCGGCGGCTGCGGCTCCTCTCACAGTGTGCGCTCAGGAAGAGACAGATGGCCGTGGATGTCAAAATCCAAATCAACCAAATCCAAGTCAACTTTTTCCAGGGGCATGTCAAAGAACAAAACAAACAACTCAACAGCCCAAAAATACTCCAGGCTTTAAAAAACAATGCCCCAAAATGGCAGCCTGGTAAATGGAAACAATGACTAAAAAACCTGTGGCCCCCTGGTGGCTTAATTTTGACCCAGATGGCCATGGATGTCAAAATCCAAAGCCCGTACACTCCATCAGACTAACAGCCGGAAGCTCCCAGAAGGCCGATCCTGTAAATGGAACTAAGTCTTCCAAAGAAATCCTGGGAGCTTCCATGTTAGTCTGGGGGAGAATTCACCTACCAACCAAAATGGGATCCCAAAACGGTTTTGACCAGCCAAATGGATTGGCTTCAAGCGCGGGTCATAATCTCGGCCCAACTCGATTCTCATGATGCCTGCCCCACAAATCGATTTTCACCCATGATCACCCCCAAAGTGGGAACTCGAAGGGAAACGATTCTTTCTATAACCCAAGGCTGGGCGTTCTCGTTTCAAGTTACCC